>JAECXP010000074.1:0-161741 GCA_018152965.1 Scaptomyza pallida
GCCGCTTGTGTGCACATAACGCACAGAAAATGTGTGTGTGTGTGTGTGTCTTCAGTATTTGACGTTTTCTTTTCGTTTGCAGTGAGTGCGTGAGGGTCGCTTACAAAATTTGTCGAAATTTTGTTTTCAGCTTAATTATGTCTGAGTCAAATAAGCAATCAATCGAAAAGCCAGTAGTAGCTAAGACTGGTGCAAAGTTGATACTATGTGTACAGAAATTTGAAAGGGTCAGTGCTGATATTGGTCGCATGCAAACAGCCTTTAAATTAAAACAAATTTCATCTAACAAAACAGAGTTAGCATGTCGCTTAGAACTTTTAGAAGGATATATTGAGAAGGCCATGAATTTACAGGCAGAGGTGGACAGTTAAAAGCCACTTAACGAAAGCACAGGGCCGTTGGAGGATTTGTGTGTAGTGACAAAAGCGTTGTTTATGAACACAATAAAGCCGCGATTTGACACACAGGTACAACATGACTGCTCAATGAATTCGAGCTAGCGATCTCAGTTGCCGAAAATGCGTTTACCGAAATTTAGTGTAAACATTCAGAGCTTAAGAATTTTATGTGCCTTTTTGAGAGTCTAGTGGAAGACGATGCCTCACTGACAAATGTTGAAAAATTCAATCATTTGGTATCTTGTCTCGTCAGACGAAGCGTTGGGAGTAGGTAAGCCGTATCAGCTTACAGATTGTAATTGCCCCCAAGCCCTTGCTAGTCAGTTTACGATAACAATTGTCTTATTTTCTTCGATACGGTTTCACAGTTATTTGATTTGCCAAGCATGGCTTAACCATCTGCGTCGAGTTTAAGATCGATTATAGACACAGTGTCTGCTATCTACGCGTCGCTGTCGTCTTTGGGCGACCATAAAGACATTTCGAATGCAGTGATTATTCATATGGTCGTGGCCAAGGTAGATCATGTGACGAAATCTCGGTTCGAGGAGCAGCTTGACTATGACACGCTGCCATCTTGGGAAGATTGTGCCAAACAGTTGAAAAAGAGGTACCAATACTTATCAGAGAAGAGTCAACTTGTGACAAATCAAAGCTGCGTAATAAAGTAAGAAAACCCCAACAACACAAATCTTCATTTGCTTGTGCCAATGCAGAGCATAGGTCGTCTTCTGTATGTACTTATTGCAAGTCTGCAGATCATTGTATATATTCTTGTAAGGACTTTAGTTCAATTTTCTTAATGCAGCGATTTGAGTATGTTAAAGCTCAAAAGATGTGTCTCAATTGCTTGAGTGAGGACCATAGTTTTGAATTGCAAAGCGTCAAAGTGTCGCAGAGATAAATTTGATGTCTGAGAACATGCACAGAGTCTACGGCTTAAGCGTGAGCCAACTACCCTTGCCATTTCTATGGTCGGTGGTCCGTCTACCGACAGTAAAAATAAGGTTTGCGAATCGATTCAATCTCGCTTGAATTCTCATACCTTTTCCGGTGAGTGTTGGGTGCTTAAATCGATCACCACATCTCAGCTTGGACAATCTATGTCAATATCACATTGGAAAATTCCTAAAAATATTAAATTGGCAGATCCGGAGTTTTATAAACCAGCCAATGTGGATGTGTTATTAGGAGCTGAGTTGTTTTATAGATTGTTGTGCGTTGGTCGAATAAAATTGAATTCCGAACTTCCCATAATGCAGAACACTTTTCTCAGCTGGATTGTTGCGGGAAAATGTACTGGACAGATGCCTCGGCAACAGTTTAGTGAAAGTTCGGTAGCTCAAGAGTATAGTTGTTCTCTCAACTCGTTAGTAAATCGATTTTGGAAATTGGACCAATGTCCAATCGAGTCGAAGGCTGTTCGCAAAACAGCTGAGCAACAGGCCTGTGAATTATTTTTGAAGAAAAATGTACAGCAGTCACCTTCCGGTCGTTTTCAAGTAAATCTTCCGTTTAAGACCGATCCAAAAGTTCTTGGCCTGTCCTTTCAAACTGCTGAAAGACGTTTTTTGCAACTTGAGCGCAAATTGTCAATGGATGATACCCCTAGAAATATGTATTATGACTTCATGAAGGAGTATTTGGATTTTGGGCATATGTCCGTTCTGAAGTCTGCTCCTCTTAAACCGCATAATTACATTCCTCATCAATGCGTTTTAAGACCTGAGAGTGCGTCAACCAGCTTCGCGTTGTTTTGAAAGCTCCTAGCAAAACATCAAAAGCAGTTTCACTTAATGAAACACTTATGGTGGGACCAACTATTTAGAGGGAGTTGTATTCAACATTGATAAACTTTCGGTTGAACAAATATGAACAAATTGAACAAATATGCCCTAACTGCCGGTATTTCAAAAATAAATAGGCAAATAAACGTTTCTGAGGAAGACAGAGACTTCCAACTTGTCTTGAATACTGTTACATATGGTACAGCGTCAGCACCCTTTTTGGCTGTACATTGTTTGTTTGAATTGGCAAATATATACGCACCATCACATCCTATTGGTGCGGATGTGATTTAAAATTGCTTCTATGTTGACAATATGCTGCCAGGTGCAAATTTTTAAAGAGAACTAGACACTAATGCAGCCAGGTCAGCGAGATATTGTTAGCAGGAGGGCCACTGGCCAAGTGTGCTTCCAATTGTTAGACTTAGTCTGGAGAAAGGAATGACAGTGAGAAAATTTGCATTAAAATTGAAGGGCAATGTTCGGTCAAGTCGCTTGGAATGCGTGGAGCACTAAAAGGTGTGTTCAAGTATAATCTTGACGTAGATAGTTTTGCCAACTAAAGATTTTTTTTTCTCTTGGCTTATTGTGTCCAATAGTCACTAAGGCGAAAATATTGCTGCAAGAGCTATTGAGGCTAAAGGAAGATTGGGATGTGGCGATTCCTATGAGTCTACACACTGCTTGGAACAAGTTTACCACTACCTTGCGGGACTTGCACAAATATCTATCTCTAGGTACGTGTGTTCGACTCTGTATCACAAGGTTCAAATCCATGATTTGGCTGACGCCTCCAGTCTCGCATATAATGAACCTACGAACATGCAAAAACAACGATGTTGGCATTTCTTTGCTCACCGCAAAGTCTACATGTCAAGACTATACCCAGGTTTGAGATTTGTACAGCAGTCTTGCTGGCCAAACTTTGGCAACAAGTGTCACGCACAATGACCAAATTCATTATAGAAAGTGTGAATTTCTGGTCAGATTCGCAGGTCACTTTATTGAAGCGCGAATCGGGCACATTGGGCACATTTGTTGCGAACCGAGTCGCAGAAATTCAAGAGCTGTCGGCTGGAGTTGTGTGGCGTCATGTTCCAACAGTTTCAAATCCAGCAGACTAAGCTTTAAGGAAAACTGATATAGATGGAATTGTGAGTTCCTTGTGGTTCAATGGACTAAGTTTTTCAATGAAAGAAGAGGATCGATGGCCTCAACTGCATCAGTTCGAGATAGTGTCCGAAATTAAAACTTCTGAGGACAAGAAAGTGCAGTTGTGTGTGCACTGGGGGTACCTGACGAGGAATCCAATTGCATTTTGCAACTGATAACCCGTCAGTCGAGATTTTCTAAGCTGGTACGTGTAATGGCATACGTACTCCGATTTTGTTTCAAACAGCTTAGATGTAATTTACTCGTCATATCTGGGTCATTCCTAAACCTGACTTCTGTGGTACAAGTCACAACATACGTGGGTGAACTCAAATTGTTAAAAAAGTCGGCAGTACTTGCTCCAATGCTACAGTCATTAAATCCATTTATTCACGATGTGAAGAAAAATGGAATTAAATGATGCGAGTAGGAGGGCGTTTGCTACACGGCCCTATTGCATATGACGCTAAATTTCCTCTTTTGCTACCAAAGCAGTCTGAATTTGTCAGCATCTTTCTCAAGCATTTGCACCTTAGGCACTACCATGCGGTGCAAAGGTCCTTGTTGGGTTGGTGAGGCAGCAAGTTTGTGTGGTCAATATCCAAAGGGTATATATTGTTAAAAATTGCGTACACTGCTTTTGGTTTAAGCCAAAACTGCTGGGTCAAATAATAGGAAATCTACCAACAGACCGTCTACGTGAAGGTCGGCCATTCAGGGTATCTGGCACGGATTTCTGTGGGCCATTAAATGTGAGCTACAGAATAAGAGGGAGACCACCCGTAAAAATGTACGTTGCCGTTTTTGTTTGTTTCGCCTCAAAGGCAGTCCATTTAAAATTAGTCGCAGATTTGTCCACTGACGCTTTTCTAAATGTTTTTATATTGAGAGACGAGGGCTACCGGAGACAGTCTACAGCGACAACGCGACGAACTTCGTGGGAGCGAGCAGTGTGCTGAGGGATTGGCAAACAGCGTTTCGACAGCCAGGAGGAACTGAACGAGTACGCAGCGGAGAGAGCTGTGCAATGGAGGTTTATCCCTCCGAGGGCACCGCATTTCGGCGGGCAGTAAATGCTGCCAAACACAGGCTGGTGCGAGGGGCAGGCGAGCCAAGGTAATTATCGAGCACCATCTGAAACCAATGCAAATTAAATTCGTTGTTAAAGTTGAACTAAATCGCGTCTCATTATTTTACAAAGTTTTATTGAAATCTAAATACTATTAGAGTTTTCAATGTGTATATCGGAAGCCAGAAGTGTTATCGATAATTTGAAACAAACTTGTTTTTCACATGGTATAGGAGTTTTAAGTTTAACGTCTTTAGCTCTTATAGTCTCTGATCGGCGCGTTGATACAGACAGACAGACGGACAGACAGACATGGCTAAATCGACTCGGCTGTTGATGCTGATCAAGAGAAGAATCGGAGATGCTTCCTTCTGTCTGTTACAAACATGTGCAAAAAACCATTATACCCTTATTTACCCATTTTATGGGTTAAGGGTATAAAAATTAACGCACCGTAAGACCTTCGGTTGCTTTAAGAAGTTAAAAAACAGTCTATCCATACAGACAAAGCGCCGCGAAATATTATTATTTTTATTATTACAAGGGCCTTGTTGCACTGCGACCAGATGTTAGGTCTTTTGCCGGCCTGTAGGATTGGGGTAGTGCATCTATACCGAGGCTTCTAATAAAAGAGAGCACCAAATCCTGTTGGGGGGGGGGATAAGTTCACCTCCTAGTTGTAGAAGTCGACGTCTGCTTAGCGAGGGGCATTCACATAGAACATGTTCTGATGTTTCTTGCTTCAGCTTACAGAATCTGCCGTGTCGATTTCTGAAAGTTTTAATTTCTTAAGGTGATACCTTAGGTTGCAGTGACCCGTTAGGTAGTCTGCTAGAGTGCGAATTTCGCTCTTTTTTAAATTTATGATGCGTTTTGATCGCGTCATCCGGTTGGACGAGAAATTGTTTTGCTTGTCTCAGCCAGAACATTTGCTTTAGTTTTTAAGAGTTCTTTGGTAACTCTATTTTTCATTAAACTAATTATACTTATTATTTATGCAATGTCCGTCATGGTGTCTGTCCATCCGTCAGTCCCTCCGTCCGTATGAACGCAACTTTTTTCGACACCGTTAGAGCTTGAGCCCTGCAACTTTGCAAATATCTTGGTACATGTCTTTGTCAGACAAAGTGTTTAATTTAGGACTTCAGGGGGCCTGGGAAATCGATAACTAGTCGATACACCTCGATGTGCAAATCGATAAAACAAATATATATCCCACATTAAAGCAGCTATAGTCACCAAATTTGGGAGTAAGATTGCCGATGACATTCCTCAAAAACCTGCATCAAAAGTTTGGATGCCACGTCCACCTGTTCTGCCCCAAACCCCCTCCAAATTTAAACAAACAAAAACTTCCGTCACATATTTGCTTCAAAATTTTGGATGCCACGCACACTTATACCGTCTACCTCTATATCTTTCTTAGTTTTTGCGCTAGAGTCTCCAAACTTGGTAGGGGGATAGAGGGTGCCAACCGCCACAGATATGCATCACAAATTTAGATGTCACGCCTACCCATTCTTTCTGATATTAATAACCCATATATTACTATTTGCACATAGAATACTTAACACAGCTATGTAAACTGGTATTAAAGTATATCGCAGTCGGTTGCGTCCGACTGCAACGTTCTTACTTGTAACGACATAATTATAAAACATTTATGTACATGTACTCTGCACGGTGCGATCAACCTGATGAGAAATCAAATACATAGGCAATTTTGGATAATCGAGTTAAGAAAGTCGTTAAGAAAATGCCTAAGGGAATGTGGTACGTGCACCAAGTATCAGAAAACTAAAGCCGAGCAAATAATGGGTAATCTACACAGTTATAGGGTAGCTGCTGCATATCCATTTCTAAACACTGTATTAGATTATGCAGGGCCATATTACATTAGATGCTCCAAGACTCGAGGGCAAAAATGTTTTAAAGGCTATAAAGCACTCTTCGTGCACATGGCTACAAAAGCAATCTATTTAGAAGCAGTCAGGGACTTAACCACAGACGCGTTTCTACCAGCCTTCAGAAGATTTACATCTTGAAGAGGCAAATGTGCCAACGTATATTCAGATAATGGCACAAACTTTGTAGGTGCAGCAGGGAAATTAAATAAGGAACTGCGAGAAGCAATTAAAGAAAATGAGCAGTTTTTTCCTTATTCTGGCAAAAGACTACATTAAGTGGCATTTTATTCCCCCTGCAGGACCTCACTTCGGAGGTATTTGGGAAGTTGGTCTGAAATCATTCTCATTTAAAGCGAGTAATAGGAGAATCTAAATTAACATACGAGGAATTCTCAACCTTGCTATGCCAAATTGAGGCAATATTGAACTCACTGCCTTTTTACTCATCAGGAGAAAATGTTAACGATAATGAGGTTTTAACACCTAGTCACTTCTTAATTGGGAGACCAATGATAGGTGTAGTTAAAGTACCGAATGAGAGGAAAATAAGAGCTCTAGACAGATGGCGATTGATTTAAAAGTTCCGAAAAGATTGCTGGAAAAAATTGAAAGATGACTACTCGTATACGCTTCAGCAGCGAAACAAGTGAAAAGTAGAGAAAACCTCAAAAAAGGACAAATAGTTCTCATTAAAAATGAATGCTGCCATCCAGCTAAGTGGCCGTTGGGAAACATTGAGGACACTCACCCGGGCCAATATAAAAATTTAAAGTAGTTGAAGTAAGGACAGCAGAACGTCTGGTAACAAAACCAATAAGCAAGATATGTCCTTTAAGAAATCAGACAAAAATGAGCCCGATCATAGCCGTACAAAATCGAGAAATCCCAACTAGGACATACCCTTAATCCCATATGTAACCAGTACAGTCATTTGCTTGTATTTACCGTGACTAATATGATCGAACTTCAAATTGCGATATCTCAATGTTCATTATTTTAATCATAGTTTAAAACCTCAGATTTATAATTTTGAAATTTAAGTTTTTTTTGCTATCGATCCCATGTGTATATCGAGAACCAGAAGCGGTATCGATAATTTGAAACAAATTTGATCTTCTCATGGTATAGGAGAGCTTAAGTTTTAAGTTTGAAGTCTCTAGCTCTTATAGTCTCTGAGATCGGCGCGTTGATACAGGCAGACAGACGGACAGAAGGACAGACAGACGGACATGGCTAGATCGACTCGGCTATTGATGCTGATCAAGAATATATATACTTTATAGGGTCGGAGATGCTTCCTTCTGTCTGTTACATACATTTGCACAAAGCCATTATACCCTTATTTACCCATTTTATGGGTTAAGGGTATAAAAATAGTTTGCCAAAGTAAGGACTTATACTGAGCATGTGGATGTTAATGCTTTGCTTTCAATTTTCAAATAAACTTCCAGTATCAAATACAACAAAGAGCTATAGTGTGCATGAGATCAATAGCATAGCAGCAATTTATTTAGACCAGTGATGGGCGACTTCGCGACTTGCCTATGCACACGAGGCAGCGCGCTGCTTCGTGTGCATAGGGCCTCTGTCGTGGCCGACTGCACAAAATCACACGTACGCTATAAGCACGAATGTTCGGTCGTCGCGTCGTGTGCTTGTATGCGTGTGAAAAGTGTGACGATATGTGTGCATGCCCATTACTGATTTAGACCCAATGGGAGAGGCAGCGCGCTGCTTCGTGTGCATAGGGCCTCTGCCGCGACCGATTGCACAAAATCACAAGTACGCTATAAGCACGAATGTTCGGTCGTCGCGTCGTGTGCTTGTATGCGTGTGAAAAAAGTGACGATATGTGTGCATGCCCACACTGATTTAGACCCAATGGGAGAGATAGAGATCTTCCTGGGAATTAATAATATACTAAAAAATGGAGGCCTACTTTGAAATGTTAGATAAAGGGCACGAGCTAATGCGAAAAATGCAGAACCTTTGCAGACTCATTTCCTCTAGGGATCGTTGTGATTCGGAATAAAGTTACAGCAAAAAAATAATCAAAGAACTTAAAGAAAATAATCAAGGTATCATATTATCTTCGGATTAATGGGTGCCGAAGATATGACTATAATGGAGGATAATATATGGATTCTGCTAGAAAACCAACACAAGTTAGATGAATTAATGGGTTAACAGACTTCAATTGTCGATTCAACTCTTAATATCGTCAAGTCAATGAGCAGTTTCGCTTATACAGCATACTTTATTTAAGAAACTCTGAAATTTTTTTATGGTGGCAAAGCAGCTACATATGTTAATAGACGAATGTTATAAGATCCAATCAAGCATCATAAGTCTATTAATTGACATAACCCTGGGCGACTGAACCCGTGTATATTAAAACCTACTCAGCTCCAGATTGAGATAACCAAGATAAAAGAGAGTCTACCAGACAACCCAGCTTTCCCGGAAAAAAATACCAATACAGAGCTTAAGGAAGTCTACACGCTTATTTCCGCAAGGAAAATATTTGTATATAAAGAGTTGGTTATAAAAGCGAATATACCTCTTATCTATAGGCACCCGTCTCATTTGTACCGAGTGATCCCACTACCAGTAGAGGTCGGGGACAACCTTTTACAAACACACACTGACTCCGAATATGTAGTATTCAGTTTTGGAAGAGATGCGTACCATTAAGTAGCTGAATCAATCCTAAATAAATGTACGAAATGGCAGTCCAATAAACAGGTGTGCGAGGGCAGCTGGCCATGGCAATGCGATTGATAACATTTGCGAGGTATCTCCCTTTAAGCCAGATCAAACTTCTAATTGTAAGTACAGGAAGTTAGTAGAATCTCAAACACATTGGGTAGAGCTAGAGAGGAGAAATAACTGGCTTTATAAGATTCGCCAGAATGAAAGTGTACAGCTCCAATGTGGGAACCTTCGTCAGGGGATTATAATGCTTCCACCACAAGGGGCTCTGTCGATTACTTTAGCTTGTATCGCCCGAGAAAATGCCAAGATTTTAGAAGCTCATTCCGATTTCCGTTCTGAAAGTCAATCAGCTCTCTCACCGTCGTATATAGGGAACATTGACGAAACACCAGAGCTCATATGGGAACCATTGAGATCATCAACAATAAATCACACGGTCGAGATAAAAAGGTTAATGGGGGACATAAATTATATAAATATTATAATAAGCAGCATCACCACCCAGAATTAAAAGGATTAAACTTTTATCATGTGTCAGTTCATGCCCCTCTAATAATTGCATTGATAATTTTTATACCCTTAACCCATAAAATGGGTAAATAAGGGTATAATAATTTTGTGTACATGTTTGTAACAGACAGAAGGAAGCAACTCCGACCTTATAAAGTATATATATGTTTTTGATCAGCATCAATAGCCGAGTCAATCTAGCCATGTCCGTCTGTTCGTCTGTCTGTCTGTATGAACGCGCCGATCTCAAAGACTATAAGAGCTAGAGACTTCAAACGTAAAACTTAACTCTCCAATACCATAATCAGATTAAGTTTGCTTCAAATTATCGCTAACACTTCTGCTTTCTGATATACACATGTGATCGAAAACAAAGAAATCTTAAATTTTTAAAACGAGAAAAATGGGAATAAAATAATGAATATTTGAAAAAATTTGATAAAAATCTGTTTTAATCGCAGTTTTAAGTTTGGTCATTTGGTAAATACACACAAATGATTGTGCGCGTTACGTATGGGGTTAAGTGTATGTCCTAGTCGGGATTTATCGACTAGAGCCTTCTTACTTGATATAATTATAATAATATTTATAATTAAGTCGATAAATACTAATCGTAAACTACGAGCCTAAGCCTTTCCTTTGTTGATTTCGTTTAAAAATAAAGGGACATGACACCGAGCCTCACTTTTGTGGCCCCCGGCAGAATGTTCATAAATGAACACGTTTATATAGAGCCGACTCTATCGGCTAAAATATCTTACCCTTAGTCCACTAGAAGATAAAATTAAAGAAACATAAGCAATGATGATAACAAGAAATGACAAAAATAGCCACAGCGCTTGTCCGTCATGCGAATATCCTACAAGACACGGTTGAATTGATACTTCTCGCATCCATAGAACACAATGAAACTATCCATTCAGTAAAAAAAAACTTATTGACATAATTCATTGATCAACTATAAAACTAAATTCGGATATAAGAGACAAGGTCTTAAACGCGCAAAATATACAGCTAGAAAGGTTAAAGACAAGACGGAACAGAAACAGAAAATCAAACAAGAGACTTGGAAATAAGCTTATTATTATTATTTGGGGTGAATACACTGCGACCTAAGATACCTATTGTACCCACTTCTTGGCCTATAGCTCTTTCATCAGACCCAGGTCTTGCATGAAAGCAAGTATATTTGTTGGGTTGATGTTTTCTAAATCATTAAGTTGTAAAATATGTCTTCCTAGGAAACGACTTCTTTTCCTTACCAAGGCTTCGCATTCCGCTATAATGTGCAAGGAAGATTCTCCTTCCATTTTGAAGAATCTGCACATCTCGCTGCTGGTTATGCCAAGCTTTGCTAGGTGACCTCTTAGTCTACAGTGTCATGTCAGGAGACCGGTGAGTATTCTAAGTCTATTCTTTCCCATAGATTTTAGAAGCTTAAACCGTTTTAGGTTATAGCTGCCCAAGAGAAGCTTTGCTTGTCTGAATCCAGGTGTCTTTGCCCAGCTCGTTTCCCGCACAAGTTTCTATTCGCTCCTTAGCTCCTGCCGTATTGTGCTTCTCCCTACACCACAGTACGGCTCGGGTCCTATAAGAGGTGTCGCAGTTATCCTCCTTGCTTGCTTATTCGCCTCTTCGTTCCCCGCTATATTAACGTGTCCCGGGACCCACCTTAGGGCAAGCCTATTCTGTGATCCCAGAGTGTTTAGCTTGGTTCACACTTCGCGAACAGTTTTTGCCCTGATTTCGGCCCTACTAAGTGCTATTAATGCTGCTTGGCTATCAAAAAGGATGGCTATCTCCCTATTCCGATAGTAACGCTTTAAGTTAAAGTCCACACAACTCCCTATTGCACACACTTCAGCTTGGAAGATGCTGGTGTGCTTACCTAGAGATTCGCAGTAAGTGAGCCGAGGGCCTACCACACCAAGGTCGGAGCCTTGATGAGTTAGGGATCCATCAGTGTACCACTTTATGGTGTGTGGTTTCATTTTGTGGACCTCTTCTTCAGACGTCCACACATTTTTGTTACAAGAGTGAACTTGAAATTTTTGCACGAACATGTGTTCGGCTCTCATATCATACCTTGGCTGTGCCAGTAGGGGTTTTTCACCCTATAGCAAATCCACCTTTTTCTGACTAAGAATATGCCCCCTCCCCACTCCTTCTACGGACATTCTTAAGAGAGTTGCCTTCTGTTGTAGCCTTACTGTGTGGTGAAGTGGCGTGAAGTCCAAAAGAACCTCAAGCGCTGATGTTGGACAGGTCATCATCGCTCCCGTGATTCCTACACAGTCCATTCTTTGCAACTTTTGGTGTTGCTTTTGCACAGTGATGTGCTGTACAATAACTCCGTATGTGAGCATGGGCCTCACAACCATGAAGTAAAGCCTTCTTAGTATCTTTGGCGATGTTCGCCATGATGCTCTGCAGCACTTTGCGATCGTATGTTGTATATGGGTTCCCAAATTTATTTTACTGTCAAAAGTGACCCCAAAGTATTTTACCTCCTTGCTTGTTTCAATCGCACTCCCAGCAAGCCTAATCTTCCTCATCCTTTGTAACTTGTATCTTCTGGTGAATGGAACGATGATGGTTTTCGTGGGGTTTAGATTGCGGCCAACCTCAAAACACCAATTATGCGTAATCGTAAGTCCCAGTTAAACAATGTCACAGAGAGTTTTTTCGTACTTCCTCAGGCTATTATCACAATGTCGTCCTCATAACCCTGACACTGGATACCCCTGCTGGCAAGTCTACCTAACAGCTTATCAACTAGTATGCTCCACAAGAGTGGTAATAAAACCCCCTTCCCCCGTTAGACAGCCCTTTGTGGTTGAAGCTGTTACTGTACTGTCCTGTATGGACGCCGTAGTCTGTCTAGTTTTTAATGAGGATGAGATCCATCTACTAATTGTAGAGTCCAGGCCTCTTTTATTCTGGGCAGTTCTGACTGCATCATGTGACGTATTGTCAAATGCTCCCTCACTGTCTAAAAAGGCACAGACTGCTTTTTCTTTATTTGATATTGCCGAGCGTAAGCTACGGTGCAATTCATAAAGTGCGGTATCCGTAGATAGGGTAGGTAGGAGTTTAACCTTGCCCTGCTAAAGAAACGCGGTTGATATAACAGACCTGGAGATTTGTACGGTTGGAAAGTTCAAATCGCCCATTTAATTTTCTCCCGTGTAACCACTGACTTGACAGATGCCCAGTCGGAAATGGTCGGCCTGTGTTGTACCTCTGTTTCAAGTGCCACACTTTGGTGCCAAGGGATACACCCTGGGAAGTGAGTCTCAAACAGAAGCTCTAACTTTTGCATTTTGCTGGTCATAAAGCTGTTGTCCCTACATTTCAAGGCTAAATTAGCCTCAGGCGCCCGCTTTGATAAGGCTCTATGGAGCCGGGCACCCTTATTTGTACTTGCTATGCTTTCCCAAAAGTCCCTATAGCTCTTACGTTTGGCCTTCCTAATCTGATTGCTGTATGAGGCTTTCAAGGTATGTGTCCTATGATCTAGCTTTGTTGAAGAAAATAGCAGTCTTTCGAGACTGTTGCTCCACCATGGGGCATCTTTTTCTCTACGCGCCTTTCCAATTGGGCAGCTTTCTTCAAATGCATTATTAATGCTACTACTCAAATTTTTCACAACCCTGTCTAAATTGCCTATGCGCCTGGGTCTTCGAGAGACTCCGGTCACCAGATTCAGCTCTATGTTTAATCTAAACTCTTCCCAGTCAGAATGGTGCGCATTTTCATCACAGCCTATGACTAATGGCAGCTTCTCCTTCCTGCAGTATTCCGCCAGCTTCTCTATCTCTGGTGGTGGGCAAGCCACAACCCACCTGGTGGCCTCATTCGCTTGATGACAACGTTTAGTTTAGTTTAGTTCCAAAACATTTTTTAGATACCAAAGGTATCATAGTATATTGGGTTTGTGCAATGTCCGTCGTGGTGTCTGTCCGTCCGACCGTCTGTATGAACGCAATTTTTTTCGACACCCTTAAAGCTATAGCCTTGCAACTTTGCAAATATCTTGGTACATATCTTCGTCAGACAAAGTATTAACTTTAGGGCTCTACGACCTCAGGGAGCCTGGGAAATCTGTCACAAGTCGATACACCTCGATTTGCAAATTGATAAAACACTTATTTATCCCACATTTTAGCAGCTAGAGTCACCAAATTTTGGGGCAAGATAGCCGATGACATTCCCCAGAAAACTGCATCAAAAGTTTGGATGCCACGCCTACCTGTTCCGCCCCCAGCCCCCTTCAATTATAAAAAAATGGCTGTATCTTCTACAGTTTTGAAGCTATAGCTACAAATAGGGTGGGTAAGTAGATGCTGACATCTGACATAGATATGCATCAAAATTTTGGATGTCACGCCCCCAAACAACGGGCCATGCTCCATCGCCCTAATAAAAACCGAAATGCATGTATCTTTGCCAGTTTTTAAGCTAAATTTGGTGGGCATATTGTTTGTGACATCCTTAACAGATCTGCATCAAAGCCACGCCCACTTATACCGCCCACCTCTATATATTTCTCAGTTTTTGCGCTAGAGTCTCCAAACTTGGTAGAGGGATAGAAGGTGTCATCCGCCACAGATATGCATCAAAATTTGGATGTCACGCCTACACATTCTTCCTGATGTTTATACCCAAAACCCCATATATTACTATTTGCACACAGAATCCTTAACATAGCTATGTAAACTGGTATCAAAGTATATCGCAGTCGGTTGCGTCTGACTGCAACGTTTTTACTTGTTCTATTTTCGTGGTCTACATTTTCCAAGCTCTACCAAAAACTCCAGAAGGCCAACACGACATTTAAGTCATCATTGACGGTTTCAGGAAGTCCGAGGCCGTCCTTCATTTAAGCAGGGGAGGAGTTAACACGAACGACCAGCAACAGCCGGATCATACGTAGTCAGCAATTAAATTCAAGACCAGCGATGTCTGCGAATATTGCTCAACGGCTGCGCAGCTGCAGGTAGCAACAAAGTTGCGGGCATTGCTCCGCAGGGCTATCCGACACCGGGCACGAGGCGCAGTGTCAGCATTCTTAGGGCATAAGTTAGCTTTGATTGTAAGTTATGATGTTCTTAGTTTTTATAAATAAAAACGAGACAGTCGAATGCTACCGTACTTCGCTTGTCTTCTCATTAATTAAATGTCTTATGAGCTTTATTAATTTATATACTTCATGGGGTTGGAGATGCTTATCGGCCTGTAACATACATTCGCACAAAACCATTATACGCTTATTTACCCATTTTATGGGTTAAGGGTATCAAAAGGGAAAAATTTTACTTCTTATTTTTTACTATTTAGTTAGTTAATGATTTTAAATGTTGCTTATAATGTAACAAAAGCTTATATATACACCTGTGAGCAAAAATATAGTAGTGCAGCACCTAAAAACATTCATATTCATTTTTCGACATGATAAACATTTCAAATTGAACTGGATTTTTTATATTTTCATTATTAGCATGCAAAGAAGAGAATAGCGAAAGAATCCCGTTAGATTTGCATTGGTTTCTGTAATTTTTTTAAGACTTTTGCGAAATGCACCAAAAAGTGGCTCTGCAAAATTATAGTAGTGGTTACATGAAAGGAAAAACAATGATGAATAACTTATTTCAAAATGGATTTACTGTGTTCTTTATATTCAAACAAGTTTTATATTTAGTTGTGTAGCCTTTAATTTTTATTACGTCTTCGCATCGGCGGGGCATGGAGTTGATAAGGTCCCGACAACGCTTGAAGGGGATTTGGGACCACGCTTCCTGAACCACCTGCCAAAGCTTAGCCTTGTTCGATGGATTTGCACTTGCCACAACCCGCTTTACATCTACCCATAAGTTTTCGATCGAATTAAGATCTGGAGACTGAGGTGGCCATAGCATCCGATCGATTTTCTCGGATGCAAACCAATCTTTGGCGAGCTTGCTCGTGTGTTTCGGATATATACTAGTAAGGCCCTCGCTTGCTTCGCTGCGCCAATAGTTTTTACAACATTTTAGCAGTATATATTAAATAAATTAGTTAATGTTTAACAACATATTAGCAAAATATTTAAGAATCAGACGCGTCATTTTACTTTAATACCAAAGGTATCATATTATATTGGGCTTATGCAATGTCCGTCAAGGTGTCTGTCCGTCCGTCCGTCCGCCCGTCCGTCCGCCTGTCCGTTTGAACGCAACTTTTTTCGACATCCTTAAGGCTAGAGCCTTGCAACTTTGCAAATATCTTAGAACATACCTCAGGGGGCCTGGAAAACCGATAACAAGTCGATACACCTCGATGTGCAAATTGCAAAAAAACACATATATATGACACATTTGAGCAGCTACAGTCACCAAATTTGAGGGCAAGATAGCCGATGGCATTCTCCACAAAACTGCATCAAATTTTGGATGCCATGCCCACCTATTCCGCCCCCAGCCCTCCTCCAATTATATACAAAAATGCCTGTATCTTCTACAGTTTTTAAGCTATAGCCACCAAAATTCACATGAAGGTAGTTGCTGACACCTGACAAAGTTATGCATCAAAACATTGGATGCAACGCCCCCAAACAACGGGACATGCTCTACCGCCCTAAAAAAAACCGGAAGGCATGTATCTTCGCCAGTTTTAAAGCTAGAGTCACCAAATTTGGTATGAACATTGGTAGTGACATCCGTAACAGATCTGCATCAATTTTTTGGATGCCACGCCCACTTATACCGCCCACCTCTATATCTTTCTTAGTTTTTGGGCTAGAGTCACCAAATTTGGTATGAACATTGGTTGTGACATCTGTAACAGGTGTGCATAAAATTTTTTATGCCTTGCCCACTTATACCGCCGACCTCTATATCTTTGTAGGTTTTTGCGCTAGAGTCTCCAAACTTGGTAGACGGATAGAAAGTGCCATCCGCCACAGATAAATGTCATGTCTACCCTTTCTGCCTGATTTGTATACCCAAAACCCTCATATATTACTATTTGCACTCAGAACCCTTAACACAGCTATGTAAACTGGTATCAAAGTATATCGCAGTCGGTTGCGTCCGACTGCAACGTTTTTTCTTGTTTTAATTTTTTCTCGATAGCTAAATCACAAAGAAAACACGTCTGCATACGACTATTTGTTGTCAAGAGCTTAAAAACTGTTTTTGAGACTTTGCAGTCCGAGAATTCTATACATTGATACCAAAGGTATCATAGTATATTGGGTTTGTGCAATGTCCGTCATGGTGTCTGTCCGTCTGTCCGTCCGTCTGTATGAACGCAACTTTTTTCGACACCCTTAAAGCTAAGTGCCCAAGCCAATGCTAGCTTGGCCACGGAGCTAAGGCTACACGGTGTGCCGCGAGAAGAGGGGGAGCAACTGCGGACAATATTTAATAAACTTTGTTTCTCTTTGGGAGTCACCCCGGTGCCGAGACCACGCGACATATTTAGGGTCAAACAATCTGCTGGGTCGATTGCTGACCCCACGATTTTAATCCGCTTTGACAATACGCACGATAAAATAACTTTAACGCGAGCTGCCAGTACGTACAGGCGCACAAATAATCAGCCACTCAGCCTACAGCTGGTGGGTATTGAAACACGCGGTATAGTACCAATATATATAAACGATCAGCTCAGCAAAGAAAATTACAAAATATTCAAAGAGGCGATAAAGATGAAGAAACAAAAACAACTGACTGCTGTTTTCTGCCGACGCTCTCTTGTGCATGTTAAGCTAACGGAGAGTGGAGAGTTTTTTTGCATAGAGAGCGCACAGCAGCTTTCTCAACTGCGCGCTCAAAGCTCGCGCGCTCAAAGCTCGCAGTAGCTTCTGTTTAAAAATTGTCGTATGTAAGTTAGTTCTCTTAAATAATATCTGTAATTTTAATCTCTTAATCTTATCTTTAAGCTTTCACGTGTGTTCGTTATTTTTGTCTTTATTTCAAAACAGCTTAGATGTGCTTATGGTAGGGCATTTTATTTGTAATCTTAAATGGCATCTAATATGAATGCATCCAGATCGAACAGCCAAGCCATGATTAGGGTATTAAGTAAACTGAAATCTGCCCTCAAAATATGTCATTTAAATGGTCAGAGTTTATGCAACAAGATGGAAGAGTTTCGTTTTATGTTTGTAAATTCAAATGTAGACATTGTGTGTGTATCTGAAACGTGGTTTGTCCCTGAATTACATGATTCGTCTGTTGTCTGTCCTGGGTATAATGTATATCGTTCGGATCGTGTTCGTCATGCAGGGGGAGTTGCAATATTTATCACAAATAGACTGAAATGTAAAGTTATAAGTAGGCAACCAGTAGACAGTCCAATAGAGTACATCTTTTTAGAAATAACAAACTCTTTCTGTGATAAAAAAAATGCTCATTGGCTGTATCTACAGACCAAACAAACACATTGACTACTCAAGCTTGATAGACTTTCTTACGAATATAACTCTTACGTACACTGACATCATACTAGTAGGTGACATGAACAGCGACGTACTCAGGGAACAGCATCTGACTGATGAAATGCAGTCTCTCGGCTTATGCGTAGTGAATTCGACGGTGCCAACGCACTTCACGCGCACCACAAGTACGTTACTAGATTTAATATTCGTAAATAAAAAGGACAATATATTACTGTATGACCAATTATCTGTACCGGCGTTTTCAAAACATGACCTTATTTTTCTGACGTATGATATGCATCCTATGTATACACAAGACATAGTTACTTTTAGAGACTTTAAGCATATGAATAGAAACGGAATAATTGAGGCATGCTGCGATTGCGACTGGGATAGCATATACCTGAACCCTACTGTTGACACCCAATTAACATTACTTCAACGCAACATTGACTTCCTCTACAACAAATTTCTACCACTTAAGACAAAGTTCGCAAAACCCATTATAAAGTCATGGTTTAATAATGCGGTTAAAAGAGCAATCGAACAGAGAGACCAGGCTTACGAAAAATGGAAAAGATATAGGACGGACTACTTCTATCGACTTTTCAAAATTTCCAGGCGAAACGCAAATAATACAATTAAAAATGCTAAGCGTACCTTCTTTAGTGGTAAGTTCGATAATGCAATAACAACCAAAGATACCTGGAAAACATTAAATAATATGGGTGTTGGTAAAAATAGAAAATCTGTGATATTATGTGATGACGTCAATGTTGATGCACTTAACAATAAATTTGTTAATCTGAATGTTCCTTTAACTGTGAGTAACCAAAATGTAAATTATGTGCCGTTAAGTAACTGTAGAAATTGTTTTGAATTTGTATGCGTTAATGAGTGTGATGTCCTGCATGCAATTCTTAAAATCAAATCAAACGCTATAGGTTTAGACAACATATGCCCAAAATTCTTAAAACTACTTCTGCCATACATACTCAGACACCTAACGTATGTTATAAATACCGCAATAATGTCATCTACTTTCCCTGACCAGTGGAAACAAGCCAAAATAATACCTATACCAAAGCAAAACAGAGAGTATAGGCCAATTGCTATACTGCCCTTCTTATCAAAAGTGCTCGAAAAACTTATGGCTGGACAAATAAACAACTTTTTAAGTAGTAACAAACTTTTAAATAACAACCAATCTGGTTTCAGGGTAAATATGAGTTGTACAACTGCAATTTTAAAGGTAGTTGAGGACATTCGGGCAAAAATGGATAACAGTGAAGTAACGCTGCTAGCACTTTTAAACTTAAGCAAAGCATTTGACACGGTAAATCACGAAATTCTCTTGACAAAGCTGAACAAAATGTACCTTTTCACGCAAACTGCTATCAAGCTTATGTCCTCCTATCTAAAAAAATAGGAAGCAAGCTGTCGTTATTCAGAATATTCAAGAATTCAAGCTTCTTGTTAGTACCTCGTGGTGTCCCGCAGGGATCTATTCTAGGGCCACTTCTGTTCTCGATGTATATTAATGATTTGCCGAGTGCCCTGTCTAACTGTAACGTTCATATGTATGCAGATGATGTTCAAATGTATATTAGTCGTCCTATTGAAGAAATAAATGAGTGTATTGAATCGTGCAATGTTGACCTGTTACGTGTTAGTGTGTGGGCCAAGGAAAATGGTTTGTGCATAAACCCGTCCAAGTCTAAATGTTTAGTTATATACAAAAAGTACCTGAATACGGACAATGTAAGAAAACTTACCATAGATAATAAGTCAATTGATTTTGTCGACAAAGCCGTAAGTCTCGGGGTAACTTTTAATAAAACTCTGGCATGGAATGACCAGGTAAATAAAGCTGTGGGTAAAACGTATGGAGTCCTGCGGCAACTTTACCCAACACAACAATATTTACCCATCAAAACAAGAACTATGATCGCAAAAACTCTACTTATTCCCTCCCTGTTTTATGGTATTGAAATCTTTGGTAAATGCGATGCAGCTAGCCTACACAAACTCCAAGTCACATTTAACAATATTTCACGTTATGTGTATGGATTACATAGAAGAGATCATATAACTGTTTTTGCAAAGAAGCTTTTTGACCTTGATTTTGTGTCGTTAATAAATTATAAAATACTTGTTTTTGTCCAAAAACTAATATTCAAAAAAAAAAAACCTGACTATTTATTTGATATGTTAAAGTTAGCTTCCTCGCAAAGAGTGAATAATCTTATATGTTTACGAACTAAACTGGCCTGCTCAAATAGGCAATTTTATGTCTTTGCTGTTCGACTCTGGAACCAATTACCACCAAATCTAAAAACCACCAAAAGCACATCTATGTTTAGTATTAAGTTGCAAGAGCACTTAAGCAGATAATTTGAAAAATATGTTTAAATTTAAAAATAACGTAAACCAAAATCTAAAGCAATGTTATAGCATTTAAAAAATATTTTTATAACTCCTATTTAACTTATAAGTAAAATGTTAAGAAGATAATTACTGTAATTTATTTATTTATTTATTTATTTATTGTCAACTAATATCAGTCGACATAAAAATTAAAATTAAATCAAATTAAAAAGTAGAGCTTAAGCTAAAAAAATGTTTAAGATTAATGAACAAAAAAGCAAACTGAAATGAAATGAAAAAGTTTAAAAATTAAAATATTCTGGGGAGTTAACAAAAATTTAATGATCCAACATTTGTTGCAAGGATTGGGAAAAACCCAGAAAAACCCAATCAGATCATAAGATTAGTGATTCGTGACTATGACTAGATAAGTAAAGTAGTATGGATCTTTTTAGTATGGGAATGGAGACCTCAAAGGAAACAAGTGAAAACATCTTATTGTAGTCTGCGCACACTACTCGAAACGGTTCATGCATTAGATAGTTGGTAGAGCAACGATCAAGGTTAATAGGTACCAAGTTACGAGAAGATCTAATAGGGACAGTTAAGTTTATTCGACTTAATAAAGTGGGTGAGTCGATTTCACCATTGAGCAGATTAGTAACAAATAAAACTCCATGCATAGTTCTACGGTTTAAAAGAGAAGGAAGGTTAATTAATATAAGTCTACTTGAATACGAAGGCAAATCAACACCAGGAACCCAGTTAAAACTTCTAAGTGCAAATAAAAGAAATTTCTTCTGAACAGATTCGATTCTATCCTGATGAATATGGTATTGCGGAGACCACACACAAGATCCATATTCGAGGATGGGACGCACTAGGGATGTATAAAGTGTTTTAGTAGTGTAGCTATCGTTAAACTCTTTAGACCACCGCTTGATGAAACCAACGACACTGATGGCTTTATTAACCATGCACGATATATGAGAATCAAACTTTAATTTTGGGTCAAGAATAATACCAAAATCCTTCATTTCTAATACGCGATCGAGTGGTGAGCCATCAAGCAAGTACTGAGCAGTATGAGGAGTACTTCTACAGAAAGACATTACTTTACATTTAGAACAATTTAAATTAAGTTGGTTAAAGTTGCACCAATCAGATAGTGCACTAAGATCAGACTGTAGTAAGTTACTGAGAGAAGGTTCATTATAGGATAAACATAATTTAACGTCATCCGCAAACATGTACACGTGCGAGTTAGATATTACTGCAGGAAGATCATTAATAAAGAGATTAAATAATAAAGGCCCAAGGTGACTACCTTGGGGGACACCTGATGATACATAAATTGGTTTAGAGACAAATGATTTAAAGACAACTTTTTGTGTACGGCCACACAAGTACTCGGAAAGCCATGAAAGGAGGTTAGTTGGGAGCCCAATAATGTTTAATTTATGAAGCAAAAGTTGATGACTAACAGAATCAAATGCCTTACTAAAATCGGTATAGATGACATCAGTTTGCATTTTGCTTTGAAATCCTTTAATAACAAGCGATGTAAATTCTAGAAGGTTGGTGGTAGTAGATCTACGCTTTACGAAACCATGTTGATAAGGCGACATAATTGCACTACATGAGTGTTGCAATTGAGAGCAAATAAGTTTTTCGAAGACTTTCGGAATGGCAGACAATTTCGAAATCCCTCTATAATTTTTAACATTGGACTTTGAAGAATTTTTATGAAGTGGAATAATAAAAGATTGCTTCCACATATCAGGGAATACTTAAGATTCAACAGACAATTTGAATAATTTTAGTAAAGGTTTGCACAATGTATCAGCACAATATCTAAGTACACAACCGGGCACTCCATCAGGACCAGGCGAGAAGCCAGGTTTGATCAGGTTTAGGTCACTTAGCAGCGAACACTCAGTTAAGACCGGGGCAAATATGCAATTTCATGTTTGAATTTGGAAGGGATAAGTATTACTAGAACTATGAAAACTCAAAGAATATACTGATTGAAAATATTCAGCAAATAGATCGGCTACAGCCCGATCCGTACTTGCTTTCGTATTATCAAGAAAAAGAGTTAACAAATTTATAAAACTGTTTAGGATCTCGAGAGAAATTCATTCTACATTTATTAAGATAGTTATTATAGCAGGATGAGTTAACAGAGAGAAAATTAGACTTTGCTATAATATAAGTTGATAAGTCAATAGTATTTCCCGATTTTCTGAATTTTTTATAAGATCTTGTCTTCGCATTTTTCAGTTTTGATAATTCCCTTGTAAACCAAGGTGGTTTGTTATCACTTGAGGAGTGACAGAGGGGAACACATCTGTCCAAATGCGAATTCAAGGTCCCATAAAATATGGCAATGGCAGTTTCTAAATCACTACAGGAATAAAGCTGAGACCAGTTAGTTGCATTCAAAAGTTGATTTAATTTAGTGAAGTTAGTCTTACGGAAACAACGTGATTTTGCAGAAATATATGTATTAGAGTTAGGTTTAGTATTTCAAGGGAAAGTTCTAAAGTTGGATGGTAAGAGTCTTCCGGCTATACTAAGGGGGGTACTCTGTTTACGTTACAACAGTCAACATCAGAAACAAATACTAAGTCTAACATTATACCACTACAATTAAGTATATCGCTTACTTGCGATAGCCCCAACTCCAGGATACCATCTATAAAATCATCAGATGTGGTTGGTAATTGTGTGGAAGATGAGTCACACCACCGACCTATTACTCATTAGTATGATGTCGGTGGTCACACGCAGACCATCCCACATGTGGCAGATTGAAATCACCAACCACAATTAGATGATCCATGTCTAACAATAAGGACGAAACATGTTGCAAAGCACTTAAGTGTGACGAATAAATGTTAGTATCACAATTAGGAGGAATGTAGGAACAGGTAATAAAAAGTGAACGACCACCATAAGATACTTTAACACATACAAACTCTGTATCCGGAAGATCATTGGATTGAATTTGTTCAGAAGAAACGCAGGAATCAACAGAGATAAGAACCCCACCACCCTTACGGGTTGTGCGATCACATCGGTATAAGTTATATTTATTTGGAAAAACAGAGTAATCAGAAATATCAGGTTTTAACCAGATTTCAGTAAGAGCAACTATTTGTGAATCAAAGGATAGGCTATTAACGTAAAGTTTTGATAGTTTAGTATTAAGGCCTCTTACATTTTGATAGGATAGACTAATTACTTCAGTTAGTTTTTTGATACAGACGTAGAGGGAAGAGAGTTACTAATAGGGATGGCACTACTAGTATTACTGTTAGTATTATTGCTATTTCGCCTGTTAACATATTCTTTCACGAGGATGTTCGGCGGCCAAAACTTTTCAGAACTAATTGTCGAGAAAAGTTCAGGCGGCACACTCAACTTGAACGAAGATATGTTACGAGCGTGTTTAAATTTAAACTTTTCAACAACAATCAAAGGGGAGTGGATATTACTTTTAATATAGGCACTAACATCTTCTGAGGAGGTATCAGAAGCTAACCTAGATACAAAAATATATTTTCTAATGGGAACAACTACAAGCGGCTTATGTGCTGCAGCTACGCTACTAGGAATTGTTAATTGAACATTTGAACAAGACGGTTCAACAACAGGAACGTGTAAAGGGGTAATATTACCACCGGGTAGTATCGGATTATTTGCCGGTGAGTTAAATACCATTAACGGGCCCGCAATTGGATTTGGGCTATTCATGCTGGCAGCCAGAAGTGGCTTTGGCAGGACAAGAGGGGCAATAGGAGGGCAAGAGCCCGAAGTCTTTTTGCGCTTTGGAGAGTCGTCAAGCATCTTTCCATTTTTAAATTTTAATACAAGGTCTTTAAAATTGGCATGAAGATTGTCAAAAGCAAGATGCACAGCTTTAAAACAATTATAAGTCTGCCTCATGTATTTTGACATCTGCTTCTCAACCACATTGCAGGCATCACAAAACCATTTAAGGCAAGAGTCAGTTCCTAAACAGTCTCTGATTTTCGCAGTGAAACCTGCACATTTTAAGTGGATCGTGTTATCGCACATCCTACATAAGATAAAATCAGCGCTGGATGCACCAACAATTTTACAGTTCTTACTGCAGCAGACAAACATTTTTATTATAAGTTAATAAAATAAAATATGGGCAAATTAATGTGCTTGATCAATGCAAAGTAGGTGAAAGAATGTAAGCGTAGCAAAGAGCGCAATATAACGGACAATAGTGGGAGAGCGCTTGAGTATAATTGCACTTGAGTGAAAAGGCGTGAGCGCGTAGGCAGATAAACCGCAAGAACTGTGAAATAGAGCGAGAGAGAACTGAAGCTGGAGAGCAAGAGTGCGTTAATAGGTAATTTTTGTTAGTAAACGAAAACAAACGAAAGCAAGCGAGAGCAAATATACGTATGTATGTATGTATGTATTTTCAAGACAAAGCAGCGTCCGCTTGACTGCAAAATAAAATAAGTTAAATGTTTAAGGCCCAATTTCTCAATGTCCGGTTAAATTTTCGCTTAGCTAAACGCAAATTTAATTTAATGCTAGAGTTAAACGATTTGGTTTTCTCAAAGCCAAATTTACCCTTTATCGATAAGTAACTATCGCCTTAACAGAGTTGCCACATTGTGCCAAATATAGCGAGCGGTTCAGCTTACTTTTGCTGTTTTCCGGCAACATTGAATGATTTCTGTTTAAAATCCCACTTATGATTAATTCGAGCGCAAAATAACTTAATTGTTTACCTCTTATTTTGGCAAGCCAATTGATCTACAATCCTTGCAAGAATGATTTTGGACGTAGATTTTGTAAGCCTGAGCCGCTGTACAAATTTGGCATCTTCCAGTTCAGTGAAATGCATGGACATAAAACACTCTTTTATGTGAAGCCATTTTGATTTAATAACAAAATAAATAAACAATGCAAGGGACAGATGTTTGCCTTACGATAATTCTTAACGATATATCGTGACAAAAAATCAGCTTAAATTTTAAACGCGACCCAGCCATCCGGTTAGTTTATTTTTCATTTACTCCTAACCGGACATTGAGAAACTCAAATTTGACTAAACGTCAGTTAGTTTACCTAACCGGACATTGAGAAATTGGGCCTAAGCAAAGTAACTTTAAACACATAAATCCGTAAAACGTATATCTGCGATCACTGTTTAGTATGATTACCACAATTAAACCAATTAATGCACAGCACAAACACTCGAAAAATAATTATTTAGCAGGAGCACTCAAAAATACAACCGTCACCAACGAAAGTTAGTTATGTTATGGAGATAAGTGTAGGATAGTATTCACTAATTGACTTTAAATTAATTTCCAAAACATTGTGACTAGTGCTTTAAACTAAAAGTAGAAATACTTGTAGCGCTAGGAATTTTTCCATATAATAAATAAAAAATAAATAAAAAAAAATAAAGCTATAGCCTTGCAACTTTGCAAATATCTTGGTACATGTCTTCGTCAAACAAAGTGTTAAATTTAGGGCTCTACGACCTCAGGGAGCCTGGAAAATCGATAACAAGTCGATACACCTCGATTTGCGATTCCCACATTTGAGCAGCTAGAGTCACCAAATTTGGGTGCAAGAAAGCCGGTGGCATTCCCCAAAAAACTGCATCAAAAGTTTGGATGCCACGCCTACCTGTTCCGCTCCCAGCCCACTCCATTTATAAACAAAAATGGCAGTATCTTTTACATTTTTATACCCTTAACCCATAAAATGGGTAAATAAGGGTATATTGGTTTTGTGCAAATGTATGTTACAGACACAAGGAAGCATCTCCGACCCCATAAAGTATATATATTCTTGATCAGCATCAACAGCCGAGTCGATCTAGCCATATCCGTCTGTCCGTCTGTCTGTCCGTCCGATTGAACGCGCCGATCTCAGAGACTATAAGAGCTAGAGACTTCAAACTTGAAACTTAAGCTCTCCTATACCCTGAGCAGATCAAGTTTGCTTTAAATTTTCGATAACATTTCTGGTTTCCGATATACACATGTGATCGATAACAAAAAAATCTTGAATTTCAAAATTGTGAAAATAAGGTTTAAAACTACGGATAAAATAATAAACATTTAAAGAAATTTGATCAAAATCGGTTCAGAAACACTGGAGATATCGCAGCTTGAAGTTTGGTCATATAGGTCACTGATTTAATATACATAAGTTACGGTAATGGTTAAGTATCGGGTTAAGGGAATGTCCTAGTCGGGATTTCTCGACTAAAGCCTTCTTACTTGTTTAACCTATAGCCATCAAAATTGGCATAAAGGTAAATGCTGACATCTGAAACAAATATTCTTCAAAACTTTGGATGCCGCGAACCCAAACAACGGGCGATGCTCCACCGCCCTCAAAAAATCCGAAATGCCTATAACTTCGCCAGTTTTTAAGCTAGAGTCACCAATGCCACTATGGTAATACACACAAATGACTGTACGGGTTACATATGGGGCTAAGGGTATGTCCTAGTCGGGATTTTTCGACTAGAGCCTTCTTACTTGTTTTAATTCAGATGATGCTAAAGTGACCTTAACAGCTAAATAAAACAAGTAAAAACGTTGCAGTCGGACGCAACCGACTGAGATATACTTTGATACCAGTGTACATAGCTTTGTTTAGGATTCTGTGTGCAAATAGTAATATATGGGGGCTTTGAGAATATATATCAGGAAGAAGGGATAGGCGCGACTTCCAAATTTGTGATACATATCTATAACCGATGGCACCTTCTATCCCCCTACCAAGTTTGGAGACGCAAGCGCAAAAACTGAGAAAGATATAGAGGTGGGCGGTATAAGTGGGAGTGACATCCAAAATTTTGATGCATATCGGTGTCAGATATCAGCATTTATCTTTATGCCAATTTCAATGGCTACAGGTTCAAAAATGTCGAAGATACAGCCATTTTTGTTTATAATTGGAGGGGGCTGGGAGCGGAAGAGATGGGCGTGGCATCTAAACTTTTGATGCAGTTTCTTGGGGAATGGCATCGGCTATCTTGCCTTCAAATTTGGTGACTCTTGCTGCTAAAATGTGGGATATATATTGCAAGGCTCCAATTTTAAGGGTGTCGAAAAAAGTTCAACGAACGGACTGACAGACACCATGACAGACATTGCACAAACCCAATATACTGTAATACCTTTGGTATCAAAGTATAAAAATCAGTAATTGATACACATGAGCAAATTTATTTGAGCTCTCTAATGGGCTCATACGATGTTGATAGTTTTTGAAGCTCTTTTGTTGTTATGCAAGCTCAAAAGAATCAGGTCAAAATAGGCCTGAATTCAACCCAATCGCTACAGTACGTGTCTTTAAGTGCAATAAATTTATTAAATGTACAAGTATCGGTTACTTTAGCAAGATGGAAAATCCCTTGAAGAATAAAAGCTAAATTTTAGTGGTAAGAAATATGAATGGCAATAGAGCTTGTTACGCCAAGCTGCAACTCCAACCTAACTTAACAATCCACTTCAAGGACACTTAATTTAGCAGCTTGTGCACCTCCCTAACCTAGACTATAAGTATAAATAATTTGCTTGCAAACGACGCTGCCTAGACAACCAATGCCTAAAAAGGGTAGTCATCGGCCGTGCCAGGCACAAGCCAATCTGCCTACGACATCGATGGTTTGGGGTTCAAACAAAACTATTTAGTAGAGCGCTATATGCCGAACGTAACGCTTCATTCGCTTTCAAAAAACTCTGTTTTAAAAGAATGG
This sequence comes from Scaptomyza pallida, assembly GCA_018152965.1. Taxonomy (NCBI): domain Eukaryota; kingdom Metazoa; phylum Arthropoda; class Insecta; order Diptera; family Drosophilidae; genus Scaptomyza; species Scaptomyza pallida. The sequence goes on from JAECXP010000074.1 coordinate 28,105, forward strand.
CAACCAGTGACGAGATGGGAGCATATAGCCACGACCAAATACAACATCCGTTGTTGTGGTGCGACGAAAAGAAACGGCTAGTTGAGCGTAAAAATGCCGAAGAGAGTCTGCGTATGTGGAGACGACGCAAGGCTGAGGAATGTGCCCGCAAAGAAAAGGACAAACTGGAGGTATGACCGTATCAGAGTAGTCGTTAAACATTATAATTCTGCCCTCCCCCCATTTAAGATGAAAAGTATATTTTTTGAAAAATCACTTGAAATATGGCCATATTCTGCAAGAAAAAAATTGAACCCTCATGAAAGACTAATTGTAATTTTCCATAATAAAATCGTTTTATAAATCTTACATTTCTTTGGAAGTTTTATGATGAAGAGCTCCGATTTTGCTAATTATGACAAAACTGAAACAGAACAAGTAAGAACGTTGCAGTCGGACGCAGCCGACTACAATATACTTTGATACCAGTTTACATAGCTGTGTTGAGGATTCTGTGTGCAAATAGTAATATATGGGAGTTTTGGGAATAAATATCGGGCAGAAGAGGTAGGCGTGACAACTATATTTGTGGCGAATGGCACCTTCTATCCCCCTACCAAGTTTGGAGACTCTAGCTCAAAAACTGTCAAAGATATAGAGGTGGGCGGTAAAAGTGGGCGTGGCATCCAAAATTTTAATGCACACCTCTTACGGATGTCACTAACAATATGTCCACCAAATTTGCTGACTCTAGCCCAAAAACTGAGAAAGATAAAGTTTTCGGATTTTAGAAGGTGGGCGGTAAAAGTGGGCGTGGCATCTAACTTTTGATGCAATTTTTTGAGGAATTTTTTGCCATCAAATTTGGTGACTCTAGCTGCTAAAATGTAGGATATATAAGTGATTTATCGCTTCGCACATCGAGGTGTATCGACTTGTTATCGATTTCCCAAGCCCCCTGAGGTCGTAGAGCCCTAAATTTAACACATTGTCTGACGAAGGCATGCACCAAGATATTTGCGAAGTTGAAAGGCTCTAGCCTTAAGGGTGTCGAAAAAAGTTGAGTTCTTACTGACAGACGGCCAGACGGACAGACACAATGACGGACATTGCACAAGCCCAATATACTATGATACCTTTGGTATCAAAGTATAAAAACAAAGTACAGATACATATGTACATATGTATACCGCGCTTGGTTCTTGCTGGCCTAGCTTTGTCCAAATTTCAGTTTTGCATTTTCTTGTGCATTCTTTCTTATTTTTTTCAATGACACTAGCAAACAATGTTGTCAACGCTATCATCATACAAATGTTCACGCATGCAGATAAATTCTGATTCAGAAAATGAATGACAAGATCTTTAAATGCTTTGCTACTTTTGTTAAGATTTTGTATATTTCTTTTTTTCTGTGGCCTGCATTTACATGTGTGTATGCGTGTATGCATACACATCATATTTAGTTGTTTAGTGGCAATTGTTTTTTCCATTTATTGGCCTGCCTCAACTTTGGCAATTTAAGAGTAAGTTAGGAAAATTAAAAATACTTAGACAAAAATCAAAATATAAAACATATATAAATAAAATTTAATTTATAATACAGTCAAACTTCCATAACTCGAACTTCCCTAACTCGAATTTTCTTTAACTCGAATCTAATCGAGTGGCAGTAGCGTTTAGAACGAAAAATGTATGCAATGTTTCTTCCATAACTCGAACTTCCATAACGCGAATATCTCCATAACTCGAATTCTATGTTTGGCACGTGTCCCCTTAATTCGAATTTTTCGGGGAAGTCCCAGGTTATGAAAAATTATTCACATGTTCTTCGACTCGCTGTTGGCGTAAAGGCGCGTTTACAATGTCAGCGTGAGATTGAAAAATGTTTTGTTGTCTCACTCATTTCCAATTTCAAACCGGTCTCACTTGCATCTTAGCTTGGATGAAAAAAAGCTTTTGACATTATCGAACATTACTGTTCAAAGCCAGTTGATCAGAATTCAAATGCCACGGAAGATGATGACGATAGTTCGGAGGAAGAATTGATCCTACAACCATCCACGAATGATGTAGCGGATTCCTTGACGATTTTGAACTCATACTTACAAACAAATAGTAATACAACTGACGGTCATTATGAAGCATTAAACATATTAGAATCCCTTTTCATGGAAAAAAACAAGAAAAAATAAGTGTTCAACCACAAATTACTCTGTATTTTACCCCACAGTAACTCTGTAACAAGAGGACTTGATATGTAACTGTAACTACATATACAAATAAAAATATTTATATGCATACAAACATGCATTTCAGTAATTGTATTGTTTTTCGCCAAAATCTAGAGTTTTCATGAGCAATTCCTTAACACGAAGTCTCCATAAGTCGAATTTTTTTCATGGATAATGGTTTCAAAAAAAAATTTCAAAAAAATAAAATACAAAAAGTTGTCCAAATACACGCATAAAAAATGTTTGGGACCATTTTCTTTCAAACCCCCTCCCCTCCCGAAAATATTTTCTGCGTGCGCCCCTGTACCGTTATATACCCATTAATGGGTTAAAGGTGTAAGAGAACTTTATAAATATCTGTATTGCAAAAAGAAACTGGATTTGATGGAAGAGCTATAGTCTTAAAATGAATGTAATGTAATGTAATTTAGGCCGCACAGCATGCAAAGCCCCTAAATAATGATATTACAAATATTAAATGAAATTAATAAAACACGTAAGAAGGCTTTAGGCGAGAAATTCCGACTTGACCATTCCCCTTACCCGTTATGTAATGTAAGCAGTCAATTGTGTGACCAAACATCAAATTGCAATATCTCCAGTGTTTCTTAACTGATTTTGATCAAATCTTTTCAGATGCTCATAACATAGCGATAGTTTCAAACCTTATTTTTACAATTTTGAAATAAAAATATTTTGTAAGCGATAATTTGATATAAACTTTATCTGCTCATAGTGTGGGAGAGCTAACGTTTCCAAATCTAGAGTCTCTCTTATAGTCTCTGAGGCTATAGAAAATGCTTCCTTCTGTCTGCTACATTCGTTTGCTAAAAACCATTATACCCTTTTTTTTTACCCATTTTATGGGTTAAAGGTATAGTAAAAAGGTCCTGTAGTGTGAAGACGAGTTTAAAGACCTCTAAAGAAAGTTTTGTGAATTCGCGTGAAATTGGGTTAACAAAAAATCATCATCTACTCCGGCTTTGCCAAAACGTAGTTTAAATCAAGCAGCTCGCGTGTTATGAATTTGGATCCAACCCAAATTTGACTGAGCTCAAAGCAATAAAAAAAAACAAAGAACAGTAAAAATAAAGTACACGCCCGTACGTTGAAACTATAACAACAACCTACAAACAACGGCAATAACAAACTTGATATGCCTTGGGGAATTCACTGCAACAAGGAAATGAGCCAATGTAAATTTATGTATGTCCATTTTACTAACTCTTGGTTTTTTGCAGTATTATGACTTGTTTCTGCAGCACTATCCTTGGGGAAGGCCAGGTGGGGGTGCGCCCAACGTGGAGGTGCGACGAAAGGATATAACAGCAGTCGGACTGCATTCTACACCAACAGATGTAAGTTATGGGTTATGTTATATTTACATGCATTGTGGGCTTAGATCATTCACCCAATCTCCTTCTTTTAACTACTGCAGACTTCCGCGCATCGCGCTAGCTTACTGCACCCATTTCAATACAATGATTACTTCTCTGTGCAGAAAAGTGGCCTCAAAAATCCATTGAGCACCTGTTCCCACCATCAGCATCCGCCTGCTCCAGGTGGTCGATTGACACATTCGACTCATCATCTGCAGGAGAGTGGACTACGAAGCAGCACTGTAACTATCTGTGAGCGAGAGCACCCATTTAAAAAAGGCGTCGTCCAGGCTTATAGAAAGAACAGTGACAGTCTGCACATCGATCTTAAAGAGCACCCATCAATGTCAAATCGAAATAAAGGGCAAGTTGATATTGAGCTGCGGTTTATACCCCCTCCGCCTTGTAGGGTTAAGCCAGTGCTCGAGAAAGTTGTCCTCAAAAGTGAAACAGAACACCCAGTACAAGAAAAATTTGGCTGCCAAAAGAAAAAACTGCAGGCCAACTGTGAAAAGCCGGTGAGCGGCATATACTTTTCACAAGCGGCGTAGTATTTGTGATCACAATATTATTTTACTCTTTCAGCTCTTAAAAGAGCCCTGGGGTAAGGCTGGTCCTGGAGGCAAGCCCTGGCGCAGTCCCAAAGAAGTAGGAAGCACTTTTATGAAATCGATGGTAGGCTTTATTTCAATTTAGACTATAAGACACTTTATAACACACTATGTACATTAATTTAAAGGGCTGGACAAATAAAGAAATGCTTAAAGATCTGGACCAGGACAATCCTGTTACTCCCGCTGAAAAAAACACATTTAGCAATTTGAATTGCGGTAAACCGATCAAGCTACAATGCTGTGGCGAGGCTTGCACCTGCTCTTGTCCCGTCTTGAACAGCTCTAGTTTATTAAAACCATCGAAAAGGATTACCGCTGTGGTCCTACCTGCTTCTGAATGTGGAAAACGATCGTCTCTTAAAGAATGCAAACCCCTCAAGGTTTGTCCACGAAAGCAACGTAGCCACTTTACGAGCAGCACTGGCAATAGTACTGCCACTCCAGATGCAGTCTTGGAAAGCGAAGGTGGTGGCGTTGAACTGGTTCCATTGTTGGCCCGCCGTCGCGGCTTACACTGCCCAATAAGCCTCTCCAGTACGGATGTAACGAAGAGAAAGCCCGCGCATGATAGGTACGCCAACCCACAACAAAATCACAAGTCAAAGCCTATCAAAGAGCAGAATATCAACATCATTAGGAAAATTTGTCACATAAACCATCAGCCGAAAAACTTGAACTGCAAGTTGCAATGCTGCAGTTGCGGCTGCCTCGCCCCACAAGCGTCCACCTGCTTTAAGCGGCTCACACTACACATACGTTAGTCAAATTTGAATCTACTATTGTGTCTTTGCGTATATGTCTTCAGTTTTTGCTATTGTTGCGACTAAATCTGTATCGGTGTTTGTTAATGTATTTCTTTCATTTTCTCGATGTCTGTGTTTGCACTTGCATCAATAAAGCTATCTGCAAAAACAGGTTTGCTTAAAAAATTCATAGCAATTCAGTACATTTTGACTTAATGGAATTTAATAGTATTTTTCACTTTTTTTATACTTTGATACCAAAGGTATTATAGTATATGGGGTTTGTGCAATGTCCATAATGGTGGCTGTCCGTCCGTCGGTATGAACGCAACTTTTTTCGACACCCTTAAAGTTAGAGCTTTGCAACTTTGCAAATATCTTGGTACATGTCTCCGTCTGACCAAGTCGATACACCTCGTTGTGCAAATCGATAAAACACATATATATTTCACATTTTAGCAGCTAGAGGCTCCAAACTTGGCGGAAAGATAGCCGATGGCATTCCCCAAAAACCTGCAAAAGTTTGGATGCCACGCCCACCTCTTCTGACCAAGCCCCCTCCAATTATAAACAAAAATTGCTGTATCTTCTACAGATTCGAAGCTAACTAAATTTGGTAAAAAGGTAGATGCTGACATCTGATACAGAAATGAATAAAAACTTTGGATGCCACTTCCCTGAACAACGGAACATGCCCCCGGTCCCAAAAAAAAACCGGAATGCATGTATCTTCGCCAATTTTTAAGCTAGAGTCCCCAAAGATCTGCTTTAAATGAAGGGAGTTGGATGCCATGCCTACATATATCGTCCGCCTTCTAAAATCTGAAAACTATATATCTCTATCAGTTTTTGCGCTAGAGTCACCATTGTTAGTGACATCCTCAACTATTTGTCAGTTTTTGCGTTAGAGTCTCCAAACTTGTGCCACCCGCCACCGATATAAATCATAAATTTTGATATTACCCCTTCTGACTGATATTCATATCCAAAAACCCAATATATTACTATTTGCACACAGATTCCTTAACAAAGCTATGTAAGCTGGTACCAAAGTATACCGCAGTCGGTTGCGTCCGACTGTAACGTTTTTACTTGATTTATTTTATATTTTTGGACTCATTCAGCAACAATATATTAATTCACAAGTCAAAGTATAAGTAAACAAAGTCTTTTGTCAAGATCCCGAAAAAGATCCCCGAACGCTTTACTTAAGCATGTATGTTTGCGTATGTAATGACAAGAATACAACAGTTAAGGCGGCTTTAGTCGAGAAATCCCGACTAGGACATACCCTTAACTCCATTCGTAACGCCTTCAGTCCTACAGTGACCAATATGACCAAACTTCAAACTGCTATATTTCCGGTGTTTCCAAACCGATTTTGATTAATGAATTGTTGTAAATTTTAAAATTTTTGTATTTATTATCATTGTATATTACGGAAACCAAAAGTGTTATTGATAATTTGAAGCAAACTTGTTCTGCTCATTGTATAGGAGAGCTTAAGCTTAAAGTTTGAAGTCTCTTGCTCGTATAGTCTCTGAGATCGGCGCGTTAATGTAAAAGGACAGACGAACGGACAGACAGACAGACAGACAGCCTGACATGGCTGTATCGACTCGGCTGTTGATGCTGATCAGGAATATATATGCTTTACGGGGACGGAGATGCTTCCTTCTGTCTGTTACATAAATTTGCACAAAACCATTAAACCCTTATTTAACCATTTTATGAGTTTATATTGCTTAACTACGTAATTGACCATACTTTAAAGTTCCATAATCCCGCCGCTACTTCACCAAATTATTACTTTGTCTCTAGTTTCACAAACAATATTTATATATATTTTTTTTTTTAATTAAGTGTTATCGATTACATGTGTGTTTTGGGAACGGTGAGAGTATCTAATAATTTCTGTTCTGTCTAGGACCTAAAAATCAAAATTTCTAGTCTAATATTTACTGACAGAGTAACTGTACTTAATGGAGTCAAAGAAGCTTTCTTCTGTAAAATACATTTGCACTTTACCATTATAACCTTTTTACCCATTTCATGGGCTCAGGGTACAAAAACACACCAAGCAAAAAACTAAATGAACAACTTACAATATCCAAATTATAATTCAAATTTTCTATATATATTTCCGAAAAAAATTTATTTATGAAACGAAATACACCGAAATTCGATTTAAACAATTGACCAATGAACCAATCCAACAAAAACAATGCTGCTGCTGCTAACATCAACCACTATTACTATGTTGACAAACATAAAATTCAACACCAACACTTCAAAATGTGGCCACGTAATACAGAATACAAACTGTCACCTATATGCGTTACCTGCATGATTTAAATCTGCAAATATCCCAGAAACGACACTCAAGCTGTGTCGCCAGACAGATGGACCGTGAATTGTGTAATCAACATTTCAACACATTCGAAACATTTTGGGGTCGACCCGGCCATGGCGCACCTTCAGGCTATAAGATAAACAAATTAAGATTGGATGAATTGCTTTACGGCACCGCCTCTGAAAAACAGTAAAAACACAAATCGCATTCGGCTCGTTGTTTTTTTAATGCAAATTGTTTGTCTGAAATAGAGATTTAAGAATCAGCTCCTTGCAGAAAAGTTGATTGCAAAATTTTGCCTTGCTTTTTTGGTAAGTTCTTCAAAGCTTTGGATCAATCAGCAATGCCTTCAGATTAAAATAATTGTTCGATTTTTGAAGAACTAAGCTGGTCACAAATGCAACAAATTACTTTGTTAATACAATTAAGCTTTACCATATATAAAAGTTAAAACATTGTGCAAATAAAATATTTATGCGTATAAACATCGTATATAAATTCATATATCTATTAATTAATTAATTTTCATTAGTTGCATATTAAATCTGAAAATATTTAGTTTTACCCAACATCTTTTAAGGGGCCCACTTGTGCGTGTTACTATAAACGGAAACAGAACATACAATTTGTATTTAGTATTAAATCTCTTAGTATTAAAGCTTTTAGTAAAAAGCTCTTGCGCTTTCTTTATCATGTTGTTATGCTTACAACTAGTGGTGTTCTCGAAGTGTTGTACTTATAATTGCAAAAGTGTATCATTGCTACACTTCTATTGTGAACATCCAATTGCACGAAACGAATCTTGTAAGTTTGCAATCTCTGAGTCAGCTATTCTGGGTGTTATTTAATTGATCAATACAAAATAATAAAAAACCAGATGGCTCTAGTCGAGAATTCCCGACTAGGACATACCCTTAACCCGATACGAAACACGTACACGCACGTCATTTGTGTGTATTCTTCCAGAGATCAAAGGACAAAACTTCAAACTGCGATGTCTCCTGGTTTTTTTTAACCGATTTTGATCAAATTTGTTTAAAAGTTCATTATTTTGTCCAAAGCTTAAAACCTCGTTTTCACAATTGCAAAATTCAAGATTTTTTAAATATCTTAATTTTATCTATAGTTTCAAACCATTTTTTCCCAATTTTAAAATTAGAGATTAAAGATCGATGTTATCGATAATTTGAAGCAATTTTGTTCTGCTCATGGTATACGAGAGCTTAATTTTCAAGTTTGAAGTCTCTAGCGTTTATGATCTCTTCAATCGGCGCGTTCATACAGACATACAGACGGACTTGGCTAGGTCGACTCGACTGTTGATGCTGATCAAGAATATTTATACTTTATGGGGTCGGAGATGCTTCCTTCTGTTTGTTACAACTATTTGCACATTATACGCTTATTTACCCATTTTATGGGTTAAGGGTATAAAAATACAAGAAAATCGTCGGTATTATTCACAACTTTTGCAACACGTGTCACGTTTTTATACCAAAGGTATTATTGGGTTTGTGCAATGTTCGTCCTGGTGTCTGTCTGTATAAACCCAATTTTTTTCGACATCCTTAAAGCTAGAGCCTTGCAACTTTGCAAATATCTTGGTACAGCTAGTCACCAAATTTTGGGACAACACAGCTGATAGGATTCCCCAAGAAACTGCATCAAAAGTTTGGATGCCACCTCTTCCGCCTCAGCCCCCCACCAATTATAAACAAATGGCTGTATCTTCTAAAGTTTTGAAAATATAGCCACAAAATTTGATATAAAGGTAGATGCTGACAGATATGCATCGAAACTTTGGATGCCACGCCCCCAAACAAGAGAACATGCTTCACCGCCCTAATAAAAACCGGTATGCATGTAATTCGCCAGCTTTTAAGCTAGTGTCACCAAAGTAGTAGGGAGGGAGGAGGCAGATATTGCCATTCCCCAAAGATCTGCATTAAATGAAGGGAGTTGGATGCCACGCCCACCTTTTAAAATCTGAAAACTCTATATCTTTTTCAGTTGTTGTGCTTGAGTCACCATGCATCACAAATTTGGATGTCACGCCTAGCTCTTCTGCCTGATATTCATACCCAAAACCCCCGTATATTACCATTTTGCACACAGAATCCTTAACACAGCTATGTAAACTGGCATCAAAGTATATCGCAGTCGGTTGCGTCCGACTGAAACGTTTTTACTTGTTATTGTTGCTGAACACTTGTAAGGGTGCGAATATCGCAGCCAACACTAAAGTTTTTTGTGCATACACTTTTAAATAGACGTGACTGTCATAGACTAATAATCCATATAGATTTGAAAATAGCAGCACTCAGTTTACAGCGCTGTTAACTAATTCACATACAAACCAGCTCGGGAATCTTTACGAAAAACTGCTTTACGCATCGACAATTGTCAGCTGCGTTTGTTTTGTTTTTGGTTGGTATGGGGCCCCCCCCCATTTGACAATTGTTTTTATCCCTGTTTTTTTTTGATTATGCATAGCTGTTTGTGCTTGATCTCTGACATAGACACACTTCTCATAGTATGTATGTATGTATGCATGTGAGTACACAGCGTTTGTTTAAATTATGCAATATTTTGCGTCTGGTGATGGCTTATCGTTTTTAGATTTATAAGAAAGTTAAGAAAATAACATTAGAATTTAGTAAACATGCAAAAGTAAACATACATTTTAGCCTATACATATATTAAAGCCTTTAAAAATATTTTATTTATTGTTAAATAAATATGATAGTTAAGCCAAATGCGATCATTTATTTTGGCATTTGTTTGGCGCGTGAACTTATTTATTTTATATTATTTTAAAAATATTTGCAATATTTGCTAGTTAACAATAATAAGAAGTAATGTTAAGCCCATTTCTCATAAATTGCCAAAGTTGAGGCAGGCCAATTAATGGTGAAACAATTGCCACTAATACAATTAAATCTGATGTGTATGCATACGTACACACCAGTGGAGCACGCAGGGGGTGTTTTGGGGGTTCAAACCCCCCCCGAAATGAGCAAAGAGAAAAAGAAAAAAAGCAATCATCAAATGTTTAAAATTATCACAGCTCAAAATAGAAATAGTTAATTCGATAAAAAAAAATTTGCGCTGACCCAAAAATTTCTAAACTAAAGAGGTTGCAATTGCAAAGAGCTTTCAAAAGAGCTTTTTCGTCTCAGGCACCCCGTCTCAGAAAGTGTATATACATACATACATATGTATGTGAGGCAGCTCACACAGTCTGCGTGAGCTAAGTTTTTATGAATCGGCTGCACTTCCAGAAAAAAAAAACAAAGTACAGATACATATGTACATATGTATACCGCGCTTGCTGGCCTAGCTTTGTCCAAATTTCAGTTTTGCATTTTCTTGTGCTCTCTTTTTAATTTTTTCAATGACACTAGCAAACAATGCACAGTGGATCCGATAGAGGCCAAAAATCAAAAAAATTTATCACATCAAATTGAAGCAAAATATAAACACATTGTCTCTTAAATGTATAAGCTTCTCAATGGCAACCCGGTTTTTTCTAGGAATCTAACGGGACTTTCTAAAAATAGCATCAAACTCATGAACACGTGTTCATTTTTGCAGCGCTGCAGCGCTTAGAAAGCTTTTTATCATATGTAAGTCGCACTTCAAACAGATCAATGGCTGTATTGCTCCAAAATTAATTATTTAAAATGAATTTTAAAGTTGAAGGTATTTACTTTAAATCAATATGTTAATTATTAACTTTCATGTAAACATTTTTTTGTAAAGCTTATTTTAGCAACTTAATCTATTTTGTGTATTTTGTGAGCGTCTTTTTTACGTTTAGTTTAAGTTTTAGTTGTTTTCCCACACGATTCCACATAAGGATTATTATTTTTTATTTTTATTAAGATTTTTTATTTTTATTAAGATTTTAAAATCGTTAAAGTTAGGTGCAGAATGTTGCGGATGTATTTGTAAACGTTAATATGCTAACACTACTTATTATTTTTTAAGGTCAAATTTTGCCAGCGCGTTGCAGCGGAGCCCCTGTGCCGTCTTTTGTATCTCTGTCTTTGTGTCTTGTCTTGTCTTTTGTGATTGTTTACAGCTTTAATTTGTCAGTTAATTACTCTTACCTTAAATAATTCCAATTATTTTTCGGTTCTTTTTTTTTCTATAATTTTTGTTTACATTCCCAATATCATTGTGTATTTTCACGACAGTATATTTTAAATTGATGGTGCACCAAAGATGGAAGCAACGCTACGAAATTAAGGGAAGTTATCGAAGATGTTCAATATAATATTGATAATAAGGGCTAAAATTTAGAACGCAACGAACTTTGTAAATTGATTGGCTACATATGTAAAAGAATTGCTGCATTTTGGACTCGGTAACAAAATAGTTGATCTTCCTATGACAACTATATGATTTAGTTTTCCGATTTGAATAAAATTTGCTAATCATATGTAAAACTACACCTACTACTAGATAACATATCTTTAAAAATAAATTTTTTTTCATACTTAATTTTATAACCGATCGTTCCTATAGCAGCTATATCATATAGCCGTACGATATGGCCCATTTTTTATAACATATATTTATAATGTTTTATTTAATTTTGGAGAACATTTTTTAACAATATAACAACTAGAAGTATTTATGGCCGCGGCTCCATACAAGCCGAACCACTGTGCAACGGGGGGAGTATGTTCGGAGCAGGATGCATAAAATACTAAAATTTTATCGTAAATGTAAAAGCCCTTCTGCTTATTGTTTGCATCGCCTCATTATGTTAAAACAATGTTAGCGACCTCAACTGTAAAACTGCCCAAATTGCTTTGCTGTTCACTTCTTCTTTTTCTAACCACCGAAACGGTTCTACATTCTGTACGACTCAACCTCTAGCTAAGCACAAGGTCAAACAATCACAATAAAAGGGGCTAAAAGTATAAATAAATTAGACACGCAAAAGTCTGCTGTTTTTTCATTAAATATTAAAAGTGCAAAATAAGGTGAAATCGATTCTCCTCAAAACAAGGCTCTTTGGCAGAACATGGGGACTCAGTCCAAAAATAATTTACTGGTCCTTCGATACTGTTATACGACCAATTCTTACTTATGCTGCCCTAGCATGGTGGACCAAGGTCGAGCAAAGAACTGCAATGAAAACAGTATCGAAAATACAACGCTTAGTCTGCATGGGCATCACGGGAGCAATGCCCACTTGCCCAACTGAAGCACTAGGAGTCATAACTGGCATTCCAGCGATCCCGATTCTTTTTAAAAAGGAGGCTCGTCTGGGTGCCCTAAGACTTACCAACATCGGTGAACTAAAGCTCGGGGACCTAACGGGTCACTTAAAGGCTCTCACGCCTCTTTTCAATGACCCTATCATTCGTCTTTCGGACTATAGTTTATCGGGCCCCTTCTTTGAAAGAAACTTCTTTGTATCAATACAAAACAGAAGCACTTGGAATGCTGATCTATTTTGCATACCCAATGGAGCTCAAATCTGGTATACGGATGGCTCTAAACTAGAGAATGGTGACACCGGGGCGGGAATTACTGGACCACGGTTCAGAAAAGCCATAGCCATGGGTAAAACACCTACCATCTATCAAGCAGAAATACACGCGATAGAGATCTGCGCCCGAGAATGCCTTTGTAGGAAGCATATGGTGCAACGATCTATATTGTCTCCGACAGCCAGGCATCTCTAAATGCCCTGAGATCATTCCAATTCTCGTCGAGGCTAGTCGAAGAATGTTTCCATCTATTGAACTCTCTGGGAAAAAATAACACGCTTACGGTGGAATGGGTTCCTGGACATGAAGGACATGATGGTAACGAACTGGCCGATGCTCTAGCTAAGCAAGGAGCAGGTAGGCTGCTAATCGGACCTGAGCCATTCTGCGGACTTACCAAGGGACACAGAAAAGCTGTACTTAGAACATGGGAAGAGAGGGAAATAAAGAAAAGTTGGTATGACAGCTTGGGGCTACGCCAAGCCAAAAATTTCCTAACCCCAGATAAGAATATATCCAAACGTCTTATCAACCTATTTACGCTTACGGGTTTTCTCACTGGCCATTGCTGCCTGAGATATCACCTCAAGAAATTGAACTTATTGGACACTGACGTCTGTCGGTTTTGTAACTCAGACCAGGAGACGTCATCTCACATATTGTGCGAATGCCTAGCACTCTGCAGGCGCAGAGCCCAACAACTTGGGGAGGTAACCGTGCCACCCCACAGGATATGGAGTCTCTATCAGAATAAAGTTCTAAACTTTATTCGCATCCTAGGGCTACAGGAGAGTCAATAATCCTACTGGCCAGCACAAAAGATCAATCTGGTCGAGGTGCACCAACTATGGCCTATGGCCATGTCTGTCTGTCCGTCTGTCTGTATGAATGCGTAGATCTCAGAGACTATAAAAGCTAGAGACTTCAAACTTTAAGCTTAAGCTCTCGTATACCAAGAGCAGTACAAGTTTGTTTTAAATTATCGAGAACATTTTAGATTCTCGATATACACATGTGATCGATAACAAAAAATCTTAAATTTAAAAATTGTGAAAATGAGGATTGAAACTATGAATAAAATAATGAACATTTAAAAAAAAATCGGTTAAGAAACACCTGAGATATCGCAGTTTAAAGTTTGGTAATATTGGTCACTGGGTAAATACACACAAACGATTGTACGGGTTACTTATGGGGTTAAGGATATGTCCTAGTCGGGGTTTCTCGACTAGATCCTTCTTATTTGTATCTTTTGTGTTTGTTGTTTTAGGTGCGTACAGTCGTACAAACTTTGTAAAGCCATCTATAACTACGAATATGTGTTTTTTTGACCTACCGGAATCGACAGGTCCATAATGGTCGACACGTACTAGCTCAAACGGCTTGTTGCCTTTTGGAATGCAGTGTAACAGTCCTTCTCCTTTTCCCGTTTTTGACGAATAAGCTACGCATTTTAAGCAATTCTCGATTTGGATACAACATTTTTCTTTTATTTTGGGCAACCAGTTACTTTTGTTTATAAAGTCTGTAATTTTGTCTCTACCTATGTGTCCTATTTCATCGTGATATTTGTAAAGTAGGGTAGATTCCCCGGTTGTGTTCCATCCCCGGTAGTGTTCCACATGACGTTTCTCGCTTGTCATTCATCGTAGTGCTGTCAAACTCTGTACAGCGTCTTAACTTTTCATAGGTAAGTTTTTAACTGCAAGTCGTGCCGAAAACACTCACTCTGAATTTTTTTTTTTAGAACTCTGTTAAAATTTTGCTCAAAAAGTTATTTAGCCGATTTTATCAAATCAATTTTTTGGTGTAAATTATTGAAAAAAAGTGAGTACAGTTCGCATACACTTAGTTTTCGATCTCTTCTTGATCATGCAAAAATTCTGCACTCCAAAAATTATAACTGTTGGAAAAAAATGGCGTCATCCCCGGTTGTGTTCCACGCAATGTCCCCAGTTGTGTTCCATCACGGAAAGTCATTGTTTAACATTTGTATGATCAAGAATTGTCATATTTATTGAATTTGATAGTTGTTAAAAGCAGATAACAAATTTTGGAGTAATATTTCAGCATTTTTGAAAAATTATCATGCAAAAGACCAGTGCATTTGAAATGCGCCAACATGCGCACAAGTTTCTATACTTTCGTAAATTGCGATTCGGATTTGGACATTTCTGATGATGAAAATAATAAAACTTGAGCATCAAAATCTTCGTTTCTGCTCGTTGAGAGCACACAAATTGAATAAATGTTTTTAAAATTCAAAATCATATATGTTTTACTTGACGTTTTTACATTTTTCGACAATTTTTTCAGGTGGAACACAACCGGGGACGTTTTTTTTTTCATCGAAAGTAGTCTTCTCCGAAAATTGAGCATATCTTTTTAGTTTTTAAAGGAATCTTTATACTTACTTTAGCAAAAAGTTAGGCTATTCGATTATCTTTCCAGTGGTATTTTTGATTTTACACAAAAATTATTTTTACAAATTTTATGAGCAAAATTCAAAAGGTGGATCACAACCGGGGAACTTCCCCTACATGTTCTTCCATTTCTTCTGGAACATAAAATAATATCCTACCGTCGTTTGTTTTCCTATAAACTATTCCGTTGCACATTTCAAATAGTTTGTGCTCGGTGGTTTCTAAAAGTTTCTTCAGTCTCTGTATACTTTGATCCTTTGCTTGACATATTATTAAATTGTCTACAAAACTGTTTGTCTCCACGATTAGTATGTTGTTGTATCTGCTTAAAGCGTCTACGTGTTGCATCTTTGTTCCGGATCTATGGATCAGCTCGAAGTCGTAGTCTTGAAGCTCTAACATAGTCCTTAAAAGCCTTGAACAGCATGTGTTTTATCGGGTACTGGAAAATTTTGTACTGCCTCTATGCCTTTGTTATAGGATACAATCCGGCTAGCATCTAGTTACTTCGCCCACGACCATCAGGGTGACCCTCCGCATCCATTGCTACGCCAGCTGATTGCCGACTGCGAGCTGGGAGGCCTCCGGCTAATAGTGGGCTGCGATGCAAATGCCCATCATCATCAGTGGGGAAGCACTGATACTAATGCAAGGGGTGAGTTGATTTTTGACTACCTTCTAAATACAAATATGCTTTTATGTAATAGTGGTCGGGACCCGACCTTTATTATCAAAAACCGCAGGGAAGTTCTAGATCTCACTCTAGTCTCTGTCTCTTTATGGGACCATATTCTCTCTTGGAGGGTGCTAGACGAGCACTCCTTCTCAGACCATAGGTATATTGAAACCATACTACAGATCCGAAGTCCTAAACCAACCCAGTTCAGAAATTTAAGAAGAACTGATTGGAAGACCTACACAGTTTCACTGTAAAGATTGCTCCCTGAAACTCCGCCTGAAGGGCCAGATACCGCCGAGTATGCAACTCGTCTCATAGAAAAATTCAATAAAGCGTGTGAAAACGCCCTAAATGAATCTTGCCCCGTTAGCAGACCAAAAAGGAAAAAGAAACCCCCTTGGTGGACTGCGCAAATTGGAGAGTCAAGGGCAGCAGCCAGAAAACTCTTTAATAAAGCTAAGGCTCTAAATGATGAACAATCATGGGCTGACTATAAGATAGGGCTCTCCGTTTTCAAAAAGGGGCTTCGCAAAGCAAAGCGGACCTCTTGGAAAACCTTCTGTTCGGAGATAGAAAGCACTTCCGAAGCAGCCAGACTAAGGAAGTTGCTAAGCAAAACTCCTCAGACTCTAGGGTTCATTAAGAACGCAAACGGTGCGTGGACATTATCCAGTGAAGAATCACTGACCTTACTCCTGGACACACATTTTCCGGGGGGAAGCGGATCACCAAGACCTGGTGATCGGCATTTCAGCGGGGAGACACGGAAGCTCTTGCTACTGCTCAGCGATAGGAATATCCACTGGGCAATCAAGAGCTTCAAACCCTACAAATCGCCAGGGACGGATAATATCATTCCTGCTCAATTACAATCCGCGGGGAAAACGGCCATCAGCTGGCTAAAAGACATTTTCTCCAAGATTTTCAAAAGTGGTACAATCCCAGGGTTATGGCTGGAATCGAAAGTTGTATTCATTCCAAAAGCCGGAAAACCCTCACACACAACAGCCAAAGATTTTCGACCTATCAGTCTCTCGTCTTTTCTCTTGAAAACGATGGAGAGGCTGCTCTGTCTCCATCTGAGAAGTACTATCCCCATATCGCTTCTTTCACCTGTTCAGCATGCCTACTCTAAAGGCAAGTCGACCGAGACTGCATTGCATGCGCTTACTGCATACATCGAAAAGTCTCTACATAGGAAGAACTACACGCTAGTAGCCTTCCTAGATATAGAGGGAGCTTTCAACAACGTCACTCCTAAGACTATCACTGACTCGCTGACGGATTTGGGGGTCGACTCCCTGACAGTGAACCGATCGATCAGATGCTACAATGCAGGATCGTAAAGGCGACACTGGGGGCAGCGACTGTCACCAAGTCCGTCCATCGTGGAACCCCACAAGGCGGAGTCCTCTCGCCTCTCCTATGGAACGTAGCAGTCAACCAACTGCTGCGATCCATGGATGGGGGAGGGTGCAAAGTGGTAGCTTATGCAGATGATGTTGCTATCGCCTTTTCAGGCAAATTCCCGCAGACGCTATGTGACCGTATGACGGAATCTCTTGCGAAGCTTTCCAGCTGGGCGGAAAGATCTGGGTTAGGAATCAACCCTGCTAAGACGGAACTGGTCTTGTTTACAAGGAAATACAAAAATCCGTCTCTTCAACCTCCGACCCTCAATGGGGTTGAATTGTCCTTTAGTGACTCAGCTAAATACCTTGGTCTAATTCTAGACAAGAAATTGGACTGGAACCTCAATACTGAGGAGCGTATAAAAAAGGCAAATGTTGCCCTATACGCCTGTAGGAAGTCAATCGGACTTAAGTGGGGCATGAATCCACAAATCGTCCATTGGCTTTACACTGCGGTAGTCAGACCGATACTGTTGTATGGAGTGTCTGTCTGGTGGCCGGCACTCGACAAAGTAACAGTCACCAAAAAACTAGGAAGGGTGCAGCGAACTGCTGCACTTTGCATTACAGGAGCCTTACGTACAACCCCGGGTAACGCTCTCGACGCCATACTGCATCTCCTACCTGTTGAAATGATGGGCCGGAAAATAGCAAATATGTCAGCGCTTCGGATGAGGGAAGCCAAACAGTGGACAGGTCAGGGTTTTGGACATGCAAGAATCTTGGAAGATAATCCACTCATACCAGACAATACAGACTATCAGATCTCACAGGTGTATTTAGACACTCCCTTTAATACCTTAATCCCAACGAGAGAGAACTGGGAAGAAGGCTTGCCCGCAAGACCCGCGGAAGCAGTAGAAATCTTCACAGACGGCTCTAAGTTGGACAGCAAAGTAGGAGGCGGCATCTTCTGCGCCAGTTTTGACCTACGCAAGGCTTTCAGACTCCCTGATCACTGCAGCGTCTTCCAGGCTGAAGTGATAGCAATTCAGGAGTCGCTAAATTACATTCCACATATGTGCAATGCTAGTGAAATCTACATCTTCACAGACAGCCAGGCAGCAATTAGATCGCTGGAGTCGAACACATCGAACTCTAAGGCTGTTCATAACTGCCGCAAATCTCTATGCGAGATGGCAGAGCAGTTTAATATAAGCCTAATATGGGTCCCAGGACATAGGGATATAGAAGGCAACTGCATCGCGGATCACCTGGCCAAATTAGGGAATACCATGGAACTCCTTCCAGATAAAGAGAGCATTGGTATACCTATGGCATCCTGTAAACTCAAATTAAGAGATTTCTTCGAGACAGAAGCCAATAGAGTATGGCAGGTCTCCAACCACAACTCACGTATTGCTCACCAAACCTGGCCTACTAGATGCCGGAAAAGATCAAGTGAGCTCTGCCTTCTAAGCCGAAAAGGCACACGCGGCCAGACTAATGGTCCCACATAATGACTTCTGCAGAAGTTGTCGGGATGAGGAGGAAGAAGAAACAGTTCTTCACCTTCTTGGCACATGCCCAGCCCTATGTAAAACTAGGCGAAGAATCCTTGCTGACTCGAAAACCTATCGGAGCTCGCGAGTAAAAGACCCAAAGATGTAGCAAGGTTCATCCAAGTCGCAGGATGGACTCTCGAGGCGGATTCATACCAGGAGTAATAGAGGGGTGTCAGTGCCTTTCGCGGTATCACAATGCGCCGAATGCGGCCTAAGTGCGCTAAGGGGGGTATCCCTCCTTGGTAACCGCTCTAACCTAACCTAACCTAACCTATGCCTTTGTTATCGGTGCAAATGCCTTCCTTTGTTATCAGAAATCCTAGGTATTTTATGCTTGATTGTAAAAACTCGCATTTGTCCATGCGTAACTCTTATTTGTTCTGAGACAGCCTTTTAAATACTTCTGTAAGAGTTTCCAAATGTTCGTTTATGTTTTTGCTAGCCACCATGATGTCGTCCATGTATACTGTAACTTTGTTCTCCCTAATTAAGTCTAAAAAAAATTCTGTTTATGAACCGTTGAAAAACAGCCGAAGCTGTCTTTAATCCCATTGGCATTCTAAGAAATGCAAATTGTCCCCGGGGGTAACAAATGATGTGTATTTAACTGATTTTTTTCTACAAATATAAGCCGTTCAGAGCACACATCGATTAACTCCATAAAACAAAAAGTTGAGAAACGCGATGATGTAATATATATTGTTTTTAAAAATTAATGTGATGATATAAATTTAAATATGTAATGTAGAATGCACAATTGCAGTTATAGCTTTCATCTAACGGTATATAAAATAAATAAAAAAAAAAGTTTTTTCCTCTATTTTACTCCATTTATTTACATTGGGGTATGGAGTTAATCGAAATGGCTTCTGAAATAAATTACTTATTATTCAATGGCCAAAACAAATTGTCATTTAACGGTGCTAATCTTTATTATTCGGGAAAGTTATTATAAATATAAAAAGCTATGACTATACCAAAGCCTTTGACACTTAAATTTAAAATTTTTCAAAAAGTGGAGTTAATCGATGTGTGCACTGCGCGGCTCTTATATGAAAGTACCCATTTTTAAGATCTCGCTTTGAAAACACTGTTTTGTTGACTAGACTGTCTAGTAGATCACTAACACCTTGTTAAGTTTTCTAAAGTCTATGCATAGTCTTAGGTCTCCTGTTTTCTTCTTAACTAAAACTATTGGCGAGGCATATTCTGAACTGCTGGGCTGTATGATTCCGTTTCTTAAGTATTCATCTAACAGTTGTTGTAATTTGTCCTTTTCTGTGTATGAGAGTCGTCTAGGGTTGTAGCTAAATGGTTTGGATTTTTCCAAAACAAGCTTTATTTCACATCAGACTACTGGTTTGTTTGGTTTTAAAGCGTTTATGTAGCAACTTTCTATCGCTTGTTTAAATTTGCACTGTGTTGTGTAACTTATATCGTTTCCTATGTTGTAGTTGATTGTACCGTCTTCTGTTAAATTGATTTCAAACATCTCAATGTGAAAATTTTTCCTCATAATATCTGTGCTGACTTTGTCTTTAAAATATTTTAACTCTTCTTCACTCTAATTAGATGACTGATCGAGAATCATTATTGTTTTATCTTTTCAACTTAACGTTGGATTATTCGACGAGATGATTTTTAAATTTGCTAATCGTCTCACCGTTGCCTCGGGTGGTTTATTTACATGCTGACTTACTATAGAAATAGCTGTTGTGTCTCTGTGGTCATTAATTGTTGGTTTTACTGTATACTTCATATTAGAGCTAGCTGTTCCCAAAATGAACCATGTTACCAATAATGGGTGTAGCTAAGGGTATATTTATTTTATTAATATTTGGCGTAACATTTGTACTAAATTCTTTTGCAACTTTGAGCCTAACCGTCTTACTAACTTCGTTCCTAGCTTTGAGCATAACTGTTTTACTAACGTCGTTTACAATTTTTGGCATAACTGTTTTACTAACCTCGTTTTTATTTTTTAGCGTAACTGTTTTACTAAACGCGTTTTTATTTTTTTGGCATAACTGTTTTACTTACCTCGTTTTTATTTTTTGGCATAACTGTTTTATTAACCTCGTTTTCAATTTTCGGCATAACAATCGCATTACTAACCTCGTCTTCAATTTTCGGCATAACAATCGTTTTACTAAACTCGTCTTTAATTTTCGGAATAACAATCATATTACTATCGTAGATTTGCGTTGGCTTTATCGTTTCTCTGATTGCCCCTTGTTGCTCTATACTTTCCAACGTAACCATTTTCAAGGTGCTTAAATCTAAATTAAGATCGCATGCGTACTTGAAATCCCTCCCAAAAACTACATCATGACCCATACACTCGTTAGATACGACGTTTGAATGAAAATAACATTTTCTTAATATATTCTTAAAACATAACAAGTAGTTTTTCCATATATAATTAATTGGCTATGATTTAAGCCATAATAATAATTTGAAACTGGATGTAGTGCAATTCCCTTAGGCACACGATCCTCTTTAATAAATGAAATGGGGCTTCCCAAGTCTATGAGGCATTCTGCAATTAATGGGGAAAAGATAGCGTCTGCAAAATATATTCTAAACTGACTTACATAATTGTTAGAAATGTTACTCTTCCTTTCTGGACATTGTCCCACGAAGTGTCCAAACGCGCCACGTGCGTAGCATGACCCAGGCTCACGCTTTGGCTTACGGCACTCCTTGATCATATGACCCTTTGAGTTGCAGTTCTAACAACGCACTTCTTTCTGGCCTTCTGGATTAGGCTGGCTGTATGACACTTTGTTTGACAAATGTATCCCTGCGAACGCCTTTAGAATTGTGTTGGTTCGTTGAAACACTGTATGCGCGCTTGGTTGCGCAAGCTTGGCGATGGAATGCCATTTATAATGTTTTCCAACAACTCCTCCTTGTCAACGTTGACTTTGTCGGCGAGCATTATTTTTTTCCTCATAATAAGAAACAAAACTGTCTCCGAATTTCCAAAGCCGCTTTTGAAACATGCTCCGATTCTCCGCTTTAGATGTGTTTCCGCCAAATGTTAAGATCAACTGTTCTAAAAGCTGGTCAGTTGATACCAAAATGCGCTCATCATTTCCTTGCAGCCACTGTTGTGCCTTGCCCTTAAATTTTGCCAGAATTAACAAGTGACAGTATGTGGTGTCTAATTCGTAAATGCGCGCAATGTTTTTTAATTGTCTAGCCCAAGAGCGCGCGCATGATTCGCCGTTGTATTCTTGGGCGACTTCTTTGGCTAAAGCGAGAGCTGCCGTTGTCGATCTGCAAAGTTTGTTTACATTTCCGGACTGGTGTTGTGTGACGCTGTTGCGGTTAGTGTTGCCCAACACCTCGCTGCTATCGCCACAAGTATCGATATTGGTTATAAAATGCCTATCAAAACTGCTGTTGTTAACATTGATTCCGCAGTTGTTAACAGCCGTTCCGTCTCTGTTAACACTGATGTGGCCGCTGTCGTTACCGCTGCCGACGCCGATGCTGCCGTCGTCATCACCGTCACCATTGTTGTCCCCACTGCGTCGTCTGTTGTCGCCGTTACCGTTACTGTCGCTACTGCGTCGGTCGTTGTCGCCGTTGCTGTCATTGACGAATTCACCGTTATCGTCGACTTCGCTGTTGCCGCCTTCTCGCCTCTGCGCTGTGCGAGCTCTTTCTTTTTGAAGCTCCTGCATTAACTTTTTACTGGCTTCGATTTCGCGGCGCAATTTTTGTAGCTCAACCCTCTCTTCGTTTCGCACAAGTTGATGCTCGTCAGCCGATGCTTCTAATGGTTGTTGTACCGATGCATTTTGTGAAGGCCCCGGCTGATCGGCGATGCGCTCCTCTTGTACATCAAGCTCAGGTGGTTCGCCACGAAGTTCTACTGGAAATGCGCTAAGCCGATCCACCAATTCAGCCTTGGTGCCCACTGTTGGCAAGCACAGCACTGAAAGCCAATGCATCAGCTGCACTGTCGAAATTCGCTCAAATTAATGTCGCTCATCTTGAGTTATCCCACTTATGATTGTGATCGGATGGATGAAGTAGACGCAAGTACAATGTATATGTATTTACCTTTTATTTGGCTCGACGATACGTCTGCTCTTTTTAATGATCGTGCGACTACTGAATGGCGCGCTTTTGGCGCGTTATTCTTAACATTTCTTATTATACTTTCACAGTACATTATGAGTCTTACATTCTTATGTTATGTCATACATTCTTATGTTATGTTATTAATGTGACCGTGTCGATCGATTAAGCCCAGTACGCTGTTGCGGTGAGTGTTAGAGGTGACCTACTACACTTGCTAACAAAAACTGTGACACGAGAACTTTAAATATATAGATAAGACTACTATGATAAGTTGAATAACAATTTATTTAAGTGCTTGTACGTGCATACTTGTGTTGCTGAAAATATATATTAACAATTTAAAAAGCTTTACTTGGTAATTTAAATTTAATTTTAATTTTATAATAATTGTTTTAGGCAAACATTTAATTTTTTTGAAATTTTCATATATTTTCTTGTGTAAGTTTGATTAAATTGTGTCTAAATCCTTTTATGCAACATTAAGCATTAATGAGTTACAGAGGAGTCAAGATGCAATCATCCTCCTCCTACCACTACAAGATTAAACGAAACAAGTAAAAAGGCTCTAGTCGAGAAATCCCGACTGGGATATACCCCTAACCCCAGACGCAAACAGTCTTTTTTTTATACTTGGATCTTTAATGTATACGTTAGTGATTTGGGTATCATAGTATATTGGGTTTGTGCAATGTCCGTTATAGTGTCTGTCCGTCAGTCCGTATGAACGCAACTTTTTTCGACACTTTTAAAGCTAGAGCCTTGCAACTTTGCAAATATCTTGGTACTTGCCTTCGTCAGACAAACTATCAAATTTCATTCTCTACAACCTCAAGGCCCAGGGAGATCAATAACAAGTCCATACACCTCGATGTGCAAATCGATAAAACACATATCGATCCCACATTTTAGGAGCTTGAGTCAAATTTGGGGTCAAGATAGCCAATGACATTTCCCAAAAATACAGTTTGGATGCCACGCCCACCTCTTCCGTCACCAGCCCCCTCCAATTATAAACAAAAATGCCTGTATTTTTTACAGTTTTGAAGCTATTGCCACCAAATTTAGTTTAAGGGTAGATGCTGACATCTGACAAAGATATATATCCAAACTTTGGATGCCACGCCCCAAAACAACAACCATGCCCCACCGCATCTAAAAAAAACCTGAATGCATGTATCTTGGCCAGTTTTTAACTAAAGTCACCAAACTTAGTAGGGAGGCGAATATCGCCATTCCCCAAATAAATGAAGAGAGTTGGATGCCCCGCCCACTTATACCGCCCACCTTCTAAAATCTGAAAACTCAATACCTATACCCTTACCCCATAAAATGGAAAAATAAGGGTATAATGGTTTTGTGCAAATGTACGTGACAGACAGAAAGAAGCATCTCCGACCCTTTAAAGTATAAACATTCTTGATCAGCATCAACAGCCGAGTCGATCTAGTCATGTCTGTCTGGCCGTCTGTCTATCCATCTGTATGATCGCATCGATCTCAATGACTAGTATAAACCTTAAACTTGAAACTAAAGCACTCCTATACCATGAGAAGAACAAGTTTCAAATTATCAATAGCACGTTTGGGCTCCGATATACACATGTGATCGATAACAAAAGAACCTTGAATTTCAAAATTGTGAAAACGATGTTTAAAACAAAGAATAAAATAATGAACATTTAAAAATTTAAAAGAAAAATAAACATGATCACAATCGGTTAAGAAACACCGGAGATATCGCAGTTTGAAGTTTGGTCGTATTGGTCACTGGGTAAATACAGTGTAGACGTTACATATGGGATTAAGGTATGTTCAGTCGGGATTTCTCGACTAGAGCCTTCTTACTTGTTTTATTTAATTTTTTTAAAACTAACATTGCCCTGTCAAAAAGTCATCTACAATAATCCAGATAAGATTGCCAGGCTCAATAAAATGATCGAAGTTCTAAGGTGGCCACTTAAATTGCAGCCGTCCTTATCACAGCAATATGTTTGCGTTTCCCAAATATCTGTAAGAAACACAGTTATAAAAATACTTTAAGAAAAAAATTTTACGGACATTTTTTACTCCGATCCCAGAGTTATCAGTAGTTAGATTTGTGCAAAGGCCGTGTGTGTGAGCGCAAATAATTAATTTGCCTGAAAAGCCAGACATTTAAAAAATGTATGTAACTGTGGCGGACTGGCAACTCGGAAAGTGTAGATATCGATGACTATGAGTTAAGCTATCGATATGATCACCGATAGTATTAGATAGATCGGAAGCTAAGCGTCAGTATCGTAGAGAGTATCGTGTGAGATGGCGCTCAGAGCACACCAAATAAAAACTTAATTTAACTTAAACACAACGTGTTGTATTTTATACTGAAGAGAACATTAAATATAATATCGCACACATATACACGATAACTGGTGACCCCGACGTGATTCTTCAAAAAATAAAATATTACCACGGCAAGTTTTGCACAAGAAATTGCGTCGCAACGTTTAGCGTGTCTTATGTACACACACACTCACGCGTTGCGAATTTAATTTCACAATTTGGTGAATATCTCAAATGGAAGAAAATCAGGACGCATTAGACGATACAGTTGTCGTACAGGCACCACATACAACTCCCGTCACCATGGATTCACAAACTGGAATCAGCCGTGTAGCAGTCAAGGTGCCACCATTTTGGGCCGAGCGACCAGACATTTGGTTCGCTCAAATCGAGTCGCAATTTTGCATTGCTGGAATCACTGCAGACCAGACCAAATTTCATACAGTTGTGGCAGCTATGGAATCGCACGTCGTAGCGCAAATTACAGACGCGGTTCTTTCTCCACCGGAGACAGACATGTATGGCAATCTCAAACGCTGCATCATAGAGAGATTCTCCGACAGTGAACAAAAGAGAATGCAAAAGCTCTTATCTGACGTCGAACTGGGTGATCGTCGCCCAACGCAACTGCTGAACGAGTTACGTGGCTTGGCCAAAGGCCGCGTCAACGACGAGTTTCTAAAGTCTCTTTGGATGCAACGCCTGCCGCCACACGCTCGAGCAATTCTGCAAGCCTCGAATGATGATCTAGTCGGCTTAGCTAAACTGGCTGATAAGATACTGGAGGTAGGAGGATTTAATCGAAACGTCGTTGCATCAGCAGCTGTACAGCCACCAAACGCAATGAACGAGTTTATAAATCGACTGGAGCGCTTAGAAAAATCTATTCAATCACGTTCTCGCTCACGGAACCGCTCTTCGGACGACAAGAATCGCTCTTCAGGCAACAAGAGCCGCGACACAACTCAATCTACATGTTGGTATCATGCGAAATTTGGTAACAAGGCCACTAAATGCAAGCCGCCATGTTCGTACAACGACAATTCAAAAAACTAAAACACTCTTCTGATTCGTCGCCCACCGAATCAGAAGACAAAGGCCACGTGGCCCGCATTCAACTTTACGACATGGGCACCCAAAAACAATTTCTAATCGACACTGGAGCGGATGTATCGGTACTTCCAGCACTACAAAAGGATAAGTACGGCAAAATCAACTCTTACAACTTATTTGCAGCGAACGGCACGCCCATCAAAACATTCGGTGAGAAGCGCCTCAAGCTTTCTCTGGGTCTGCGCCGCGATTTCAGTTGGACGTTCATTTTGGCCGACGTGGCCACGCCAATCATAGGTTCAGATTTCTTGAGCCACTATGATTTGTTAGTCGATAGCAAACGACGCACATTAATTGACCGCAAGACATTACTTCATGTTCAAGGAGCCGCATCGAAGATATGTGAGACAACAATTGTAGCACATATTCTAAACAACGATGTTGCCAAATTACTAGCGGATTTCAAACAGCTGACGATGCACAACCACAATATACAGCCATCACCATCAAATGTAAAACACGTCATCGAGACGACGGGATCTGCATCCTTTGCACGGCCACGGAGGCTGTCAGGAGAAAAGCTCGCTGTTGCAAAAAAAGAGTTTGCTTACATGCTCGAACGAGGCATCTGCCGTCCCTCACGCAGCAGCTGGGCCAGTCCACTACACTTGGTGCAAAAAAGCAACGGCGAATGGAGACCATGTGGGGATTTCAGAGCATTAAATGCAAAAACAGTGCCTGATAGATACCCTCTACCTTTTATTCATGACGTCACACAAATTCTTTTCGGAAAAAAATTTTTCAATCGTCGATTTGCAACGAGCATATCATCACATTGCGATAGAAGAATCTGATATTC
Organism: Scaptomyza pallida; assembly: GCA_018152965.1. Classification (NCBI taxonomy): domain Eukaryota; kingdom Metazoa; phylum Arthropoda; class Insecta; order Diptera; family Drosophilidae; genus Scaptomyza; species Scaptomyza pallida. The sequence continues at coordinate 55,258 of JAECXP010000074.1, forward strand.
CAAAAACGGCAATCACTACTCCGTTCGGATTGTTTGAGTTCTGTTACATGACATTCGGTTTGCGCAACGCGTCGCAGACTTTCCAAAGATTTATGCACGATATATTGCGTGACTTGGATTTTGTTTTTGTCTACATCGATGATATTCTCATTGCGTCGTCCAACTTCGATCAGCACATGCGACACTTGCGGACACTTTTTGAGCGACTTAGAGATAACAAACTTACGATTAATGCAAGCAAATGTCAATTCGCAAAATCTGAAGTAAATTTCCTGGGACACACGATCAGCGCCAATGGTCTGTTGCCAATGGAATCGAGAGTTTCAGCTATTCGAGATTTCCCTCAACCGACTACGGCAAGCCAACTAAAAAGGTTTCTGGGCATGATTAACTTTTATCGGCCTTTTATCCCAGGCGCTGCTTCAAATCAGGTCAAATTACAGTTGCTCATAAAAGGCAATAAGAAAAACGATACAACATCGGTATTGTGGACAAACGATGCGCTTCAGGCATTCGAAACATGCAAAGATCAACTGGCTAACGCTACTTTGTTGACCTTTTTAGCACCCAACTCATCATTGTCACTTACGACTGATGCCTCTGACAGTGCAGTTGGTGCAGTAGCTCATCAATTCGTGGACGGCAAGCTACAACCTCTAGGTTTCTTCTCAAAGAAACTTAACTCAGCACAATACAAATATGCTACATATGATCGTGAACTCCTTGCTATCTATCTGGCAATCAAACATTTTCAGTTTCTCTTGGAGGGAAGACAATTTACGGTTTTCACGGATCACAAGCCGCTGATTTATGCGTTTTCTCAAAAACTCGATAAAACACCACCCAGGAGAGGCACACAGCTGGAATTCATCAGCCAATTCACCACGGACATACGTTATGTGCCCGGCAAAGAAAACGAGGTAGCAGATTTTCTCTCGCGAATCAACAGCATAGCCGAAATTGATTTTGAGACGATTGCCGCAGCTCAGCAACATGATGCCGAGCTTCAGAAGCTTTTCAAGGAGAAAGACACTTCTCTTCAGCTAAAAAAGATTAGTCTGCTCAACTCTCCAACAGCTCTCTATTGTGATGTCAACAATGATAGGATTAGACCATTCATTCCGACGCCGCTACGCAAGCAAGTTATGAATAAAATACATGACCTAGCACATCCTGGACGCAGAGCAACATTTAAACTGATTTCAGACCGATTTGTTTGGCCATCAATGGCAAAGGACATTGGCCACTTTGTACGCACATGTACCCAATGCCAACGCTGTAAAGTCCATCGCCACAATAAATCTCCACCGGGGAGCTATGGCCCAGTCAACCATCGTTTTGATCACATAAACATAGATCTCATCGGCCCGCTGCCTATATCACGTGGCAATCGGTATTGTTTGACCTGCATCGACAGATTCTCACGATGGCCCACTGCAATTCCGATTCCAGATATGTCAGCAGAAACTGTAGCCACAGCACTCATAAATGGTTGGATTTCATCTTTTGGAGTTCCCTTGCGCATTACGAGTGACCTTGGACGACAGTTCGAATCGGCCATTTTCGCAGATGTCATGCGCATCCTAGGTGTCAAACACTTGCGAACCACCGCTTATCATCCACAATCGAATGGATTGATCGAGCGCTGGCATCGAACATTGAAGACCGCAATCAAATGCTACAACTCTAGCGACTGGAGCGATGTTCTTCCTTTGGTACTGTTGGGTCTTCGTGCAACCTGGAAAGACGACTTAGAGGGGAGCCCTGCAGAAATGCTTTTTGGTTCTCCGCTTCGTATTCCGGGCGAGTTTGTAACACTCAACGAATCTCAGCCTAACGAGACCGAATTCCTTAAACTCCTACGCAGCAATATGCGCAAAGTCAGAAGCACCGACACATCAAGGCATGGATCGAAAGCTACGTTTCAACAAACAGCGCTGAAAACGGCGACCCATGTATTTGTTCGTGTAGACCGCGTTCGGTCACCACTCGAACCACCATATGAGGGTCCTTATAAGGTTTTAGTCAAACATGATAAATTCTACAAGATCCAGATGACGCACCGAGAAGTCAATGTTTCCATTGATCGGCTTAAACCCGCCTTTCTGGACAGCGAATCATCACCGGCATTTCAGCAGCCGATTCCAGACGAATTCCAGGCGCCAGCAACAACTGCCACATCTACAACCAGGTCAGGACGAAGTGTCCATTTTCCCTCTCGCTATCGATAGAGTAGGACTCTATCTAGCGGCGGAGCCCTGTGGCGGACTGGCAACTCGGAAAGTGTAGATATCGATGACTATGAGTTAAGCTATCGATATGATCACCGATAGTATTAGATAGATCGGAAGCTAAGCGTCAGTATCGTAGAGAGTATCGTGTGAGATGGCGCTCAGAGCACACCAAATAAAAACTTAATTTAACTTAAACACAACGTGTTGTATTTTATACTGAAGAGAACATTAAATATAATATCGCACACATATACACGATATAACTTTAATTTCTTATGGACGTGTCAGAAAAAATGTCAAGTGTATCAAGGGAGCGACGCACATTTGAAGTTCGTGAAACCGATAATGGAATAATTTATTCTTGCAGTACTCAAAAAATTAGACGAAAATATTACTAAATATTTGCTATTATATTATTATAATTTATTTGTTTGTGATAAGTATTTAATTTGAAAAACAAAAGATAAAGTGTATGTATAATTTTATAGAAAGCTCGATAAAATGTCATAAGTTTTTTAATTATTTCAATCTAAGCTTAACAAAAAAATATATATGTATACGTATTTTATAATAATATGTACATACATATATAAAACAAGTATAAGTGTTGCAGTCGGACGCAACCGACTGCGATATACTTTGATACCAGTTTACATAGCTGTGTTAAGGATTCTGAGTGCAAATAGTAATATATGGGGGTTTTGGGTATACAAATCAGGCAGGAAGGGTAGACATGACATTTATCTGTGGCGGATGGCACTTTCTATCCGTCTACCAAGTTTGAAGACTCTAGCGCAAAACCTACCTACAAAGATATAAAGGGGGGGGGAAAAAGGGGGAGGGTTCAAAATTTTATGTATTTTTTTGAGAAAAAAATAAACCCTATTTTTACCATATTTTAGTTATGTAAAAAAAAAATTTTTTATCAAAGATATAGAGGTGGGCGGTATAAGGGGGCAGGGATTAAAAAATAAAATAAATTTTTTGGGAAAAACCCCCCGCTTTTTTAACCCCAAAATTTTGATTATAGATGAAAAAAAAAAAAATTATTATTTTTTTTTTTTTGCACATCGAGGTGTATCGACTTGTTACACTTTTAAATAGACGTGACTGTCATAGACTAATAATCCATATAGATTTGAAAATAGTAGCACTCAGTTTACAGCGCTGTTAACTAATTCACATACAAACCAGCTCGGGAATCTTTACGAAAAACTGCTTTACGCATCGACAATTGTCAGCTGCGTTTGTTTTGATTCTGGCTGGTATGAGTCGTCCCGCCATTTGACAATTGTTTTTATCCCTGTTTTTTTTTGATTATGCATAGCTGTTTGTGCTTGATCTCTGACATAGACACACTTCTCATAGTATGTATGTATGTATGCATGTGAGTACACAGCGTTTGTTTAAATTATGCAATATTTTGCGTCTGGTGATGGCTTATCGTTTTTAGATTTATAAGAAAGTTAAGAAAATAACATTAGAATTTAGTAAACATGCAAATGTAAACATACATATTAGCCTATACATATATTAAAGCCTTTAAAAATATTTTATTTATTGTTAAATAAATATGATAGTTAAGCCAAATGCGATCATTTATTTTGGCATTTGTTTGGCGCGTGAACTTATTTATTTTATATTATTTTAAAAATATTTGCAATATTTGCTAGTTAACAATAATAAGAAGTAATGTTAAGCCCATTTCTCATAAATTGCCAAAGTTGAGGCAGGCCAATTAATGGTGAAACAATTGCCACTAATACAATTAAATCTGATGTGTATGCATACGTACACACCAGTGGCGCACGCAGGGGGGGTTTTGGGGGTTCAAACCCCCCCCGAAATGAGCAAAGAGAAAAAGAAAAAAAGCAATCATCAAATGTTTAAAATTATCACAGCTCAAAATAGAAATAGTTAATTCGATAAAAAAAATTTGCGTTGACCCAAAAATTTCTAAACTAAAGAGGTTGCAATTGCAAAGAGCTTTCAAAAGAGCTTTTTCGTCTCAGGCACCCCGTCTCAGAAAGTGTATATACATACATACATATGTATGTGAGGCAGCTCACACAGTCTGCGTGAGCTAAGTTTTTATGAATCGGCTGCACTTCCAGAAAAAAAAAACAAAGTACAGATACATATGTACATATGTATACCGCGCTTGCTGGCCTAGCTTTGTCCAAATTTCAGTTTTGCATTTTCTTGTGCTCTCTTTTTAATTTTTTCAATGACACTAGCAAACAATGCACAGTGGATCCGATAGAGGCCAAAAATAAAAAAAATTTATCACATCAAATTGAAGCAAAATATAAACACATTGTCTCTTAAATGTATAAGCTTCTCAATGGCAACCCGGTTTTTTCTAGGAATCTAACGGGACTTTCTAAAAATAGCATCAAACTCATGAACACGTGTTCATTTTTGCAGCGCTGCAGCGCTTAGAAAGCTTTTTATCATATGTAAGTCGCACTTCAAACAGATCAATGGCTGTATTGCTCCAAAATTAATTATTTAAAATGAATTTTAAAGTTGAAGGTATTTACTTTAAATCAATATGTTAATTATTAACTTTCATGTAAACATTTTTTTGTAAAGCTTATTTTAGCAACTTAATCTATTTTGTGTATTTTGTGAGCGTCTTTTTTACGTTTAGTTTAAGTTTTAGTTGTTTTCCCACACGATTCCACATAAGGATTATTATTTTTTATTTTTATTAGAGCTTTAAGATTTTAAAATCGTTAAAGTTAGGTGCAGAATGTTGCGGATGTATTTGTAAACGTTAATATGCTAACACTACTTATTATTTTTTTAAGGTCAAATTTTGCCAGCGCGTTGCAGCGGAGCCCCTGTGCCGTCTTTTGTATCTCTGTCTTTGTGTCTTGTCTTGTCTTTTGTGATTGTTTACAGCTTTAATTTGTCAGTTAATTACTCTTACCTTAAATAATTCCAATTATTTTTCGGTTCTTTTTTTTTCTATAATTTTTGTTTACATTCCCAATAGAGATTCGTATCATTGTGTATTTTCACGACAGTATATTTTAAATTGATGGTGCACCAAAGATGGAAGCAACGCTACGAAATTAAGGGAAGTTATCGAAGATGTTCAATATAATATTGATAATAAGGGCTAAAATTTAGAACGCAACGAACTTTGTAAATTGATTGGCTACATATGTAAAAGAATTGCTGCATTTTGGACTCGGTAACAAAATAGTTGATCTTCCTATGACAACTATATGATTTAGTTTTCCGATTTGAATAAAATTTGCTAATCATATGTAAAACTACACCTACTACTAGATAACATATCTTTAAAAATAAATTTTTTTTCATACTTAATTTTATAACCGATCGTTCCTATAGCAGCTATATCATATAGCCGTACGATATGGCCCATTTTTTATAACATATATTTATAATGTTTTATTTAATTTTGGAGAACATTTTTTAACAATACAACAACTCCATACAAGCCGAACCACTGTGCAACGGGGGGAGTATGTTCGGAGCAGGATGCATAAAATACTAAAATTTTATCGTAAATGTAAAAGCCCTTCTGCTTATTGTTTGCATCGCCTCATTATGTTAAAACAATGTTAGCGACCTCAACTGTAAAACTGCCCAAATTGCTTTGCTGTTCACTTCTTCTTTTTCTAACCACCGAAACGGTTCTACATTCTGTACGACTCAACCTCTAGCTAAGCACAAGGTCAAACAATCACAATAAAAGGGGCTAAAAGTATAAATAAATTAGACACGCAAAAGTCTGCTGTTTTTTCATTAAATATTAAAAGTGCAAAATAAGGTGAAATCGATTCTCCTCAAAACAAGGCTCTTTGGCAGAACATGGGGACTCAGTCCAAAAATAATTTACTGGTCCTTCGATACTGTTATACGACCAATTCTTACTTATGCTGCCCTAGCATGGTGGACCAAGGTCGAGCAAAGAACTGCAATGAAAACACTATCGAAAATACAACGCTTAGTCTGCATGGGCATCACGGGAGCAATGCCCACTTGCCCAACTGAAGCACTAGGAGTCATAACTGGCATTCCAGCGATCCCGATTCTTTTTAAAAAGGAGGCTCGTCTGGGTGCCCTAAGACTTACCAACATCGGTGAACTAAAGCTCGGGGACCTAACGGGTCACTTAAAGGCTCTCACGCCTCTTTTCAATGACCCTATCATTCGTCTTTCGGACTATAGTTTATCGGGCCCCTTCTTTGAAAGAAACTTCTTTGTATCAATACAAAACAGAAGCACTTGGAATGCTGATCTATTTTGCATACCCAATGGAGCTCAAATCTGGTATACGGATGGCTCTAAACTAGAGAATGGTGACACCGGGGCGGGAATTACTGGACCACGGTTCAGAAAAGCCATAGCCATGGGTAAAACACCTACCATCTATCAAGCAGAAATACACGCGATAGAGATCTGCGCCCGAGAATGCCTTTGTAGGAAGCATATGGTGCAACGATCTATATTGTCTCCGACAGCCAGGCATCTCTAAATGCCCTGAGATCATTCCAATTCTCGTCGAGGCTAGTCGAAGAATGTTTCCATCTATTGAACTCTCTGGGAAAAAATAACACGCTTACGGTGGAATGGGTTCCTGGACATGAAGGACATGATGGTAACGAACTGGCCGATGCTCTAGCTAAGCAAGGAGCAGGTAGGCCGCTAATCGGACCTGAGCCATTCTGCGGACTTACCAAGGGACACAGAAAAGCTGTACTTAGAACATGGGAAGAGAGGGAAATAAAGAAAAGTTGGTCCGACAGCTTGGGGCTACGCCAAGCCAAAAATTTCCTAACCCCAGATAAGAATATATCCAAACGTCTTATCAACCTATTTACGCTTACGGGTTTTCTCACTGGCCATTGCTGCCTGAGATATCACCTCAAGAAATTGAACTTATTGGACACTGACGTCTGTCGGTTTTGTAACTCAGACCAGGAGACGTCATCTCACATATTGTGCGAATGCCTAGCACTCTGCAGGCGCAGAGCCCAACAACTTGGGGAGGTAACCGTGCCACCCCACAGGATATGGAGTCTCTATCAGAATAAAGTTCTAAACTTTATTCGCATCCTAGGGCTACAGGAGAGTCAATAATCCTACTGGCCAGCACAAAAGATCAATCTGGTCGAGGTGCACCAACTATGGCCTATGGCCATGTCTGTCTGTCCGTCTGTCTGTATGAATGCGTAGATCTCAGAGACTATAAAAGCTAGAGACTTCAAACTTTAAGCTTAAGCTCTCGTATACCAAGAGCAGTACAAGTTTGTTTTAAATTATCGAGAACATTTTAGATTCTCGATATACACATGTGATCGATAACAAAAAATCTTAAATTTAAAAATTGTGAAAATGAGGTTTGAAACTATGAATAAAATAATGAACATTTAAAAAAAATCGGTTAAGAAACACCTGAGATATCGCAGTTTAAAGTTTGGTAATATTGGTCACTGGGTAAATACACACAAACGATTGTACGGGTTACTTATGGGGTTAAGGATATGTCCTAGTCGGGGTTTCTCGACTAGATCCTTCTTATTTGTATCTTTTGTGTTTGTTGTTTTAGGTGCGTACAGTCGTACAAACTTTGTAAAGCCATCTATAACTACGAATATGTGTTTTTTTGACCTACCGGAATCAACAGGTCCATAATGGTCGACACGTACTAGCTCAAACGGCTTGTCGCCTTTTGGAATGCAGTGTAACAGTCCTTCTCCTTTTCCCGTTTTTGACGAATAAGCTAGGCATTTTAAACAATTCTCGATTTGGATACAACATTTTTCTTTTATTTTGGGAAACCAGTTACTTTTGTTTATAAAGTCTGTAATTTTGTCTCTACCTATGTGTCCTATTTCATCGTGATATTTGTAAAGTAGGGTAGATTCCCCGGTTGTGTTCCATCCCCGGTAGTGTTCCACATGACGTTTCTCGCTTGTCATTCATCGTAGTGCTGTCAAACTCTGTACAGCGTCTTAACTTTTCATAGGTAAGTTTTTAACTGCAAGTCGTGCCGAAAACACTCACTCTGAATTTTTTTTTTTAGAACTCTGTTAAAATTTTGCTCAAAAAGTTATTTAGCCGATTTTATCAAATCAATTTTTTGGTGTAAATTATTGAAAAAAAGTGAGTATAGTTCGCATACACTTAGTTTTCGATCTCTTCTTGATCATGCAAAAAGAATTTCCGAAAAATTCTGCACTCCAAAAATTATAACTGTTGGAAAAAAATGGCGTCATCCCCGGTTGTGTTCCACGCAATGTCCCCAGTTGTGTTCCATCACGGAAAGTCATTGTTTAACATTTGTATGATCAAGAATTGTCATATTTATTGAATTTGATAGTTGTTAAAAGCAGATAACAAATTTTGGAGTAATATTTCAGCATTTTTGAAAAATTATCATGCAAAAGACCAGTGCATTTGAAATGCGCCAACATGCGCACAAGTTTCTATACTTGCGTACATTGCGATTCGGATTTGGAATTTTCTGATGATGAAAATAATAAAACTTGAGCATCAAAATCTTCGTTTCTGCTCGTTGAGAGCACACAAATTGAATAAATGTTTTTAAAATTCAAAATCATATATGTTTTACTTGACTTTTTTACATTTTTCGACAATTTTTTCAGGTGGAACACAACCGTGGTGGAACAAAACTGTGATATTTAGCTTCCGTCTCTGAGGTGCGCTTTGAGAAGTAGAATATTGGATGCAGCTTTCCATCTAGCTTTTTTTGAAGCAGCACGGCACCGAACCCTAATGCACTTGCATCGCAGTGTAACGCAATTTCGTGTTTATGATCGTATATTGCTAACACCGGTGACTGTATTAACTTGTCTTTAACTCCTTTGCATTAAACTCGAAATGTTTATCTTTTTTTAGTAGGTCATATAACTGCTATGATAATGTTGAATAATCTATTATGAACCTTCGGAAGTAAGAACATAGTCCTTAAAAGCCTTGAACAGCATGTGTTTTATCGGGTACTGGAAAATTTTGTACTGCCTCTATGCCTTTGTTATCGGTGCAAATGCCTTCCTTTGTTATCAGAAATCCTAGGTATTTTATGCTTGATTGTAAAAACTCGCATTTGTCCATGCGTAACTCTTATTTGTTCTGAGACAGCCTTTTAAATACTTCTGTAAGAGTTTCCAAATGTTCGTTTATGTTTTTGCTAGCCACCATGATGTCGTCCATGTATACTGTAACTTTGTTCTCCCTAATTAAGTCTAAAAAAAATTCTGTTTATGAACCGTTGAAAAACAGCCGAAGCTGTCTTTAATCCCATTGGCATTCTAAGAAATGCAAATTGTCCCAGTGGGGTAACAAATGATGTGTATTTAACTGACTTTTTTCTACAAATATAAGCCGTTCAGAGCACACATCGATTAACTCCATAAAACAAAAAGTTGAGAAACGCGATGATGTAATATATATTGTTTTTAAAAATTCCTGTGATGATATAAATTCAAATATGTAATGTAGAATGCACAATTGCAGTTATAGCTTTCATCTAACGGTATATAAAATAAATAAAAAAAAAAGTTTTTTCCTCTATTTTACTCCATTTATTTACATTGGGGTATGGAGTTAATCGAAATGGCTTCTGAAATAAATTACTTATTATTCAATGGCCAAAACAAATTGTCATTTAACGGTGCTAATCTTTATTATTCGGGAAAGTTATTATAAATATAAAAAGCTATGACTATACCAAAGCCTTTGACACTTAAATTTAAAATTTTTCAAAAAGTGGAGTTAATCGATGTGTGCACTGCGCGGCTCTTATATGAAAGTACCCATTTTTAAGATCTCGCTTTGAAAACACTGTTTTGTTGACTAGACTGTCTAGTAGATCACTAACACCTTGTTAAGTTTTCTAAAGTCTATGCATAGTCTTAGGTCTCCTGTTTTCTTCTTAACTAAAACTATTGGCGAGGCATATTCTGAACTGCTGGGCTGTATGATTCCGTTTCTTAAGTATTCATCTAACAGTTGTTGTAATTTGTCCTTTTCTGTGTATGAGAGTCGTCTAGGGTTGTAGCTAAATGGTTTGGATTTTTCCAAAACAAGCTTTATTTCACATCAGACTACTGGTTTGTTTGGTTTTAAAGCGTTTATGTAGCAACTTTCTATCGCTTGTTTAAATTTGCACTGTGTTGTGTAACTTATATCGTTTCCTATGTTGTAGTTGATTGTACCGTCTTCTGTTAAATTGATTTCGAACATCTCAATGTGAAAATTTTCCCTCATAATATCTGTGCTGACTTTGTCTTTAAAATATTTTAACTCTTCTTCACTCTAATTAGATGACTGATCGAGAATCATTATTGTTTTATCTTTTCAACTTTACGTTGGATTATTCGACGAGATGATTTTTAAATTTGCTAATCGTCTCACCGTTGCCTCGGGTGGTTTATTTACATGCTGACTTACTATAGAAATAGCTGTTGTGTCTCTGTGGTCATTAATTGTTGGTTTTACTGTATACTTCATATTAGAGCTAGCTGTTCCCAAAATGAACCATGTTACCAATAATGGGTGTAGCTAAGGGTATATTTATTTTATTAATATTTGGCGTAACATTTGTACTAAATTCTTTTGCAACTTTGAGCCTAACCGTCTTACTAACTTCGTTCCTAGCTTTGAGCATAACTGTTTTACTAACGTCGTTTACAATTTTTGGCATAACTGTTTTACTAACCTCGTTTTTATTTTTTAGCGTAACTGTTTTACTAAACGCGTTTTTATTTTTTGGCATAACTGTTTTACTTACCTCGTTTTTATTTTTTGGCATAACTGTTTTATTAACCTCGTTTTCAATTTTCGGCATAACAATCGCATTACTAACCTCGTCTTCAATTTTCGGCATAACAATCGTTTTACTAAACTCGTCTTTAATTTTCGGAATAACAATCATATTACTATCGTAGATTTGCGTTGGCTTTATCGTTTCTCTGATTGCCCCTTGTTGCTCTATACTTTCCAACGTAACCATTTTCAAGGTGCTTAAATCTAAATTAAGATCGCATGCGTACTTGAAATCCCTCCCAAAAACTACATCATGACCCATACACTCGTTAGATACGACGTTTGAATGAAAATAACATTTTCTTAATATATTCTTAAAACATAACAAGTAGTTTTTCCATATATAATTAATTGGCTATGATTTAAGCCATAATAATAATTTGAAACTGGATGTAGTGCAATTCCCTTAGGCACACGATCCTCTTTAATAAATGAAATGGGGCTTCCCAAGTCTATGAGGCATTCTGCAATTAATGGGGATAAGATAGCGTCTGCAAAATATATTCTAAACTGACTTACATAATTGTTAGAAATGTTACTCTTCCTTTCTGGACATTGTCCCACGAAGTGTCCAAACGCGCCACGTGCGTAGCATGACCCAGGCTCACGCTTTGGCTTACGGCACTCCTTGATCATATGACCCTTTGAGTTGCAGTTCTAACAACGCACTTCTTTCTGGCCTTCTGGATTAGGCTGGCTGTATGACACTTTGTTTGACAAATGTATCCCTGCGAACGCCTTTAGAATTGTGTTGGTTCGTTGAAACACTGTATGCGCGCTTGGTTGCGCAAGCTTGGCGATGGAATGCCATTTATAATGTCGATGGTTATAATTATGATTATAATGTCATCACCGTCACCATTGTTGTCCCCACTGCGTCGTCTGTTGTCGCCGTTACCGTTACTGTCGCTACTGCGTCGGTCGTTGTCGCCGTTGCTGTCATTGACGAATTCACCGTTATCGTCGACTTCGCTGTTGCCGCCTTCTCGCCTCTGCGCTGTGCGAGCTCTTTCTTTTTGAAGCTCCTGCATTAACTTTTTACTGGCTTCGATTTCGCGGCGCAATTTTTGTAGCTCAACCCTCTCTTCGTTTCGCACAAGTTGATGCTCGTCAGCCGATGCTTCTAATGGTTGTTGTACCGATGCATTTTGTGAAGGCCCCGGCTGATCGGCGATGCGCTCCTCTTGTACATCAAGCTCAGGTGGTTCGCCACGAAGTTCTACTGGAAATGCGCTAAGCCGATCCACCAATTCAGCCTTGGTGCCCACTGTTGGAAAGCACAGCACTGAAAGCCAATGCATCAGCTGCACTGTCGAAATTCGCTCAAATTAATGTCGCTCATCTTGAGTTATCCCACTTATGATTGTGATCGGATGGATGAAGTAGACGCAAGTACAATGTATATGTATTTACCTTTTATTTGGCTCGACGATACGTCTGCTCTTTTTAATGATCGTGCGACTACTGAATGGCGCGCTTTTGGCGCGTTATTCTTAACATTTCTTATTATACTTTCACAGTACATTATGAGTCTTACATTCTTATGTTATGTCATACATTCTTATGTTATGTTATTAATGTGACCGTGTCGATCGATTAAGCCCAGTACGCTGTTGCGGTGAGTGTTAGAGGTGACCTACTACACTTGCTAACAAAAACTGTGACACGAGAACTTTAAATATATAGATAAGACTACTATGATAAGTTGTATAACAATTTATTTAAGTGCTTGTACGTGCATACTTGTGTTGCTGAAAATATATATTAACAATTTAAAAAGCTTTACTTGGTAATTTAAATTTAATTTTAATTTTATAATAATTGTTTTAGGCAAACATTTAATTTTTTTGAAATTTTCATATATTTTCTTGTGTAAGTTTGATTAAATTGTGTCTAAATCCTTAACTAATTTCCAAAGAAATACATTGAAACATATCATAACTACCATGGAACTTTAATAGCACCATAACTTGGTCTTAATTTCCTTTAATGCAACATTAAGCATTAATGAGTTACAGAGGAGTCAAGATGCAATCATCCTCCTCCTACCACTACAAGATTAAACGAAACAAGTAAAAAGGCTCTAGTCGAGAAATCCCGACTGGGATATACCCCTAACCCCAGACGCAAACAGTCGTTTTTTTATACTTGGATCTTTAATGTATACGTTAGTGATTTGGGTATCATAGTATATTGGGTTTGTGCAATGTCCGTTATAGTGTCTGTCCGTCAGTCCGTATGAACGCAACTTTTTTCGACACTTTTAAAGCTAGAGCCTTGCAACTTTGCAAATATCTTGGTACTTGCCTTCGTCAGACAAACTATCAAATTTCATTCTCTACAACCTCAAGGCCCAGGGAGATCAATAACAAGTCCATACACCTCGATGTGCAAATCGATAAAACACAAATCGATCCCACATTTTAGGAGCTTGAGTCAAATTTGGGGTCAAGATAGCCAATGACATTTCCCAAAAAAAATACAGTTTGGATGCCACGCCCACCCCTTCCGTCACCAGCCCCCTCCAATTATAAACAAAAATGCCTGTATTTTTTACAGTTCTGAAGCTATTGCCACCAAATTTAGTATAAGGGTAGATGCTGACATCTGACAAAGATATATATCCAAACTTTGGATGCCACGCCCCAAAACAACAACCATGCCCCACCGCATCTAAAAAAAACCTGAATGCATGTATCTTGGCCAGTTTTTAACTAAAGTCACCAAACTTAGTAGGGAGGCGAATATCGCCATTCCCCAAATAAATGAAGAGAGTTGGATGGCCCGCCCACTTATACCGCCCACCTTCTAAAATCTGAAAACTCAATACCTATACCCTTACCCCATAAAATGGAAAAATAAGGGTATAATGGTTTTGTGCAAATGTATGTGACAGACAGAAAGAAGCATCTCCGACCCTTTAAAGTATAAACATTCTTGATAAGCATCAACAGCCGAGTCGATCTAGTCATGTCTGTCTGGCCGTCTGTCTATCCGTCTGTATGAACGCATCGATCTCAATGACTAGTATAAACCTTAAACTTGAAACTAAAGCACTCCTATACCATGAGAAGAACAAGTTTCAAATTATCAATAGCACGTTTGGGCTCCGATATACACATGTGATCGATAACAAAAGAACCTTGAATTTCAAAATTGTGAAAACGATGTTTAAAACAAAGAATAAAATAATGAACATTTAAAAATTTAAAAGAAAAATAAACATGATCACAATCGGTTAAGAAACACCGGAGATATCGCAGTTTGAAGTTTGGTCGTATTGGTCACTGGGTAAATACAGTGTAGACGTTACATATGGGATTAAGGTATGTTCAGTCGGGATTTCTCGACTAGAGCCTTCTTACTTGTTTTATTTAATTTTTTTAAAACTAACATTGCCCTGTCAAAAAGTCATCTACAATAATCCAGATAAGATTGCCAGGCTCAATAAAATGATCGAAGTTCTAAGGTGGCCACTTAAATTGCAGCCGTCCTTATCACAGCAATATGTTTGCGTTTCCCAAATATCTGTAAGAAACACAGTTATAAAAATACTTTAAGAAAAAAATTTTACGGACATTTTTAACTCCGATCCCAGAGTTATCAGTAGTTAGATTTGTGCAAAGGCCGTGTGTGTGAGCGCAAATAATTAATTTGCCTGAAAAGCCAGACATTTAAAAAATGTATGTAACTTTAATTTCTTATGGACGTGTCAGAAAAAATGTCAAGTGTATCAAGGGAGCGACGCACATTTGAAGTTCGTGAAACCGATAATGGAATAATTTATTCTTGCAGTACTCAACAAAATTAGACGAAAATATTACTAAATATTTGCTATTATATTATTATAATTTATTTGTTTGTGATAAGTATTTAATTTGAAAAACAAAAGAAAAAGTGTATGTATAATTTTATAGAAAGCTCGATAAAATGTCATAAGTTTTTTAATTATTTCAATCTAAGCTTAACAAAAAAATATATATGTATACGTATTTTATAATAATATGTACATACATATATAAAACAAGTATAAGTGTTGCAGTCGGACGCAACCGACTGCGATATACTTTGATACCAGTTTACATAGCTGTGTTAAGGATTCTGAGTGCAAATAGTAATATATGGGGGTTTTGGGTATACAAATCAGGCAGGAAGGGTAGACATGACATTTATCTGTGGCGGATGGCACTTTCTATCCGTCTACCAAGTTTGGAGACTCTAGCGCAAAAACCTACAAAGATATAGAGGTGGGCGGTATAAGTGGGCATGGCATAAAAAAATTTTATGCACACCTGTTACAGATGTCACAACCAATGTTCATACCAAATTTGGTGACTCTAGCCCAAAAACTAAGAAAGATATAGAGGTGGGCGGTATAAGTGGGCGTGGCATCCAAAACATTGATGCAGATCTGTTACGGATGTCACTAACAATGTTCATACCAAATTTGAAGAGCCTTGCTCGAAAACTGAGAGAGATATAGCGGTGGGCGGTATAAGTGGGCGTGGCATCCAAAACATAAATGCAGATCTGTTACGGATGTCACTAACAATGTTCATACCAAATTTGAAGAGCCTAGCTCGAAAACTGAAAGAGATATAGCGGTGGGCGGTATACAAAATTTGTATGCACACCTGTTACGGATGTCACTACCAATGTTCATACCAAATTTGGTGACTCTAGCTTTAAAACTGGCGAAGATACATGCCTTCCGGTTTTTTTTAGGGCGGTGGAGCATGTCCCGTTGTTTTGGGGGCGTTGCATCCAATGTTTTGATGCATAACTTTGTCAGATGTCAGCAACTACCTTCATGTCAATTTTGGTGGCTATAGCTTAAAAACTGTAGAAGATACAGGCATTTTTGTATATAATTAGAGGAGGACTGGGGGCGGAATAGGTGGGCATGGCATCCAAAATTTGATGCAGTTTTGTGGAGAATGCTATCGGCTATCTTGCCCTCAAATTTGGTGACTGTAGCTGCTCAAATGTGTCATATATATGTGTTTTTTTGCAATTTGCACATCGAGGTGTATCGACTTGTTATCGGTTTTCCAGGCCCCCTGAGGTCGTAGAGCCTTATATTTTTTAATACCGTCTGTCCGTCTGTCCGTATGAACGCAACTTTTTTCGACACCCTTAAAGCTAGACCCTTGCAACTTTGCAAATATCTTGGTACATGTCTTCGTCAAACAAAGTGTTAAATTTGGGGCTCTACGACCTCAGGGGGCCTGGGAAATCGATAACAAGTCGATCCACCTCGATGTGCGAATCGATAAAACACAAGTATTTCCCACATTTTAGCAGCTAGAGTCACCAAATTTGAGGGCAAGATAGCTGGTGACATTCCTCAAAAAACTGCATAAAAAGTTTGGATGACACGCCCACCAATTCCGCCCCCAGCCCCCCTTAAATTAAAAACAAAAATGGCTATATCTTCTACAGTTTTGAAGCTATAGCCGCCAAATTTTGTAGGAAGGTAGATGCTGACAACACAGATATGCATCAAAATTTTGGATGCCACACCCCCACACAACGGGACATGCCCGACCGCCCTAAAAAAACCTGAATGCATGTATCTTCGCCAGTTTTTAAGCTAGTCGAAGAAGTCGCCATTCACCAAAGACTTATATTAATTGAACGGGCTTGGATACCACGCCCAATTATACCGTCCACCTTTTAAGATTTGAAAACTCCATATCTTTCTTAGTTTTTGGGATAGAGTCTATAAACTTGGAGGGAAAATTGTTAGTGACATCTGTAACAGATTTGCATCAAAATTTTGGATGCCACGCCCACTTATACCGCCCACATCTCTATCTTTCTTAGATTTTGCGCAAGAGTCTACATACTTGGTAGGGGGTTACAGTGTGCCATCCGTATATTTATATACCATATTTATACCCAAAACCCCCATATATTACCAATTGCACAAAGGATCCTTAACACAGTTATGTATATCGCAGTCGGTTGCAACGACTGGAACGTTTTTACTTGTTTTGTTTTTATTTTTTGTTTAAGTTGATATTTGTGAAAGGCTGAGAGAGCATTTTGCGAAGGAGTTGAGGATTGTGGAACCCTCCGGCAGTGGAATTGGGATGGCTTCAGAATGCCATTCGAATGGCCGCATTTTCAAAGTTTGCAGTTTAAAAAAAAAAAACATTGTCAGGCCGTCAGCCGATAAAAGCAACAAGGGGAACAACGCGCAACTGCGGGGAGGCACATGCATACCGACAATATGTATGGTCGCCCTCGCAATGCGTGCCGTCCTTGGAGCTTACAATTGGTAGTACGAGTATACTCTCCTAGTGAGGGCGGCTGGAAGCAGGCCCTTGGTACGGTCATGTCTCTGCCAAGGGTGCTGACGAATGGTAGTCGGGCGAGAGAAGAACACTCTATAAAATTTACCCCAGTTTAAATTGGAACAGCATTGTGCCGAGGGACTCGCGGCCGAGGGGTTGCTCGGTCTCTACTTTGCGAACTCTGGATACCTGCCGACCTCCAGTTTCAATCTGGCTTCCCGCGATACACGGGGTATGTCGCGGGTGACTGTCCTTCCCGTCTACTCGTGACACCAAACAAGAATCACTTCAAAATTGCAAACGTAAAATCAGTGTCCGAGGCACTCAAAACCTCAGTGGGAAATAACAATATCTTTTTAGGTGCTAACAACTCAAACACGTATGGTAAGCCAAAAGACGCTCAAAATGTAGCAACGGCTAACTCAGCTTCAGGTGCTTGCACCTTTATTTCAAAGTCTGGTACGCCAGCAGGCACACGAAATGTTGCAAAAGGGGCAAGCTGGACGCGACAAAGACAGTCGTCAAAGACAGAAACGGCAAAGCTCAGCAGAAGAGACGGCCCTGTAAGCAAAGTTGATCCGGCCTCCCCCTCGCCTACAGCCTTCGCCTAAGCTGCCAGGGAGAAGGTACTTATTGGGGTCCTAGACAAGGTCCAAAGTGAGTGCCAGATTCCTCGGCATAGGTGGGAGCATTAAGTGTGTGCTCCAGAAAAAAATTCCTTGACTTTATGATCAAGTCCGGAGGACAACCACCACGCTGCTCTGACACCGGATGGCATCAGGGTTACAATAAAGTAATAGCTTGTGAAGATGTGGCGTCTGCCACCATCTACAAGCAGGCCATCGCCATGCTGGGTGAGATCTACCCCTGCGGTAAATTAGAGGCGGTCGACTGGAAAGACATACCCAGTCGCCCCCGCGCCAGAGTTTGGGTCTCAGCTAGGCCTGAGGATCCCGAAAGGACTGGGGACGAACGACTACAAGCTACTTGTAGCCCGTATGCAATGGCCACAACACTGCTGCCTGCCTGGAGCTGAAGTCCGGATGTGTCAGGCTTAGCTCAAGCTACTTGGCCCATGACCAACAAGGCCCCCTGATACACACGCTCTTGCATACTCTGATCGCCGACTGCGAAGCGACTCATACGGAGCTCATCATCGGATGCGATGCCAACGCACACCATCATCAGTGGGGTAGCACTGATACTAACGAACGGGGTAACGGAGGCATGCATGTCATCCCTCAACATATTATGCCCCTAAGGAATCCAAGAGGGAAAGTAAAACCACAATGGTGGTTTCAAGAAATCCAGGAGCTACGTAAGACCTCATGTAAGCTCTTCAATAATGTAAAACAAAGAGGAGATGACCAATCTTGGGGTCTTTACAAAGCCAACCTTGCAATTTACAATTGGACACTTAGACTGGCTAATCCCCTTTCGTGGAAAAATTTCTGCTCCTAAATTGAAAACACTATTGATGCCGGTTCTCTCCGGCACTTCGTCAACCGTTGGGTTCCTCAAGAAACCAGGTGATTCGTGGACAATGACCAGTCCGGAGTTTCTAGAGCTTTTTATGGAAACCCACTTTTC
Organism: Scaptomyza pallida; assembly: GCA_018152965.1. Lineage (NCBI taxonomy): Eukaryota > Metazoa > Arthropoda > Insecta > Diptera > Drosophilidae > Scaptomyza > Scaptomyza pallida. The sequence goes on from JAECXP010000074.1 coordinate 74,210, forward strand.
CGGTTGCTCAGTCAAGTCACCACCTGTCTTAGCTAGAGAACTTCAAGAGCATTCAGCAACCGATTTTCTCTCCAACAACATGCTTACCAAAAAGGAAAATCAACCGAAACAGCGCTTCACGATGTTATTTCCACAGTTGAAAAGGCTCTCTATGTAGAGGACGCTTTTAACAATGTTGTCCCAGAGGCGATCACCGATGCGCTAACGGAACTGGGGGTTGAGCATCGCATTGTGAATGTGATTGATCAACTTCTCAAACGAAAAATCGTCAGAGCCATTTTGGGGTTCTCGACCATCTCCAGGTTCATAAATAGAGGCCGGGGTGCCTCTAGGTATGCTCTCCCCTGTCCTATGAATGTGGCAGTCATTAGTCTATTGCACTCTATGGAGGAAAGGGACAGCAGAGTGATTGCCTATGCAGACGATGTCGCGATTGCCTTCTCGGGAAAATACCCCCAAACACTGTGCGAATGTATGACCAACGCACTTCGAACCCTATCCACGTGGACCACGTCAAAGGGTCTCGGACTAAACCGAGCTAAAACTGATTAAGTCCCAATTACTAGGAAATTTAAGATTCCTCCACTATGACCTTTAACCCTAAGCGGGTTGGCAAATCGGCCAAATACTTAGGGCTCACTTTGGATAGTAAACTAGACTGAAACCCCAATACAGAGAAACGTGCTAAGAAAGCCTCGGTCGCTCTCTATACATGCAAAAAGTCCATTGGATTGAAATGGGGAATGGCACCCCACATATCGCTGTGGTTGTACACAGCTATTGTAAGGCCCATCTTACTATATGTGGTGGACAGCACTGTTAAAGAAAACAACAGTCCATAAGCTCGGCAAAGTAAAGCGTGCCGCAGGTCAAACAACAACTGGAGCTCTTAGAACGACCCCAACTGAGACTCTCGGCAACATCCTAAACCTTCTACTAATCGATCAAATGGGGAAGTTAGCACCAACTCTCTCCGCCCTACTCATGAAAGAAACAATCATTGCAGTGTCTTTCAAGCCGAAATCACTGCAATACAAGAGGCACTTTTATGCCTCGCTTAAAAGCATATGCATCTCTGAGAGAGGTCGCTGAGCAGTTCGAGCTTTACCTGATTTGTGTGCCCGGTCATGAGGACGTCGAGGGCAATTGTAAAACGGATGAGCTGGCTAGGCATGGAACTACTATGCCTCTCCTCACAGACAAGGAGGGCATGGGTATTCCCATGGCCAGCTGCAAGCTAAGAATTCGTTCACATTTTGAGCTCGAAGCTTACGAATGGTGGCAGCTCACTACTGAAACGGCTAGGATTGCCAGGCAAACCTGGTCAACGCGCTGTAAAAAGCGTTTCTCTGGCCTAATCAACCTAAATAGATTAGGCTATGCTGCTGTAATTAGGGCAATTACGCGACATTGGCTAGAAAGGACTCACGCAGCGAGACTTTTAGACCCTTTCAATGATTTCTGCAGAAACTGCCGAGACGAGGAGGAGGAGGAAACGGTTTCCCACCTTTTCTGCGACTGTCCGGCACTCTGCAAGACCAGAAATCGCCACCTCGGTTAATTTTTCTTATCGGACCTTTCCCAACTCGCAGATATAAGCCCGAAAAATATCCTATCTTTTTTAAGAGCCTCGGGCTGGGACCCTGGACAGCGGGATTACACACTCTGCGTCTGGGTAGACGGTATGGACGCGGTGCAATCGCGGCATCACAACGGGCCAGCTCTGGCCTACGTGAGTGTGGGGTTTATTCCTCTCACTACCGCCTTAACCTTACCTAACCTAAAATACTTATTTACAGTATGTTAGTTTTTTTTTACAATAAAATGCTTTTATTGTTTAGGCAAAGGTCAAATTTCGAGGCGACAGAGGAGTTAGTGTCAACATTATTATACGTGTTGTCCACAACTCTGAGTTTTGATGAACTTATAGCTATGGAAACCTCAACTCAACACCGTTGTCGCCAAAATAAAAAAATTATTGTTGCATCGAAAATAATGCAATTATTGTCAGAAAGTTGATAAATTTAAACAAAATTTATTTGTATTTAACAAAATATAATTATTTATTTAATTTCTATACGCTTATCATCTCCAAAAAGAAAATAAACTTTATTATCATTTGGGTACTTTCAAATGCCTGTTTTTACTAACCTGTGCGCAGGCGAGCAGGCAGGCTCGGCGGGATCGTTTACAATGTAAGCAACGGATCCGCGATATTATTTGTTTTTTATTAAACAACATATTCTATTTATTATATTAAACTACAGCTGGTTAATTGCTGCTTGTAGTGCAATGCCAATGTGGTGCATTTTAAAGAGAATGGTCAAAACGCATCATACACTTTCATAAATATATAGGGTTCCAGCCAGACCTCAATTGTGTATCAGAAGGTACATTATTTTCGTAACCTTTTTTCAACCTTTTTTAACACTAGTCCCTATAATTATTTTTTTTAAATAAATCGATAGCCGAGGAAGCACAAGCCATTAACTCAAGAAGAAATGTGTTTAAATAACGATTCAAAATCTAACGGGGGATGAACAACACTGCTAACATAATTCTACAGCACTGACACACTGATTTCTTAAGTTAAGTTTAGTTGAGAGGAAACGCATACATTCCCTTAAGGCCTAATTTCTCAATGTCCGGTATGGTAAACTATCCGACGTTTAGTCAAATTTGAGTTTCTCAATGCTCGGTTAGGAGTATATGAAAAACAAGTAAAAAGGTTGTAGTCGGACGCAACCGACTGCGATATATTTTGATACCAATTATGTATCATAACTGTGTTAAGGATTCTGTGTTCAAATAGTAATATATGGTGGTTTTGGGTATAAATATGGTATATAAATATACGGATGGCACACTGTAACCCCCTACCAAGTATGGAGACTCTTGCGCAAAATCTAAGAAAGATAGAGAGGTGGGCGGTATAAGTGGGCGTGGCATCCAAAATTTTGATGCAAATCTGTTACAGATGTCACTAACAATTTTCCCTCCAAGTTTGGAGACTCTATCCCAAAAACTAAGAAAGATATGGAGTTTTCAAATCTTAAAAGGTGGACGGTATAATTGGGCGTGGTATCCAAGCCCGTTCAATTAATATAAGTCTTTGGTGAATGGCGACTTCTCTACTAAATTTGGTGACTAGCTTAAATACTGACGAAGATACATGCATTCAGGTTTTTTTAGGGCGGTCGGGCATGTCCCGTTGTGTGGGGGTGTGGCATCCAAAATTTTGATGCATATCTGTGTTCTCAGCATCTACCTTCCTACAAAATTTGGCGGCTATAGCTTCAAAACTGTAGAAGATATAGCCATTTTTGTTGGTAATTGGAGGGGAGCTGGTGCGGTTTGATGCAGTTTTTAAGGAATGTCACCAGCTATCTTGCCCCAAAATTTGGTGACTCTAGCTGCTCAAATGTGGGATATATATGTGTTTTATCAATTTGCACATCGAGGTGTATAGACTTGTTATCGATTTCCCAGGCCCCCTGAGGCCGTAGAGCCCTGACTTTGACACTTTGTCTGACGAAGGCATGTACCAAGATATTTGCAAAGTTACAAGGCTCCAGCTTTAAGGGTGACGAAAAAAATTTCACTGAACTGGATGATGCCAAATTACATTACATGATAGTACAGCGGTTTAGGCTTACAAAATCTGAATGCAAAATCATTCTTGCAAGGATTGTAGATCAATTGGCTGGCCGTAGTAATAGGTAAACAATTAAGTTCTTTTGCGCTCAATTTATCATGTGTGGGATTTTAAACAGGAGTCATAATATGTTGCCGGACAACAGCTGAACCGCTCTCTTTATATGGCATCAACGAGTATGTACTAGTAACAGAGATGTAAAAAGAACTGGCGAAAAAATTTTACTCGCCCATGCTCTGACCTGACGACGGGTCGTAGGTAGAGAAAAGATAGAACAGCTGCTTTTGTTTATACTTATGTGCTGGCCGCCGCATTTGTTGTTTTGATTTTTTGCTGCTTACGTTTTGGTATACTTATTTGGCTGCATGTGAACACAAAACGTATCGCAGGTCAGGCACGTCTTTGTGTATATGCATAAATGTGTACCCAAAGGCTTGGTGTTGTAGCTGATATGTATGTATAAGCTGCACAACTAGAAATACCCATTGTCCCAATATGAAATTAATGGCATGGACATTTTTGCAGTATGCCATTCAAATAAAAGGGTTATAAATATATCATTTTGAATACGAAAAAAGTTTATTTTATTGTTGGTTATATATTAATATTTAGCCACTAATAATTAAATACATATAACCAACTAATTTCAAAACTATAAGAAAACGTATTTAAAGGGAATCATGCTAGGGTATTTCATTTTCAGGTGTGTTATTGTACAAAGTTACTATATAGTCTGTACCACCCAATTACCACCGGGTAGCTAAAGGCAACTGAAAAGAATAAATATCAAAAATCTCGCCAAAGCGAAGCCAGCACAAAATGAAACGCATCACACGCATACTAATACTTATGCATTTTTTACTGTCCCTGTCTTACAAAAGGCGGAAAGCAAAGAGTAAGTGAAACAAAACAGCCGCATACATAAAATACCCAAACTCAAGTTCTGCGACAGCACAACTATAATAGGCAAAGCTAACAAGTTGAGCAACTGCGCTATGTTCAAATACCCTTTCTGGCAATATTAGGTGGAAATCAATGAAACCACTAACATATAATTTAATATAACACATAACTTATTTTGACTATTTTAATGCAAATACCCTTACTCTAGGATTAGTTAACAAACTCATAATAAAATGTCTTTATAATTCATACATGCCCTACCTAATTAACAAAAAACTTTCAGGCTTTAGTGCTAAATTATATTCTTGTATCTTATGATTACCCATTTATTTACGCAAAGTTCATAAAAATTCTATACTACCCTCCCATGTAGTTAAGCAGCCGGTCGATTGAAGCAAAAGTGTAAAATTGCCAAACTCAAGCAAAGTCAAGAGTTTGAACAACACAAGAAGAAACGAACAGCAACATATTATTGCTGTCGCTTTCTTCGCACACGCTGCCATCAAAACAAAGTAAAAAAGTGATCGCCGTTGATTCTTTGTCACCAGCTGATTTTCAAGAAGGCGGCACATCATTTGAAAAGGCAGACGCCGCCAACTTAACTCGCTATGTTCCCCTGTTAGAGCAGAGTGTTTTCTGTTAAAGTTGCTGTCTCTGGTTACCCCTCTGTTAGTATTATATACTCTTTGATATGGCATAACTGTGAATATATGTGGCAACGCTGTTAAGGCGATAGTTACTTATCGATGAAAGGTTATTTTGGCTTAAAGAAACAATTGCTTATCTTCCGTTTAACTCGACCAGCAAACTGATTTTGCGTTTAGATAAACGAAAATTGAGAAATTAGCCCTAAGTTAAGTTAAGTTAAGTTACATTAAGTTAAGTTGAGAGTTAATAGCGCTTAAGCTTTAGCTATTTCAATTCAATAAACTTTGAACGCCTATTTTTTCAATGTTTCTTTATCTCTTTTAAAACAAGTTTAGCAGTTTCATGAATTTTCGTTTTAATACCCCTGTATCGCAAACGAAAAGACTAAACTTTCGAGGTTTTGTATTTCAGTTCATAAAATACTATCTTTTACATAAACAGACACACGGATACACAGAAGAACTTGGTTTCATTGATTTGACTATTGGCGACGACAAAGAATTTCTTTATATATTCTTTTTAAAGTAAAAGATTTTAGGTTTGTTCGCACAAAACATTATATCGTTTGTGCAAAAATCGCCCACCTTTTTCGGCACATTCAGTAGCACAATCGCGTACAGTCGATAATTCGCTTACATATTTCTGAAATATCATACAGAGAATATATAAAATTAATTAGTATTTATGTATGTATGAAGTAAATTAATATTGAACAAGTAAAAACGTTGCAGTCGGACGCAACCGACTGCGATATACTTTGATACCAGTTTACATAGCTGTGTTAAGGATTCTGAGTGCAAATAGTAATATATGAGGGTTTTGGGTATACAAATCAGGCAGAAAGGGTAGACATGACATTTATCTGTGGCGGATGGCACTTTCTATCCGTCTACCAAGTTTGGAGACTCTAGCGCAAAAACCTACAAAGATATAGAGGTCGGCGGTATAAGTGGGCAAGGCATAAAAAAATTTTATGCACACCTGTTACAGATGTCACAACCAATGTTCATACCAAATTTGGTGACTCTAGCCCAAAAACTAAGAAAGATATAGAGGTGGGCGGTATAAGTGGGCGTGGCATCCAAAACATAAATGCAGATCTGTTACGGATGTCACTAACAATGTTCATACCAAATTTGAAGAGCCTAGCTCGAAAACTGAAAGAGATATAGCGGTGGGCGGTATACAAAATTTGTATGCACACCTGTTACGGATGTCACTACCAATGTTCATACCAAATTTGGTGACTCTAGCTTTAAAACTGGCGAAGATACATGCCTTCCGGTTTTTTTTAGGGCGGTGGAGCATGTCCCGTTGTTTGGGGGCGTTGCATCCAATGTTTTGATGCATAACTTTGTCAGATGTCAGCAACTACCTTCATGTCAATTTTGGTGGCTATAGCTTAAAAACTGTAGAAGATACAGGCATTTTTGTATATAATTAGAGGAGGACTGGGGGCGGAATAGGTGGGCATGGCATCCAAAATTTGATGCAGTTTTGTGGAGAATGCCATCGGCTATCTTGCCCTCAAATTTGGTGACTGTAGCTGCTCAAATGTGTCATATATATGTGTTTTTTTGCAATTTGCACATCGAGGTGTATCGACTTGTTATCGGTTTTCCAGGCCCCCTGAGGTCGCAGGGCCCTAAATTTAACACTTTGTTTGACGAAGACATGTACCAAGATATTTGCAAAGTTGCAAGGCTCTAGCTTTAAGGGTGTCGAAAAAAGTTGCGTTCATACAGACGGACGGACAGACGGACAGACACCATGACGGACATTGCACAAATCCAATATACTCTGATACCTTTGGTATCAAAGTATAAAAATAACAGGTAAGGAAAGTTTTCTTCAGCATGCAAAATATTGTATAAACTATATCTTAATATATATAAATCTCGTGTCACGATGTTTGTCCTCAAACTCCTCCTAAACCACTTAACCGATTTTAATAAAATTCGCACACCATGTGCAGTTCGATCCAACTTGAAAGATAAGGTAGTTTAAATCTCAAATTATTGTCGCAATTTTAATTTATTGCTAATTATTTGTCTGACAGTCCTAGAGCTGTGTTTTGCAAAATCTTAGTAGGCTACATTTAAAATTCAGTAGGAAAAATAATTCTATTCAACGTATAAATGAAATTATTTAGTTATCCGGCGCGCGTTGCTTCGCCAACAACTAAAATAAATAAAAAAAAATTTTAATAAAACAAAAAAGTTTAGCTTCTGAATCAAAACAGTTTTTTTTTACTGTTTAAAATCGTACATTTTTAAAATGCCTGCAATACGCAGAGGAGCTAACCTCAACAACGCGATCAGCAATGGGTCACGACGCAAACGTGTTGAAAGAGCTCAGCAATTACCATACCAAATCGAAACAAGAAATGCAGCTCAAAGAATCAGGACTGCACAAAGTCGTGCACAAGAATCTCAAGAACAGCGTGACGAACGTCTGCAACAGAATATTACGAGACAAAGAGCGGCACGAGAACGAAACATAGATACAGTACGAGTACTAGATCGACAAAGGCAACGGATCAGCCGCTTATTAACACGTGCATCATTCGTTCGGCTTGCCTTTGAATATGCACCAGATATTAACTACTCAGCGCATTCAAAAATTGCTATCGGTGGAATGGATAAAGTATTTCAATATTGTCAGGCATTGAAATTTCGGAATGAAGCAGCCGGCATGTGCTGCGCATCAGGAAAAGTGTTGCTGTCACCTCTACCCGCTCCGCCGGAGCCTTTATTATCCCTTCTTACTGGCAATTCAGATGATTCCAAATTATTTTTGCATAAGATACGCAAATTAAATTCTTGCTTCCAAATGACGTCATTTGGGGCAACTAAAATTTGTGATCGTGCATCCGATGGACGTAATTTTGAAACTACATTCAAAATTCAACATTTTCGTCTTTGTTCGTAAATAATTTCATTGTACTAAAGGGTTATAGTAGTAGAATTTTTTGCCCCGGCTATAAAATACGTAGAATCAAAACAATTCATCAGTCCGCCGCTGCAACGCGTGGCTGGGTTAGCTAGTACATATATAAAAATAAGTGGCAGTTTTCGTTGTTCATTTATAGCGCAAGAACGAGCTCACCTATTGAAACCAAATTTTTAGGCATCGTTCGGACTATTTAGTAGATGGTTTGTGTGAAGTTCGACCCAAATCGGTATACCAGATCTTCATTTATCTCATATTTTATAATGAGTTCAATAAATTGAAAATAATAATAAATAAATAAATAATATATTTTGAAAATAGAAAACAGGAATTTTGCTGTCAAATTTTAAATTTTTTCAGTGTTGAAAGTAAACAATATTTTTTTCTGTTGTCATTTTATTTTGTACGTGCTGCGATAGCTATTGTGCGTGTACTTTTCAAAAAATATTTTTGCGGTGTTTCATATAGTTAAAAAAACGTTAGTTTTGAGTTCTTGAAGTTTTTTTTTTCTGAGACAAAGAAAAAATGCCTCGAGCCAGGCGACCAACTATGTGGCAAAACGAAGACGAAGTGCATCGCAGCGTGAGCGAAACGAACGAAATAGATCGGTTAACACTATACCTGCACAGAGTCTTGCACGGCGATCACGAGTAGTTACAAATTATCGTGAAGGCAGAGTTCCGCTTCGCCTTCGCGATCAAATGGAATATGCTGGCTTTCAATACGATCCTGACTGCGACTACAGCCTGCATGGTGACATTGGAGCAATGAATATTATTTGTACGCATTGCAATGCAGCGAAGTTTCGAGGCGTAACAGCTGGAATGTGCTGCTCCAATGGCAAAGCCGCCAAAAAAAAAAAAACCGCCACCGATCCATTACATTCCTTGATCACTGGAGAATCGCCGAAGTCTAAGCATTTCTTGAAGAATATTCAAGCATACAATTCATGCTTTCAAATGACTTCTTTTGGTGCAACAAAAATCATTAGAGATGAATTTATGCCGACGTTCAAGGTTCAGGGAAAAAAAAACCATCGAGCAGGCTCGCTCTTACCATTTGCCGATGCTGACTATAAATTTTTGCAAATATAAGTTACAGTTTTAGAGAAATAATAATAATAGTAAAACATAGTAATAGTAATAATAGTAAAACACAAACTTAATACCATTAAGAGCTTTAATCGTATAGGTGTAGCGAAGTGCACCGGGTAACAGCTAGTATATAATATATTTTAAAATGGTCCGTCCTCCGTTTGGCGAAAAACGCAAAATTTTGCGATTTGACGCAAAAACTTGTTATCTGCTTTTCGCAAAACGCAAGAAATTTCAAATTTCAAACCGACACCGAACGAGCATGCGAATTAAAAAGTAAATTACAAATATTAAATTATAAAAAATGCGTACAAAAACAATTTTTTATTCTATTTGCTGATCTATTAAGCAAATACTCTTTAAATTAGAAATGCAATTTTTTATACGTCTTTATTTTCAATACCTTTATTTCTGAGCATAAATAAAACTGCATTGTTGCCAAACTAAGCAGAGCACCAACAATTTGCGAATCGGCTAGGGTTACCAATGAACACCAGTAAATAAGAAATTCGACGAAACAATTATTAATATTACTAAACCATGACTTTAAATAACGTAATAGAAATATTTTATGAGATAACAACTTTTTTAACGGAAATAATGTTTAAGTTTTACTGTATTATATTTAGATACAATACAATGCATGGCTGCCCTGTCAGCTGGCAAAAATTGATCGTACGTTGATATGAAACTTACGAAGACCAGAGCTCGTAAAATTCGTTTTTTAACACAAGTAGCGAAAAACGTAAAATATTTAATGGATCTTTAACATACAAAAACTTATTCAGAAAAATGGAAAGCTCCGTTTTGATTTCAGACCCATAATTTCTTGGGCAAAATATCTTATAATTCATACTTGCATACGATTTTGATAACCGCTTTGTCATGAAAAGAATTGACCTACCCTTATATGTATATATATATATATATATAGATTCTTTATGGGGTCGAAGATGCTTCCTTCTCTCTTTTCGTACTTTTGTTCAAAACCATTATTCGCCTTTTGACTTAATTTATAATTTTAGGCTAAGTCATAAGTAGAAGTCCCGACTACAAAATATCCTAACCTTACTAAACGCCTTAAGCTAACCTTTTGTACGGGTGTGTATGTGAAAAATTCGTCTACTACTGTATAACGACTTATTTTTATCTTCCTTAAATCCATTGAAATTTAAACTATATTGACGGAATTTTTACAGTTATCTGTATTAGTTTACTCTCCAAAAAATGTTCATACCTAAAAGTAGGCAAATAAACAAGAGCTGGCGCTCCCACTATTCGCTCATACTGCAATGATAACTTCTTTAGCATTTATTACACGTATAACACGTACCCTTGAAATAAATCGAGAATATACCCTAAAACTGTTACAAAGTGTCTTTTACTCTGCGCATCATAAGTTGTTTACAAGAAAGATTTCCACCAGCTTTAACAAAAATAAAAGTGAATCTCAGACGCAGGAGCCACCCCACCACAACAAATTTTTTTTCCAATTAGTTGAGCTTTTAAGCTTGTATTTATTAAATTAGAAATGCAATTTTTTATCTATATATATAAAATAGTTTGTCCTGACTGACTGACTGACTGACTGACTGATTGTTGAGAGGCCCACAGCCTAAACGATAAGAGCTAGAAGGCTGAAATTTTCACAAAATATTTCATTCTCGGTGAAAGTGAGCACTAAGAAAGGATTTTTAATTTGGACCACTCCTTCAAGTACCTCCCATACAAATCAATTTATTGCATTAATCACTTTACCTCATTCCACCACTCTGGCGCCTTATGCCGCACAAGCTGTGAGTTTCAACGCCGACGAGTTTACAAAAACAAAACACATGACCTATTCCACTACTGCCGTCTGCGCACAAGCTATTGAGTTTACAAAATCAAAACACATGCGCTGTGTATGTGTCTCCGTTATTCTCTTTTCTTCTTTGTGCCTTTGACAATTGATTTACGACCCCAGTAGCGTTTGTTGTTGTTGTAAGTGTTGTTGTTGGGCTCGCAATGCTTCTTTTTGTTAGACAAAACAAAACACATGACCCATTCCACTTCTGCCGTCTGCGCACAAGCTATTGCGGCCGAATTTACAAAAACAAAACAAATCACCCATTCCACTACTGCCGTCTGCGCACAAGCTATTCCGGCCGAATTTAGAAAAACAAAACACATGACCCATTCCACTTCAGCCGTCTGTACAAGCGATCGCCAGCGAGTTTACAAAAACAAAACACATGCGCTGTGTATGTGTCTCCGTTATTCTCTTTTCTTCTTTGTGCCTTTAACTTGATTTACGACCCCAGTAGCGTTTGTAGTTGTTGTAAGTGTTGTTGTTGGGCTCGCAATGCTTCTTTTTGTTGGTATCATTGATTTAAAACAAATCAATTAAAACATAACTTGGCTTTGTACACCAGAATATGTTACGCGAGTGGGTTTACCTACATACTTGCTAATTATCAAACAAAACTTAACACACAAATACCTATTGCCATTGTTGTTTTGATACAATTTTCAAACTGACATTTGTAACTTTAGTTGGTGTTGCAAATGCACATATGTACATACATACACATGTATTTACGTGCATTTTTCATTATTTAGTACATACATATATATTAACAACAAGTAAGAAGGCTCTAGTCGAGAAATCCCGACTAAGACATACCCTTAACCCGATACTTAACGCTTACAGTTACTTATGTGTATTAAATCAGTGACCAATATGACCAAACTTCAAGCTGCGATATCTCCTGTGTTTCTGAACCGATTTTGATCAAATTTCTTTAAATGTTTATTATTTTATCCGTAGTTTTAAACCTCATTTTCACAATTTTGAAATGCAAGATTTTTTTGTTATCGATCACATGTGTATATCGGAAACCAGAAATGTTATCGAAAATTTAAAGCAAACTTGATCTTTTCATGGTATAGGAGAGTTTAACTTTAAAGTTTGAAGTCCATAGCTCTATAGTCTCTGAGATCTAGGCGTTCATACAGACGGACAGACGGACAGACAGACGGACAGACGGACATGGCTAGATCGACTCGGCTGTTGATGCTGATCAAGAATATATACACTTGAACCTTCTGTCAGTAACTTACTACAGTCTGATCTTAGTGCACTATCTGATTGGTGCAACTTTAACCAACTTAATTTAAATTGTTCTAAATGTAAAGTAATGTCTTTCTGTAGAAATACTCCTCATACTGCTCAGTACTTGCTTGATGGCTCACCACTCGATCGCGTATTAGAAATGAAGGATTTGGGTATTATTCTTGACCCAAAATTAAAGTTTGATTTTCATATATCGTGCATGGTTAATAAAGCCATCAGTGTCGTTGGTTTCATCAAGCGGTGGTCGAAAGAGTTTAACGATCCCTACACTACTAAAACACTTTATACATCCCTAGTGCGTCCCATCCTTGAATATGGATCTTGTGTGTGGTCTCCGCAATACAAGATTCATCAGGATAGAATCGAATCTGTTCAGAAGAAATTTCTTTTATTTGCACTTAGAAGTTTTAACTGGGTTCCCGGAGTTGATTTGCCTTCGTATTCAAGTAGACTTCTGTTAATTAACCTTCCTTCTCTTTTAAACCGTAGAACTATGCATGGAGTTTTATTTGTTACTAATCTGCTCAAAGGTGAAATCGACTCACCTACTTTATTAAGTCGAATAAACTTATCTGTCCCTATTAGATCTTCTCGTAACTTGGTACCTATTAACCTTGATCGTTGCTCTACTAACTATCTAATGCATGAACCGTTTCGAGTAGTGTGCGCAGACTACAATAAGATGTTTTCACTTGTTTCCTTTGAGGCCTCCATTCCCATACTAAAAAGATCCATACTGCTTTACTTATCTAGTCATAGTCACTAATCACTAATCTTATGATCTGATTGGGTTTTCCTGGGTTTTTCCCAATCCTTGCAACAAATGTTGGATCATTAAATTAAATTTTTGTTAACTCCCCAGAATATTTTTATTTTAAATTTTAAACTTTTTCATTTCATTCCAGTTTGTTTACTGATTTAATTTTAAATTTCGTTCATTAATCTTAAACATTTTTGTAGCTTAAGCTCTACTTTTTAATTTGATTTAATTTCAATTTTTATGTCGACTGATATTAGTTGACAATAAATAAATAAATAAATAAATAAATAGGGTCGGAGATGCTTCCTTCTGTCTGTTACATACATTTGCAAAAAACCATTATACCCTTATTTACCCATTTTATGGGTTAAGGGTATAAAAATAGAGCTTAAAGGCCTGTACGCAGATGCCCGTAATGCTTCCGTAACGAAAAAACTTCATACAAAAAAAAGGGTCTCGTACACTGACCAGACAAGAATAACATTTGTTAGTACGCAGTTCTGTTAGTTACGATAGTAAAGTAGTGTTGAACAATGAAACTGTTAGGTGACAGACAGCTGTTCTTACGACAGTAATAAATGCTGAGCACTTTATTACGAACGTAATAACGCTTGAGCATGGCAGGACGCAAAAGTCGTTTTATCAATTTTCCACAAAATGAGGACAAAATTGAACTTATTCGGGCAGTTCCAGCTACCGGATATTCGGAAGAAGATTCTCTTAGTTACGTCTGATTATGGCGATATGTCGCTATCGTTGAAATTCTTTAACTCATTTGGACTCACACAGCGCATTTTTGGCTATGTGCACAAGTTCATCAATCTGCGGACCTCTTCTAAATCGGTGCAGCTCTCGGCCGAAAACATTCGTCTTGGGACATACATTCTTATTTGCGTCGTTCAAAGGTCTTATCTGCATGAGGAATATATTCAGCTTCAGAAGAAAAAGGTTGTCAGCTCGTCAATTATCATCGCTTTGCCCATTCTTAGATGACTTCGGTTTAATGCGTGTAGGCGGACGCCTGACGAATTCAACACTTGGCTTCGACGCCCGCCATCCAATTTTGCTACCGAAGAATCATCCCTTGACATTATCTATCGTAACTTACTTTTATCAAAATCCCGCAGACGTCGACGTTTTGACACCTGGCCATTTTCTTATTGGTAGACTCTCGTTGCACTCCCTGAGTCAGATCTTTCATCTCTGAACTGCAGCCGTGTCGATCGCTGGCAGCATGCTCCTTACATCCAGCAACTTTTCTGAAACAGATGGAAGGAGGAGTACCTCTCTCTTCTTCAGCAGCGTATAAAGTGGAGGACGTCTCAGACCCCTCTCAAGGTGAACGATCTCGTTTGTATAAAGGACGAAAATCTCCCCCCCACTAAAGTGGCCCCGAGACCATCCACGGAGAAGGCGTTGTACGCGTCGCTGTCCTGCGCACGCCCACTGGAACAACACGTCGAGCTGTCAACAAGTTAGTCATTCTTCCCGTTAATGATCCTGTTGAAAACACTGGGATTTTCAACGGGGGGGGAGGATGTTTAGGGCAGCAGCTTTTGCTGCCTGAGTATCCTTTTTGCGCTCCTAAATTGTTAAATTGCAAGCGCTTAAAGCAGCGCTGCTCTCTTAAGCTATAGTTATATATTCTATAACTGCATTTCTCTTCTTTGCTTCTTGCATACCTAGCTAAGCCAAGCACGCATGCATATTACTCTCTGATTGTCTTTCGTCTACATCGGTTGCGTGTAATGCTAGATAGCAAGGCGTTGACTAGTGCAAATGAAATAAAATAAACTCAAAAGACAAATGTAAAGAACGCGTCGCGCGCCTTTTGTAAATAAATGTCAGGCGATCTGCTTAATAAATAACTCTGAAAAACTAAGATATTGTGCCGGTTTTCTTAAACTTTTCTTTTATTACGCAAATCAAAGTTGTCGAAAAAGCTCGGCAGCCTCCAACAATTACTAAACTCTCGTTTTTAAAAGGTGGGCGGCAGAGGTGGGTGTGCCATCCAAATTTCTGATGCAAATCTTTGGTAGATGTCACCGTCTATCTTCCTACCAAATTTGGTGACTCTAGTTCAAGAACTGTTAAAGATATAAGCCTAGTACGTATTACAGCTGTTAAAATTTCAACTCACTGTTAGAAACTTATTTGTCAAGCGTACCAAATAAATGTTATGTTTTTACGTTTCGTCTGTCAACAGTAGAGAAACGTTTTTTTTTATATCAAGTTTTTACGTTACAGTTGTTAAGCGTACTAGGCTTAAGCGAGAAGTAGGTAAAACTTACAAATATTTGTTTGGAACTATCGGAACTATACATTAACTTTGCTGATTCCTGCTGGGAATTGAAAAAAAATCACAGGCAGGGAAATTTCTGAACTGTTTTTTATACCCTTAACCCATAAAATGGATAAACAAGGGTATAATGGTTTTGTGCAAATGTATGTAACAGACAGAAGGAAGCATCTCCGACCCTATAAAGTATATATATTCTTGATCAGCATCAACAGCCGAGTCGATCTACCCATGTCCGTCTGTCCGTCTGTCTGTCCGTCCGTATGAACGCGCCGATCTCAGAGACTATAAAAGCTAGAGACTTCAAACTTGAAACTTAAGCTCTCCTATACCCTGAGCAGATCAAGTTTGCTTTAAATTTTCGATAACATTTCTAGTTTCCGATATACACAAGTGATCGATAACAAAAAAATCTTGAATTTCAATATTATGAAAAAAGGATTGAAACTACGGATAAAGTAATGAACATTTAAAAAAAATTGAAAATCGGTTCAGAAACACCGGAGATATCGCATTTTGAAGTTTGGTCATATTGGTCACTGATTTAATATACATAAGCACCGACCTATTACTCATAGACACGCTGCGGGGAACAAAGTTGCCTGGCGCATCGTATTTTTTTTCTCTGGCGCCACCTCTCTCTCGGGTGCTGAGAGAGGCCAGCCGAACGCAATGCGCCGCTCAATTTGCAGGCGTAGCGTGGCGCTAGGCATTGTTGTGCTGGCTTTCGCTGCGAGCACATCGAGAAACCCACCAATTTATGTATGCGCTGCCAGCGATCGTATGTGTACACACATATATATGTATGTATATATATATGCACGTATATGCTAGTGTGTCTGTTTGTGCTCAGTTTCAAGTGGACCTAGCCGAAAATCAGCAAAAACAACACAAGAGCGTATGTGTACATACATGCATACATACATATGTATGTGTAGGTATGCGTCAGCATTTGTTTTCATATTCTTGGACTCAGGCTTCGAAGCGAATTTTGATATTTTACTTTTTCTACTCTTTCTAACTTTTTTTTTTCTATGACACTTGTAAGTAACTTTGTCAACGCAGCTACCGTATATATGTTAAAGAATGCAGTATGATGTCGGTGACATAAGTAACTGTAATGGTTAAGTATCGGGTTAAGGGTATGTCCTAGTCGGGATTTCTCGACTAGAGCCTTCTTACTTGTTTTTTATATAGAGTTGCACATAAAAATTCCATTCCGAGGCTGCTGGGAATGGGCCTTTAGATTCAAATGATAAGGATGAGTTAGAAACAAAAAAAATAATTACTAAGCCACAAATGATAAATGAATTAAAACTTGTAATAGAAACAGTAAACAAAATAATAGAAACTTTGAAGACACTAAAAACAAAGGAAGAAAAACTCAAAAAGTTATACTTTTTAGTTTTAACTTGGAGCACTTTACAGCACATATAGCTCTCCGAGCTGTTTTTGCCAGTGTTTACGCCAATTGAGAGTAAAGGCTGGTCTGGGGCTAATTAATAATAATTAGTAAAGGTTTAAGAAACATGAATTTATATTAAAATATTGAACTTAACTGAAATCTTAAGTAAGCAGGTAGCTGGCAGCTTATAGTGTATTTCCATTATCCAGTTATTCTCAGTTATTACCATTTTGAGTAACTGAAGTTCATTTTGCGTGTATTTTCCGATAAGGAATTAACTGCAGTAAACCTTCAGTCAAAGATAGCTGGAAATAACTGGTAATCGAGTAACATTACGTTAACATAGCTTAAGAAGGTGATTGAAATGTGCAAAGGTAAGCGCAATATTTAAATTTGTATAATGTTCCTGAATTACAAGCAACAAAGATTGCAGGCCATGCATGTTTGCCAAAAAAATTCGACAAAAAAGCTTTTAAAAGTTAAGTTTTTGTTTATTATTCTTACTTCGAATCATCAAACTCAAATGAAAACAGCTGATTTATTTAGTGAACTTTCAGTAACTGCATAATGGAAACAGGATTGGTAAATGACTGATAAATTTTTATTGCGCACAAAAGCTACATGATATGAAGTCAAAATGTAGGTTAGGTTAGGTTAGGTTGAGGTGGCGCGGGCGTTGCCACCCGACTACGTAAGCCATTGAGGCCCCTTGTATTACCACGTAATCTCCATTAAACTACTACATCAGTCCCCTCTCGAACCATTTAGAAGCCCTTAAAAACTTTATAAGCTTGGTCAGCTCCAATTCGGACGTATCCGATAATGTGCTCAAGGTGGGTTTCCCTAGGTGTTGCATTCGTCTACCGCTAAGCGCCGGACAGTTGCAGAAAAGGTGTTCTACACTCTCCTCTTCTTCTGCACATCAGCAGCTCCTACAGAAGTCGTTGTGTTGGACCTTTAGTCTACTGGCGTGTGTGCCGATCAGACAATGGCTCGTAAGGGCCCCTTTTAGAATAGAGATATTCTCTCTGCTCATACGCAGAAGGGTATTAGTGCGTTTCAGGTTATAGTATAGCCATGTGCTTCGGGATTTCCACCTTTAGGTTGCTTTACGTAGGGTGAAGTTCCTATTTTGTAGTCTGAACGAGGCTAGTGGCATACCAACGTTACTACTCTCCGGTAGAAGAGCTTCGCAGGTACCCTTTCTAGCCAGCTCGTCAGCCATTTCATTACCTTCGATGTTTCGGTGACCAGGCACCCATTCCAGGCATATACTGAGATGTTGAGCTATCTTCGTCAGCGTTTGTGCGTTATTAATGTTTGAGTCAAGTGCCTTGAGGGCTGCTTGACTATCTGAGAAAATAGTTACACTCCTAGAAAGGGCCTTGAGCGACATTAGGTGAACTGTGGCTTCGTGGATAGCTCGCACTTCCGCCTAGTAGACGCTACAGTAGTCCGGGAGTCTGAAGGAGATTTGTAGACCTAAATTAGAGGAATAAACCCCCCCTCCAACCTAGTCGTCGAGTTTCGATCCATCGGTATAGATGGATACTGAGTTCGAGTTAGGTTTGTATTGACTTTGCCATGCCTCCCGGCTGGGTATAGTCACGCTGTACTTGTTGTTAAAGGTGAGCTTGGGGTCACAGTAATCTGTTCGAGATGGTATGTTTACTTGGAGACCTAAGACTGAGGTATGTCCCAGATTGCCTCCTCTCCATTCCATCGCTTCTCGAATCCGCAGGGCAGAGTTTGTAGCCAACTGCCTGGCTACGAGATCAAGAGGTAGCAGGTGAAGCATGGTGTTTAAAGCTTCATTTGGGGTGGTTCGTAGTGCTCCGCTTATGCAAATGGACGCACTTCTTTGCACTTTATGCAATGCTTTGAGATTAGAAAATTTTGCTAGAGTTGGCCACCAGACTAGGTTCCCATAGAGTAGAATTGGTCTTATCACGGCTATGTAAAGCCAGTGTACTACTAAAGGTGAGAAGCCCCACCTCAATCCTATTGATTTCTTACACGCGAAAAGTGCCGTGTTGGCCTTGATTATGCGTTGTCTTATATTTTCGTCCCAGTTTAATTTCCTGTCTAAAACTACTCCGAGATATTTGGCACTGCTGCACAGCGCGAGGCTCGTGTTGTCGAGCTTGGGGAGGGTGAAGCTCGGCAGCTTATACTTCCTTGTGAAGAGCACAAGTTCTGTCTTACTTGGGTTTACCCCTAATCCACATGTTGTGGCCCAATTTACCAATATATACAGTGTGTGCTGTAAACGATCGCTCAGGGTTTGAGCGTATTTACCTTGCACTGTTATGGCACCATCGTCAGCATAGGCGATTGCTGTGTGCCCCTCCCTCTCTAGCAGTCGTAAGAGTTGGTTGACCGTCACGACCCAGAGAAAGGGGGACGACAAAACTGGACTGTCCAGGTTTGACATTGGGCGTGCAATGCCTGGGTGTGCTCGGGTGAGAGCCTGTAAAGACGGAGCTGGTTGCTCCCTCCGGTTTTTTAGGTGTGCGGACACCGTTCCTTTTGTTGTTGTTGTTGTTTTAAGTTGTTCAGAATTCATAATTGGACCCACGAGTGGCGGAGAAGGGGATGACTCTCGGCACGGGTCGGATAACACCTTAGTTCGGCCCAGGTATGAGATGTGTGGGAGGGGATGGGTAGGTATATGTGTGGGATGTTGGGTGTGTGTAAGACTGCAATTTTGAAGGCCGTCAAACAAGCTCCTTATCACCAATACGTTAATATTCGCATGGCTGCTGCTGTCCGGGACTGCTTATTTGCCAAAAGGCTTATTCGCATCCAACCACTAAATATAGAAGCCGTTCGCTATCCGCAACCTGCGACCCGTTCGGTAGCCCCAGCTGGCCCTTTAGAACCATCTCATTAGTTCTTCCGGTCTTCGGAAAGTCAAAATGGAATAATTTAACGATACGAATAAGACTTGAAATTAGGCATGTAATAGTTAATCGACACAAAAAGACATATACTCTCCAACACCTAATGAGAGTATTTATTTATTTATTTGTTTATTGTCAACTAACATTAAATCAAATTAAAAAAAAAAAAATAGAGCTTAAGCTACAAAAAATGTTTAAGATTAATGAACAAAATTTAAAATTAAATCAGTAAGCAAACTGAAATGAAATGAAAAAGTTTAAAAATTAAAATATTCTGGGGAGTTAACAAAAATTTAATGATCCAACATTTGTTGCAAGGATTGGGAAAAACCCAGAAAAACCCAATCAGATCATAGGATTAGTGATCAGTGACTATGACTAGATAAGTAAAGCAGTATGGATCTTTTTAGTATGGGAATGGAGGCCTCAAAGGAAACAAGTGAAAACATCTTATTGTAGTCTGCGCACACTACTCGAAACGGTTCATGCATTGGATAGTTGGTAGAGCAACGATCAAGGTTAATAGGTACAAAGTTACGAGAAGATCTAATAGGGACAGTTATGTTTATTCGACTTAATAAAATGGGTGAGTCGATTTCACCATTGAGCAGATTAGTAACAAATAAAACTCCATGCATAGTTCTACGGTTCAAAAGAGACGGAAGGTTAAATAATAGAAGTCTACTTGAATACGAAGGCAAATCAACACCGGGAACCCAGTTAACACTTCTAAGTGCAAATAAAAGAAATTTCTTCTGAACAGATTCGATTCTATCCTGATGAATCCTGTATTGCGGAGACCACACACAAGATCCATATTCAAGGATGGGACGCACTAGGGATGTATAAAGTGTTTTAGTAGTGTAGGGATCGTTAAACTCTTTCGACCACCGCTTGATGAAACCAACGACGCTGAGGGCTTTATTAACCATGCACGATATATGAAAATCAAACTTTAATTTTGGGTCAAGAATAATACCCAAATCCTTCATTTCTAATACGCGATCGAGTGGTGAGCCATCAAGCAAGTACTGAGCAGTATGAGGAGTACTTCTACAGAAAGACATTACTTTACATTTATAACAATTTAAATTAAGTTGGTTAAAGTTGCACCAATCAGATAGTGCACTAAGATCAGACTGTAGTAAGTTACTGAAAGAAGGTTTATTATAGGATAAACATAATTTAACGTCATCCGCAAACATGTACACATGCGAGTTAGATATTACTGCAGGCAGATCATTAATAAAGAGATTAAATAATAATAATAAAGTTACATAAATTGGTTTAGAGACAGATGATTTAAAGACAACTTTTTGTGTACGGCCACACAAGTACTCGGAAAGCATTGAAAGGAGGTTAGTTGGGAACCCAATAATGTTTAATTATGAAGCAACAGAATCAAATGCCTTACTGAAATCGGTATAAATGACATCAATTTGCATTTTGCTCTGAAACCCTTTAATAACAAGCGATGTAAATTCTAGGAGGTTGGTGGTAGTAGATTTACGCTTCACAAAACCATGTTGATAAGGCGACATAATTGCACTACATGAGTGTTGCAATTGAGAGCAAATAAGTTTTTCGAAGACTTTCGGAATGGCAGACAATTTCGAAATCCCTCTATAATTTTTAACATTGGACTTTGAAGAATTTTTATGAAGTGGAATAATAAAAGATTGCTTCCACATATCAGGGAATACTGAAGATTCAACAGTCAATTTGAATAGTTTTAGTAAAGGTTTGCACAGTGTATCAGCGCAATATCTAAGTACACAACCAGGCACTCCATCAGGACCAGGCGAGAAGCCAGGTTTGAACAGGTTTAGGTCACTTAGCAGCGAACACTCAGTTAAGACCGGGGCAAATATGCAATTTCATGTTTGAATTTGGAAGGGATAAGTATTACTAGAACTATGAGAACTCAAAGAATATACTGATTGAAAATATTCAGCAAATAGATCGGCTACAGCCTGATCCGAATTTGCTTTCGTATTATCAAGAAAAACTGAGGATGGCAGGCAAGAGGATTGACGTTTAGAGTTAACAAATTTATAAAACTGTTTTGGATCTCGACAGAAATTCATTCTACATTTATTAAGATAGTTATTATAGCAGGATGTGGTTACAGAAAGAAAATATGACTTTGCTATTATATAAGTTGATAAGTCAATAGTATTTCCCGATTTTCTGAATTTTTTTTAATATTTTGTCTTCGCATTTTTCAGTTTTGATAATTCCCTTGTAAACCAAGGTGGTTTGTTATCACTTGAGGAGTGACAGAGGGGAACACATCTGTCCAAATGCGAATTCAAGGTCCCATAAAATATGGCAATGGCAGTTTCTAAATCACTACAGGAATAAAGCTGAAACCAATTAGTTTCCTACACAAAGCTGATTTAATTTAGTGAAGTTAGTCTTACGGAAACAACGTGATTTTGCAGAAATATTAATATTAGAGTTAGGGTTTATTATTTCTAAAGTGGGATGGTAAGATTCTTCCGGCTGCACTAAGGGGGGTACTCTGGAGGAATCAACAGCGATAAGAACCCCACCACACTTACGGGTTGTGCAATCACACCTGTACAAGTTATATTTATTTGGAAAAACAGAGCTATCAGAAATATCAGGTTTAACCAGGTTTCAGTAAGCGCAACTATTTGTGAATCAAAGAATAGGCTATTAACGTAAAGTTTTGAAAGTTAAGTATTTAGGTCTCTTACATTTTGATAGGCTAGACTAATTACTTCAGTTAGTTTTTTGATGCAGACGTAGATGGAAGAGAGTTACTAATAGGGATGGCACTACTAGTATTGCTATTAGTATTATTGCTATTTCGCCTGTTCATATACTCTTTCACGAGGATGTTCGGTGGCCAAAACTTTTCAGAACTAATTGTCGAGAAAAGTTCAGGCGGCACACTCAACTTGAACGAAGATATGTTACGAGCGTGTTTAAATTTAAACTTTTCAACAACAATCAACGGGGAGTGGATATTACTTTTAATATAGGCACTAACATCTTCTGAGGAGGTATCAGAAGCTAACCTAGATACAAAAATATATTTTCTAATGGGAACAACTACAAGCGGCTTATGTGCTGCAGCTACGCTACTAGGAATTGTTAATTGAACATTTGAACAAGACGGTTCAACAACAGGAACGTGTAAAGGGGTAATATTACCACCGGGTAGTATCGGATTATTTGCCGGTGAGTTAAATACCATTAACGGGCCCGCAATGGGATTTGGGCTATTCATGCTGGCAGCCAGAAGTGGCTTTGGCAGGACAAGAGGGGCAATAGGAGGGCAAGAGCCCGAAGTCTTTTTGCGCTTTGGAGAGTCGTCAAGCATCTTTCCATTTTTAAATTTTAATACAAGGTCTTTAAAATTGGCATGAAGATTGTCAAAAGCAAGATGCACAGCTGTTTGGCTATGCAGCCAAAAAGCGGCAGCATCACTACAGCATAAGCAGCAACAGCGAAGCTGCGCTCACAATTATGTTAATTGCTCTGCGTAGCATCAACTATGTTAACCGTTTAGCAATTGTCTTGCATTGCATGCCCTTTGTATTCGGCTTTGGCGCAGCCAAAGTTTAGTTAAGTTAGATTCGCTAACCACTCCAGTCAATTCGTTTCGCTGCGCATCGATCACTTCGGATCGACTTGCCAAAACCATTCTTCGTTCGTAATCAGCAGAGGCAATTTCGTGTCTGCCTGCTGAGTTGTATTAACACAAAAACTTACAATTAATTTATATTAACTATATGCCCTGAGTGGCTTAAATATATGAATCAAAACTAAGACAAATTGTCGTTATTCTATAGCTGCTGAAAAAGCTCAGTAGCTCAACATTTTGGTGACCCCGACGTGATTGGTAATATCGTAAAAATCGCTTATAAACAATTAAAACATTTGTCGCATAAAACTATAAACAACTACACATCGGTCAGTTGGTTTATATTCGGTTGATTTGCATAGCAATAAACAAACGCACAAGCAAGTGCAACGGCAATCGCAGCTTACGCTTTCCACTGTCGCTGTCGTTCGTTGGCTAAAGCGCCGCTAGCCAAAGTTTACTGACCCTTATTTTCGGCTGCTGCACCGAAGGTTAAGTGCATGCTCTCTCGCGCGCCGTTAGCCGAAGTTTATTGACCTAACTTTCTGTTGCTTTGCCTAATTTCGTGTGCTTATTCTCGCGCAAGTGATTGCTAAAATTTGTGCAGCTGTTGTCAAGTGCGTTTGACATACATACATACATTCTTGTACGAACATATTTGACTTTGGTTTGTTTACTTTTGTGTTGCTAAAAGTTTAGTGTGAGCGATGGCACATAATGAAACTGTGTTAACGTTTGAGAATAAAGCCGAGTTTCTTAAGCGGAAAGCACAATCAATATATAGCCATGCTCAAAAGATCTCGAGTGCATTAAATTCGGAGCAATTAATCCAAATGCCTGACGAGCTTCTGGAAGTGCGTTTAGAACTTATTGACAAGACTGAATCGGCATTTGTGTTAACTCATGACAGTCTTGAGGAGATTAACTTCGATGAAATCGGTAGCAAATTACGCGAAGCCTTTGAAGAACTTATTGTTGTGATTAAATCAAATTTACGCCGCGAAATTAAAAAACGTAAGCTCGAAGTGCAAGCTTGTTCGACGGTTAGAGGTGATATATCGATGCCACAGGAGGCACATAACATCACGTTTACCAAACGCAGCTGTTTACCCGAGCTCAAGTTGCCCGAGTTTAGTGGCGGCTACACCGAGTATTCGGATTTCATGTCGATGTTTTCCACCGTTATTGATGAGGATAATCAGTTGTCAGACATCGAGAAGCGTTGGATACCATCCGATCTCTGGATATCAGCAATGCTAACTATGCAGTGGCAAAAGACTTGTTGCATAAACGGTTTAATAATAAACGTTTAACTTTTCAGGCACACATTGTCAACATTCTAGGGCTTCAGAGGGTAGAGTCGGCGTCGGCAGTGAAGCTGAGGGAAAGTTCGGATGTTATCAATGCAAATCTTCGTGCATTGAAATCTTTGGGAACTGTTGAGCAAATTGCTGACAGCATCATCGTGCACACAATCTTGCAGAAGCTGGACAAGGTAACACAGGCCAAGTGGGAAGAATCAGCATCAAGTGATGAAATTCCAACATGTGGACAGTTTACAACGTTTCTGGAGAGGCGCTGTTTGAAGATGGAAAATGTGGAGCATGCAACTGCAGCATATGCAGTAAATTCTCAGGTGGGACAGAACAAAAAGACTAACCTCAGTAGAAGTTCGTTAATTGCCACTAACCCAGCAGCAAATGGTTGCGTCTTTTGCCATAACGCAAGCCACTCTATTTGCAATTTTAACGCCCCAGAACCGCCTTAAAGAAGCTAAGCGGCTATCACTTTGCCTGAATTGTTTAAAAAAGGGACATCAGCTGCGAAATTGTAGTTCAGCTGCCTGCCGTACATGTGGCAGCAAACATCACACCTTATTGCATCTGAACTCTCAATCTACATTGCCGCGAGCCCAATGCGTTGCGAACGCTTCACTTATTGCTCCTCAATATGATACGTCGCTAAGCAGCCAATCTGTTCCGCCGCACTCTACCTCTCTGTTAGCTCAGCAACAAAATCCAGATCTTGTTCTTCTTGCCACTGCTGTTGTCAACATAAAGAATCGCTCTGGCCAATGGGTGCCATGCCGTGCATTGCTCGACTCTGGGTCGCAATTGCACATTATTACCTCGTTTTTGGCTCATCAATTGCAGCTTAAGCGAACCAAATCAACAGCTAGTGTAACCGGATTAGGCCAAACCAACTTTCGCTCAGATGGATTCTCAGTTGATGTGCATTTAAAATCTCAAAACTCGGAATATCAGACGAACATCACAGCTTTAGTTGCTCCAGCCATAACTGAGAACCAACCAGGCCTAACCTTAAGCCCCGAAACTTGGAATTTACCCGCAAATATTCGCCTGGCAGATCCAGAATTTTATAGATCTCGCAAGATAGACTTGCTAATTGGGGCAGGCTTATTCTTCGAACTCCTTTGTGTAGGTCAAATCAAGTTGTCTGATGATCTTCCACTTCTCCAGAAAACTCGGTTTGGATGGATAGTCTCCGGTGGGAAGCAGATGCGCCAAAACTCAGTGTTACTAGCTAGCCAATCTACTGAAAGTGCAAGTATAGAATCTGACACGAAGATGGACGAGGTTGTGCGCAGGTTTTGGGAGATAGAAGGCTTCGATGAGTTAAGCTACAGGTACACGAAAGAAGAGCAGGATTGCGAGGATCACTTTGTTGCCAACTTTTCGCGCTTGCCTACAGGCGAATACTCAGTTCGTCTACCCATTAAAACTAGTTTGAATATGCTTGGCGATTCTTACCAGCAAGCATATCGTCGCTTTCTAAACTTGGAGAGAAAGCTCGACCGTCGTCCTCAGCTCAAGGCTCAGTATTCGGCATTTATTGCTGAGTACTTATCCCTACAACACATGTCCCTTGTTCCAGAAGAATCTCGTAGTCTCTGTAAATATTTTTGCCACATCATTGCGTCATTAAGGAGGAAAGCACTTCAACCAAACTTCGTGTTGTTTTCGACGGTTCTGCGAGCACATCATCAGGATACTCTTTAAACGAGCTGCTTATGTCAGGTCCAACATTACAGCCCAAGCTTTTCAACACTTTGCTGCAGTTTAGAACATTTCCAGTAGCGCTAACAGGGGACATCTGTAAAATGTACCGTTGCGTCAGGATGGATGAATCTGACAGCTATTTGCAGTGCATTTTGTGGCGGGACTCATCTCATCAAAGGATGCAAGTGTACAAGTTGGACACCGTCACATACGGCACGACATCTGCATCATTTCTTTCGGTTCGTGCCATGCAGCAGCTTGCATCTGACGAGCAAGTTTCGTTTCCAGTCGGCTCAAAGATAGTCAAAAGAGATTTCTATGTGGATGACTTGATAACTGGTGGCAACTCTGCTTCTGAAGTGCTGGATGTATTGGCTCAAGTTACGGGTCTACTGGATCGTGGAAACTTTAAAATTCGAAAATGGTGCTCAAACGACTCATCTGTGCTGCAGAAAATACCAGATTCTGATAAGGATACGTTTCTCAAGTTTGATGATGGCAGCGACATAACAAAAACGCTTGGCCTCGCATGGGATCCTGTGTCTGACGCTCTTTTGTTTTCATTTTCGCCAATTCGTGCTCCTTTAAGGCCAACGAAACGATCGGTTTTGTCGGCAGTTGCGCGATTTTATGACCCTCTCGGCCTTATATGCCCGGTCATTACAAAGGCCAAACTCTTTTTGCAGCAGCTCTGGAGAGAAAAGGTGGATTGGGATGAGAGTCTACCTGCAGCACTTAATTCATCGTGGCTTAGTTTGTCGTCGGATATTGGCAGCACGCAGCAATTGAAGTTTCCACGTTTGGCTCAGCTGCATCAGGGCGCAATAGGCGTACATGGATTTTGCGACGCCTCCATAGATGCCTATGGTGGGTGCATCTACATTGTCTCTATGACTCAGGGAAGGCGAGAAGTGCATCTTTTTTGTGCTAAATCTCGTGTAGCTCCGTTGAAAACCCTTACTGTACCTAAGCTGGAGCTATGTGGGGCAGTTTTGCTGGCACGACTTATGAGAGAAGTAAAGCAAATGGACTTGTTTCGTTGTCCTTTTTATTGTTGGTCTGATTCTGCAGTAGTCTTATCATGGATACGGGATGAGCCCTCAAGATTTCAAATATTTGTGTCTAATCGAATTTCTTTAATCCAAGATATTACTGCCGGAATGGAATGGCGCTATGTACCCACCAAAGTCAACCCTGCTGACATTTTGTCACGAGGAGCGCTGCCTAGTGAGTTGATAGAGTCATCACTTTGGGCTCATGGTCCGGAATTTCTCACAAAGGACAAAAATGAATGGCCACAATCCTGTCTCGCCATTAAAGCACTGCCAGAAATGAGAAAAAAGGTCCTCATTGCGACTGTCAACAACGAAGATCTTGCTGCCAGCTGCAAATATGCCAACTCCTGGGATAAACTCAAGCATGTATTTGCCTACATACACAAGTTTGGTCATCGCATCAGGCACCCTGGACTTATCGCAGAGGATGTGTGCCAAGGTGAACGAATGCTGATCCGTTACATTCAAATGATGCATTTGGCTGAGGACTACAGTCGTTTGAAGAACGGTCTTCAGGTTCCGTCATCCAGCTCATTAGCGTCTCTGGCACCTTTTGTTGACGAAAATGGACTGCTTCGTGTGGGTGGACGTTTAAAGAATTCGGCGTTAAACTTCGAGGCTCAGCACCCTGCAATATTGCCAAGAAAGCATCCAGTGACTCGCGCAATAATTATGCATTTTCATCGCCGCACGTTGCATTCTGGACCTCGCTCGCTTCTTGCGCATATTCGACTGCAGTACTGGCCCATTGGAGGACGCAAGACAGTCTCAGTAGTTGTTGCCAAATGCACGATGTGTTTTCGAGCTAAGCCACGCTTGGCTGAGCATATCATGGCGGACCTACCCAAGGATCGAGTGACTGGAGCGCATGCGTTTACTGTAACGGGCGTCGACTTCTGTGGCCCATTCTTCTGCAAAAACGAAGTTCGAACTCGCGGACCTGTAAAATGCTACGTCTGCGTGTTTATATGTTTTGCAACGAAGGCTGTGCACCTCGAGCTTGTAAGCGATCTGTCCACAGGAGCGTTCCTAAGTGCATTAAAGCGGTTCATACTGACTCGTGGTAAACCGTATCGCATATGGTCGGATAATGCCACTAACTTCGTTGGAGCCAAAAACGAGTTGGCGGATCTACGGCAGTTGTTCCTTAGCAGCAAGCACCAGCAGGCGGTCAACGATTTCTGCTTGCTGGACAACATCGAATGGCGTTTTATTCCACCTCGTTCGCCCCACTTTGGCGGTATTTGGGAGGCAGCAGTTAAGACGGCTAAGCATCACTTTTATAGAGCTGTTGGCCCCTCTATACTTCCATCAGATGACCTTCGCACTCTTCTATGCCATATCGCCGCCATAATTAATTCGAGACCTTTAGTTCCCATTTCAGAGAATCCTGCCGACCTCGATGTGTTGACGCCAGCGCATTTTCTGGGTACAGCTCCACTGGCCTTGTTTCCCGAACCTGATCTCACAGGGCTAAACTTTAATCGATTGGATCGCTGGCAGAGGATCTCATACTACCAGCAAATCTTCTGGGGCCGTTGGCGAGAGGAGTATCTGACGCTCCTAAATCAACGGTCGAAATGGCGTACATCTCAGGCCAACCTGTGCGTCAACGATGTTGTCATGGTCAAGGACGAGAATCTGCCTCCGCTCAAGTGGCCATTGGCACGAGTCATCGAGCTAGTAGCTGGAGCTGATGGCGTAGTACGTGTAGCTACGCTCAGGACTCCCACCGGAACAACTAAACGTGCTGTTCGAAAGCTTTGCGTCCTACCCAAACAGGATGTTGTTGAAAGCCGTAGTCCTTCAACGGGGGGAGTATGTTTGGCTATGCAGCCAAAAAGCGGCAGCATCACTACAGCATAAGCAGCAACAGCGAAGCTGCGCTCACAATTATGTTAATTGCTCTGCGTAGCATCAACTATGTTAACCGTTTAGCAATTGTCTTGCATTGCATGCCCTTTGTATTCGGCTTTGGCGCAGCCAAAGTTTAGTTAAGTTAGATTCGCTAACCACTCCAGTCAATTCGTTTCGCTGCGCATCGATCACTTCGGATCGACTTGCCAAAACCATTCTTCGTTCGTAATCAGCAGAGGCAATTTCGTGTCTGCCTGCTGAGTTGTATTAACACAAAAACTTACAATTAATTTATATTTACTATATGCCCTGAGTGGCTTAAATATATGAATCAAAACTAAGACAAATTGTCGTTATTCTATAGCTGCTGAAAAAGCTCAGTAGCTCAACAACAGCTTTAAAACAATTATAAGTCTGCCTCATGTATTTTGACATCTGCTTCTCAACCACATTGCAGGCATCACAAAACCATTTAAGGCAAGAGTCAGTTCCTAAACAGTCTCTGATTTTCGCACATTTTAAGTGGATCGTGTTATCGCACATCCTACATAAGATAAAATCAGCGCTGGATGCACCAGCTCTTTCGCTCTTTTTAAGATTGATGATGCGTTTTGATCGCATCATCTGGGGGACAAGAAATTGTTTGGCTTGTCTCAGCCCTGCACTGTCGGTCCAGTGACGTCTTATTTCCGTTTCCTCCCATTTCCTGAGCAGTTCTCTTTTGTGTCCTTTTGAGAGTCCACAGAACGGTTCAGGGCCGATTAGTGGTGTCGACGCTCCGCGTTTAGCTAAGGAGTCAGCCACCTCGTTTCCTATATGGCCTTCGTGCCCCGGCACCCAGCCTACCGTTAGGGTGTTTTTGGAGGCAAGGGCGTTCAGCTGATGGAAACAGTTCTCTACAAGTTTGGAGGAGATTACAAAGGATCTTAGCGCTATGAGCGCTGCCTGACTGTCAGAGAAGATGTAAACTAGGTGTGTGGTCCTGCGGCGTTTGTGTGCTTCGGAAAGTGCTATCAGCTTATTCGGTTCCAGCTTGCTGGTCTCTTCTAGCGATGCAAGAAAGGGATCCTGGGCGTATTGCAAGCATTTTGCTGCCAGTGCGTAGGAGCACTTCTGTTTCCTCGACACCTATTTCCTTGTATTTTCTGCATTCATCGTTGTCTGTCATGCCCAACCATGAGCATGGACTGCGACGAAGCAATGAGGTGTCCCGTAACTCTGTGGCAATGATGCCATTGTTGTTTCTGCATGTATTGCGATAGCTTGTCGTCGTGCGATTTTCACATTATTTTGGAGATCCTGCAGTTAGAGGTGTTTGTCCACCTTTGTGCTGCCAAATTCCGTGCCTGTGTCTCCATGTATATATATTTTGATGGCTGTCTGGCCTGCTCCTAAGTGCCAATCATCTGTTCCTAAGAGTGTAGGCGTGAAGTTGAAAAATTTTTTTGGGATTATGTACTATTCCCGTTGTTATGTATTGTCCTATTGCCTAACGTGCAAAGACGTTAAGCAGTCTTTTTTGCTCCTTGGCGTGCCTGTATGTCCACTGGGTTGACATTGAATATACTACATGTGCTTTTGTAGATGAAGTCCACAGCGCCCCCAAGATGCACATGGGTCGATGGGTTGTTTTTTTTTCAGTCGTTTTTAGTATGTGGATTTCTCTGTGGATTTTTTAGTGGTTGTAGTTCCCCATTCCGCTAGTATTTTCCTGCTGCTCAGTAGATTCTGAACGCAGGATTATACCACACACAGCTCTTAGGCTATGCATAATTGCCTCCGTTGACACATTATTAAATGCGCCTAAGATGTCTAAAATTGCGCCTATGGCGTCATCTCTATGGTGAAGTGCCTTCTCTATGGGTGCTACAAGGCACAGTAGATCGAATGAAACATCTAGCGGAATAAAAGTAAATTTTTTACTTTTGAAAATACGTTAAATTTGGCTATTTCTTAATTCTTAACACTTTGCAAAGCTCAAAAAAAATGTTGAAGGAGCTTTAAAATGCAACCCGGATCGGCTGCAAGCTTTGAAACTCAACCTATTTTCAGCACGTGTTCACGCTAGGGTTTTAGGCTGTTTTGCATCCACCGTCAAGTATACAAAAAAGCGGTACATTTTAGTTTATTAAAAAAAACTTTTGTTTCCGTAAATATAAGGTATGTACTAAATATAAATAGTATGTTCGTGACGTGTTTTTCCATGTGTAGCTAATAAATGTGCCATTTGTAAGATGCTTTTGTAAGAATCGGTTTTGAGCGGTTTACTGTCTTTAATGGACTTTAAATAACGTTTTTTAGTCGTATTCAAGGGAATTTTAGTATTTATGCAAAGTGTAAGTCCTTGTGGTGTGAAAATGTCCAAAATGATAACCAACTACGTCCAACTCTTAAGTCTGTTGCATTTTTTATACTTTGATACCAAAGGTATCATAGTATATTGGGTTTGTGCAATGTTCGTCATGGTGTCTGTCCGTCTGTCTGTATGAACGCAACTTTTTTCGACAGCCTTAAAGCTAGAGCCTTGTAAATTTGCAAATATCTTGGTACATGCCTTCGTCAGACAAAGTGTTAGATTTAGGGCTCTTCGACCTCAGGGAGTCTGGGAAATCGATAACAAGTCGATACACCTCGATGTGCAAATCGATAAAACAGTTATATATCCCATACTTGAGCAGTTAGAGTCACCAAATTTTGGGGGACAGCCGATGCCAATCCCCAAAAAACTGCATCAAAATCTTGGATGCCACGCTCACCTCTTCCGCATCCCGCTCCCCACCAATTATAAACAAAAAGTGGTGTATCTTCTACAGTTTTTAAGCTATAGCCACCAAATATGGAAGGAACGTAGATGCTGTCATCTGACACAGATATGTATCAAAACTTTGGATGCCATGCTCCCAAACAACGGGCCATGTCCCACCGCCCTAAAAAAAAACCGAAAAGCATGTATCTTCGCCAGTTTTTAAGCTAAAGTCACCAAATTTGAAGGCAAGATAGCTGGTAACATTCCCCAAAAAAGTTTGGATACCACGCCCACCTCTTCCGCCCCCAGCCCCCTCCAATTATAACAAAAATGGCTGTATCTTCTACAGTTTTAAAGCTTTTGCCACCAAATTTTGTAGGAAGGTAGATGCTGACATCTGACTCAGATATGTATCAAAACTTTGGATGCCACGACCCTAAACATCGGGACATGCCCTACTGCTGTAAAAAAGGCCTAAACGCATTTATTTCTGCCAGTTTTTAAAATGTGAAAACTATACATCTACCTCAGTTTTCGGGCTAGAGTCACCAAATTTGCTGGGCATTTTGTTAATGACATCTGTTTGGCTATGCAGCCAAAAAGCGGCAGCATCACTACAGCATAAGCAGCAACAGCGAAGCTGCGCTCACAATTATGTTAATTGCTCTGCGTAGCATCAACTATGTTAACCGTTTAGCAATTGTCTTGCATTGCATGCCCTTTGTATTCGGCTTTGGCGCAGCCAAAGTTTAGTTAAGTTAGATTCGCTAACCACTCCAGTCAATTCGTTTCGCTGCGCATCGATCACTTCGGATCGACTTGCCAAAACCATTCTTCGTTCGTAATCAGCAGAGGCAATTTCGTGTCTGCCTGCTGAGTTGTATTAACACAAAAATTTACAATTAATATATTTACTATATGCCCTGAGTGGCTTAAATATATGAATCAAAACTAAGACAAATTGTCGTTATTCTATAGCTGCTGAAAAAGCTCAGTAGCTCAACATTTTGGTGACCCCGACGTGATTGGTAATATCGTAAAAATCGCTTATAAACAATTAAAACATTTGTCGCATAAAACTATAAACAACTACACATCGGTCAGTTGGTTTATATTCGGTTGATTTGCATAGCAATAAACAAACGCACAAGCAAGTGCAACGGCAATCGCAGCTTACGCTTTCCACTGTCGCTGTCGTTCGTTGGCTAAAGTGCCGCTAGCCAAAGTTTACTGACCCTTATTTTCGGCTGCTGCACCGAAGGTTAAGTGCATGCTCTCTCGCGCGCCGTTAGCCGAAGTTTATTGACCTAACTTTCTGTTGCTTTGCCTAATTTCGTGTGCTTATTCTCGCGCAAGTGATTGCTAAAATTTGTGCAGCTGTTGTCAAGTGCGTTTGACATACATACATACATTCTTGTACGAACATATTTGACTTTGGTTTGTTTACTTTTGTGTTGCTAAAAGTTTAGTGTGAGCGATGGCACATAATGAAACTGTGTTAACGTTTGAGAATAAAGCCGAGTTTCTTAAGCGGAAAGCACAATCAATATATAGCCATGCTCAAAAGATCTCGAGTGCATTAAATTCGGAGCAATTAATCCAAATGCCTGACGAGCTTCTGGAAGTGCGTTTAGAACTTATTGACAAGACTGAATCGGCATTTGTGTTAACTCATGACAGTCTTGAGGAGATTAACTTCGATGAAATCGGTAGCAAATTACGCGAAGACTTTGAAGAACTTATTGTTGTGATTAAATCAAATTTACGCCGCGAAATTAAAAAACGTAAGCTCGAAGTGCAAGCTTGTTCGACGGTTAGAGGTGATATATCGATGCCACAGGAGGCACATAACATCACGTTTACCAAACGCAGCTGTTTACCCGAGCTCAAGTTGCCCGAGTTTAGTGGCGGCTACACCGAGTATTCGGATTTCATGTCGATGTTTTCCACCGTTATTGATGAGGATAATCAGTTGTCAGACATCGAGAAGCTACAGCACCTGCGGACGTGTTTGAAGGGAGCAGCGTTGGATACCATCCGATCTCTGGATATCAGCAATGCTAACTATGCAGTGGCAAAAGACTTGTTGCATAAACGGTTTAATAATAAACGTTTAACTTTTCAGGCACACATTGTCAACATTCTAGGGCTTCAGAGGGTAGAGTCGGCGTCGGCAGTGAAGCTGAGGGAAAGTTCGGATGTTATCAATGCAAATCTTCGTGCATTGAAATCTTTGGGAACTGTTGAGCAAATTGCTGACAGCATCATCGTGCACACAATCTTGCAGAAGCTGGACAAGGTAACACAGGCCAAGTGGGAAGAATCAGCATCAAGTGATGAAATTCCAACATGTGGACAGTTTACAACGTTTCTGGAGAGGCGCTGTTTGAAGATGGAAAATGTGGAGCATGCAACTGCAGCATATGCAGTAAATTCTCAGGTGGGACAGAACAAAAAGACTAACCTCAGTAGAAGTTCGTTAATTGCCACTAACCCAGCAGCAAATGGTTGCGTCTTTTGCCATAACGCAAGCCACTCTATTTGCAATTTTAACGCCCCAGAACCGCCTTAAAGAAGCTAAGCGGCTATCACTTTGCCTGAATTGTTTAAAAAAGGGACATCAGCTGCGAAATTGTAGTTCAGCTGCCTGCCGTACATGTGGCAGCAAACATCACACCTTATTGCATCTGAACTCTCAATCTACATTGCCGCGAGCCCAATGCGTTGCGAACGCTTCACTTATTGCTCCTCAATATGATACGTCGCTAAGCAGCCAATCTGTTCCGCCGCACTCTACCTCTCTGTTAGCTCAGCAACAAAATCCAGATCTTGTTCTTCTTGCCACTGCTGTTGTCAACATAAAGAATCGCTCTGGCCAA
The DNA here is from genome assembly GCA_018152965.1 of Scaptomyza pallida. Taxonomy (NCBI): domain Eukaryota; kingdom Metazoa; phylum Arthropoda; class Insecta; order Diptera; family Drosophilidae; genus Scaptomyza; species Scaptomyza pallida. Next base: position 109,117 of record JAECXP010000074.1, read on the forward strand.
TGGGTGCCATGCCGTGCATTGCTCGACTCTGGGTCGCAATTGCACATTATTACCTCGTTTTTGGCTCATCAATTGCAGCTTAAGCGAACCAAATCAACAGCTAGTGTAACCGGATTAGGCCAAACCAACTTTCGCTCAGATGGATTCTCAGTTGATGTGCATTTAAAATCTCAAAACTCGGAATATCAGACGAACATCACAGCTTTAGTTGCTCCAGCCATAACTGAGAACCAACCAGGCCTAACCTTAAGCCCCGAAACTTGGAATTTACCCGCAAATATTCGCCTGGCAGATCCAGAATTTTATAGATCTCGCAAGATAGACTTGCTAATTGGGGCAGGCTTATTCTTCGAACTCCTTTGTGTAGGTCAAATCAAGTTGTCTGATGATCTTCCACTTCTCCAGAAAACTCGGTTTGGATGGATAGTCTCCGGTGGGAAGCAGATGCGCCAAAACTCAGTGTTACTAGCTAGCCAATCTACTGAAAGTGCAAGTATAGAATCTGACACGAAGATGGACGAGGTTGTGCGCAGGTTTTGGGAGATAGAAGGCTTCGATGAGTTAAGCTACAGGTACACGAAAGAAGAGCAGGATTGCGAGGATCACTTTGTTGCCAACTTTTCGCGCTTGCCTACAGGCGAATACTCAGTTCGTCTACCCATTAAAACTAGTTTGAATATGCTTGGCGATTCTTACCAGCAAGCATATCGTCGCTTTCTAAACTTGGAGAGAAAGCTCGACCGTCGTCCTCAGCTCAAGGCTCAGTATTCGGCATTTATTGCTGAGTACTTATCCCTACAACACATGTCCCTTGTTCCAGAAGAATTTCGTAGTCTCTGTAAATATTTTTTGCCACATCATTGCGTCATTAAGGAGGAAAGCACTTCAACCAAACTTCGTGTTGTTTTCGACGGTTCTGCGAGCACATCATCAGGATACTCTTTAAACGAGCTGCTTATGTCAGGTCCAACATTACAGCCCAAGCTTTTCAACACTTTGCTGCAGTTTAGAACATTTCCAGTAGCGCTAACAGGGGACATCTGTAAAATGTACCGTTGCGTCAGGATGGATGAATCTGACAGCTATTTGCAGTGCATTTTGTGGCGGGACTCATCTCATCAAAGGATGCAAGTGTACAAGTTGGACACCGTCACATACGGCACGACATCTGCATCATTTCTTTCGGTTCGTGCCATGCAGCAGCTTGCATCTGACGAGCAAGTTTCGTTTCCAGTCGGCTCAAAGATAGTCAAAAGAGATTTCTATGTGGATGACTTGATAACTGGTGGCAACTCTGCTTCTGAAGTGCTGGATGTATTGGCTCAAGTTACGGGTCTACTGGATCGTGGAAACTTTAAAATTCGAAAATGGTGCTCAAACGACTCATCTGTGCTGCAGAAAATACCAGATTCTGATAAGGATACGTTTCTCAAGTTTGATGATGGCAGCGACATAACAAAAACGCTTGGCCTCGCATGGGATCCTGTGTCTGACGCTCTTTTGTTTTCATTTTCGCCAATTCGTGCTCCTTTAAGGCCAACGAAACGATCGGTTTTGTCGGCAGTTGCGCGATTTTATGACCCTCTCGGCCTTATATGCCCGGTCATTACAAAGGCCAAACTCTTTTTGCAGCAGCTCTGGAGAGAAAAGGTGGATTGGGATGAGAGTCTACCTGCAGCACTTAATTCATCGTGGCTTAGTTTGTCGTCGGATATTGGCAGCACGCAGCAATTGAAGTTTCCACGTTTGGCTCAGCTGCATCAGGGCGCAATAGGCGTACATGGATTTTGCGACGCCTCCATAGATGCCTATGGTGGGTGCATCTACATTGTCTCTATGACTCAGGGAAGGCGAGAAGTGCATCTTTTTGTGCTAAATCTCGTGTAGCTCCGTTGAAAACCCTTACTGTACCTAAGCTGGAGCTATGTGGGGCAGTTTTGCTGGCACGACTTATGAGAGAAGTAAAGCAAATGGACTTGTTTCGTTGTCCTTTTTATTGTTGGTCTGATTCTGCAGTAGTCTTATCATGGATACGGGATGAGCCCTCAAGATTTCAAATATTTGTGTCTAATCGAATTTCTTTAATCCAAGATATTACTGCCGGAATGGAATGGCGCTATGTACCCACCAAAGTCAACCCTGCTGACATTTTGTCACGAGGAGCGCTGCCTAGTGAGTTGATAGAGTCATCACTTTGGGCTCATGGTCCGGAATTTCTCACAAAGGACAAAAATGAATGGCCACAATCCTGTCTCGAAATTAAAGCACTGCCAGAAATGAGAAAAAAGGTCCTCATTGCGACTGTCAACAACGAAGATCTTGCTGCCAGCTGCAAATATGCCAACTCCTGGGATAAACTCAAGCATGTATTTGCCTACATACACAAGTTTGGTCATCGCATCAGGCACCCTGGACTTATCGCAGAGGATGTGTGCCAAGGTGAACGAATGCTGATCCGTTACATTCAAATGATGCATTTGGCTGAGGACTACAGTCGTTTGAAGAACGGTCTTCAGGTTCCGTCATCCAGCTCATTAGCGTCTCTGGCACCTTTTGTTGACGAAAATGGACTGCTTCGTGTGGGTGGACGTTTAAAGAATTCGGCGTTAAACTTCGAGGCTCAGCACCCTGCAATATTGCCAAGAAAGCATCCAGTGACTCGCGCAATAATTATGCATTTTCATCGCCGCACGTTGCATTCTGGACCTCGCTCGCTTCTTGCGCATATTCGACTGCAGTACTGGCCCATTGGAGGACGCAAGACAGTCTCAGTAGTTGTTGCCAAATGCACGATGTGTTTTCGAGCTAAGCCACGCTTGGCTGAGCATATCATGGCGGACCTACCCAAGGATCGAGTGACTGGAGCGCATGCGTTTACTGTAACGGGCGTCGACTTCTGTGGCCCATTCTTCTGCAAAAACGAAGTTCGAACTCGCGGACCTGTAAAATGCTACGTCTGCGTGTTTATATGTTTTGCAACGAAGGCTGTGCACCTCGAGCTTGTAAGCGATCTGTCCACAGGAGCGTTCCTAAGTGCATTAAAGCGGTTCATACTGACTCGTGGTAAACCGTATCGCATATGGTCGGATAATGCCACTAACTTCGTTGGAGCCAAAAACGAGTTGGCGGATCTACGGCAGTTGTTCCTTAGCAGCAAGCACCAGCAGGCGGTCAACGATTTCTGCTTGCTGGACAACATCGAATGGCGTTTTATTCCACCTCGTTCGCCCCACTTTGGCGGTATTTGGGAGGCAGCAGTTAAGACGGCTAAGCATCACTTTTATAGAGCTGTTGGCCCCTCTATACTTCCATCAGATGACCTTCGCACTCTTCTATGCCATATCGCCGCCATAATTAATTCGAGACCTTTAGTTCCCATTTCAGAGAATCCTGCCGACCTCGATGTGTTGACGCCAGCGCATTTTCTGGGTACAGCTCCACTGGCCTTGTTTCCCGAACCTGATCTCACAGGGCTAAACTTTAATCGATTGGATCGCTGGCAGAGGATCTCATACTACCAGCAAATCTTCTGGGGCCGTTGGCGAGAGGAGTATCTGACGCTCCTAAATCAACGGTCGAAATGGCGTACATCTCAGGCCAACCTGTGCGTCAACGATGTTGTCATGGTCAAGGACGAGAATCTGCCTCCGCTCAAGTGGTCATTGGCACGAGTCATCGAGCTAGTAGCTGGAGCTGATGGCGTAGTACGTGTAGCTACGCTCAGGACTGCCACCGGAACAACTAAACGTGCTGTTCGAAAGCTTTGCGTCCTACCCAAACAGGATGTTGTTGAAAGCCGTAGTCCTTCAACGGGGGGAGTATGTTTGGCTATGCAGCCAAAAAGCGGCAGCATCACTACAGCATAAGCAGCAACAGCGAAGCTGCGCTCACAATTATGTTAATTGCTCTGCGTAGCATCAACTATGTTAACCGTTTAGCAATTGTCTTGCATTGCATGCCCTTTGTATTCGGCTTTGGCGCAGCCAAAGTTTAGTTAAGTTAGATTCGCTAACCACTCCAGTCAATTCGTTTCGCTGCGCATCGATCACTTCGGATCGACTTGCCAAAACCATTCTTCGTTCGTAATCAGCAGAGGCAATTTCGTGTCTGCCTGCTGAGTTTTATTAACACAAAAACTTACAATTAATTTATATTTACTATATGCCCTGAGTGGCTTAAATATATGAATCAAAACTAAGACAAATTGTCGTTATTCTATAGCTGCTGAAAAAGCTCAGTAGCTCAACAACAGCTTTAAAACAATTATAAGTCTGCCTCATGTATTTTGACATCTGCTTCTCAACCACATTGCAGGCATCACAAAACCATTTAAGGCAAGAGTCAGTTCCTAAACAGTCTCTGATTTTCGCAGTGAAACCTGCACATTTTAAGTGGATCGTGTTATCGCACATCCTACATAAGATAAAATCAGCGCTGGATGCACCAACAATTTTACAGTTCTTACTGCAGCAGACAAACATTTTTATTATAAGTTAATAAAATAAAATATGGGCAAATTAATGTGCTTGATCAATGCAAAGTAGGTGAAAGAATGTAAGCGTAGCAAAGAGCGCAATATAACGGACAATAGTGGGAGAGCGCTTGAGTATAATTGCACTTGAGTGAAAAGGCGTGATGCGCGTAGGGCAGATAAAACCGCCAATACGGTGAAATAGAGCGAGAGAGAACTGATGCTGGAGAGCAAGAGTGCGTTAATCGGTAATTTTTGTTAGTAAACGAAAACAAACGAAAGTAAGCGAGAGCAAATATACGTATGTATGTATGTATGTATTTTCAAGACAAAGCATCGTCCGCTTGACTGTAAAATAAAATAAGTTAAATGTTTAAGCAAGTAACTTTAAACACATAAATCCGTACAACGTATATCTGCGATCACTAATTAGTATGATTACCACAATTAAACAAATTAATGCACAGCACAAACACTCGAAAAATAATTATTTAGCAGGAGCACTCAAAAATACAACCGTCACCAACGAAAGTTAGTTTTTTTTATGTTTTATGTACCAAGATGTTTGCAAAGTTACAAAGCTCTAGCTTTAAGGGTGTTGAAAAAAGTTGCGTTCAAACGGACGGGCGGACGAACGGACGGACAGACACCTTGACGGACATTGCATAAGCCCAATATAATATGATACGTTTGGTATCAAAGTAAAATGACGCGTCTGATTCTTAACCTCAATGGTGGCGTGAAAAAGAGAATATTAAATATTTTGCTTATATGTTGTTAAACATTAACTAATTTATTTTATATATATTGCTAAAATTTTGTTAAAACTATTGGCGCAGCGAAGCAAGCGAGGGCCTTACTAGTCTTGCCATAAAATTTGGTAACTTAAACTTAAAAACTAGCGAAGATACATGAATTCCGGTTTTTATTAGGGCGGTGGGACATTTCCCGTTGTTTGGGGGCGTGGCATCCAAAATTTTGAATCATAACTTTGTCAGATGTCAGTATCTAATTGCATGTCAATTTTGGTGGCTATAGCTTCAAAACTGTAGAAGATACGGGCATTTTTGTTTATAATTTAAGGAGGGGTGGGGGCGGAATAGGTAGGCGTGGCATACAAACTTTTGATGCAATTTTTTGGGGAATGTCATCGGCTATGTTTCCCCCAAATTTGGTGACTCTAGCTGCTAAAATGTGGGATATGTATGTGTTTTATCGATTCGCACATCGAGGTGTATCGACTTGTTATCGATTTCCCAGGCCCCTTAGGTCGTAGAGCCCTAAATTTAACACTTTGTCTGACGAAGACATGTACCAAGATATTTGCAAAGTTGCAAGGCTCTAGCTTTAAGGGTGTCGAAAAAAGTTGCGTTCGTACAGACAGACGGACGGACATTGCACAAACCCAATATACCTTTGGTATCAAAGTATAAAAAGATTGAAAATAGACTTTTACATGCATGGAAAACTTTCAACGGGTACTCAATGGGTTAAGAAGAGTAATGTATCAAACGAGCAAAAGTTTGTTTAAAATGCGCTTCACAATTTAGTTTCTTCTTGATAGATTTGTAAGCTAAACGACAACAGGAATCTACTTCCCAAAGCCGATAAGCGATTTCATCAAACTTGTGGTCAGGGCTAGAATTGGGCATTAAAACAGAGCAAGTGACCGTCAATGAGGATCGCCGAAGATGTAGACCTAAATTAGAGGAATAAACCCCCCCTCCAACCTAGTCGTCGAGTTTCGATCCATCGGTATAGATGGATACTGAGTTTGAGTTAGGTTTGTATTGACTTTGCCATGCCTCCCGGCTGGGTATAGTCACGCTGTACTTGTTGTTAAAGGTGAGCTTGGGGTCACAGTAATCTGTTCGAGATGGTATGTTTACTTGGAGACCTAAGACTGAGGTATGTCCCAGATTGCCTCCTCTCCATTCCATCGCTTCTCGAATCCGCAGGGCAGAGTTTGTAGCCAACTGCCTGGCTACGAGATCAAGAGGTAGCAGGTGAAGCATGGTGTTTAAAGCTTCATTTGGGGTGGTTCGTAGTGCTCCGCTTATGCAAATGGACGCACTTCTTTGCACTTTATGCAATGCTTTGAGATTAGAAGGTTTTGCTGTCGGCCACCAGACTAGGTTCCCATATAGTAGAATTGGTCTTATCACGGCTATGTAAAGCCAGTGTACTACTAAAGGTGAGAAGCCCCACCTCAATCCTATTGATTTCTTACACGCGAAAAGTGCCGTGTTGGCCTTGATTATGCGTTGTCTTATATTTTCGTCCCAGTTTAATTTCCTGTCTAAAACTACTCCGAGATATTTGGCACTGCTGCACAGCGCGAGGCTCGTGTTGTCGAGCTTGGGGAGGGTGAAGCTCGGCAGCTTATACTTCCTTGTGAAGAGCACAAGTTCTGTCTTACTTGGGTTTACCCCTAATCCACATGTTGTGGCCCAATTTACCAATATATACAGTGTGTGCTGTAAACGATCGCTCAGGGTTTGAGCGTATTTACCTTGCACTGTTATGGCACCATCGTCAGCATAGGCGATTGCTGTGTGCCCCTCCCTCTCTAGCAGTCGTAAGAGTTGGTTGACCGTCACGACCCAGAGAAAGGGGGACGACAAAACTGGACTGTCCAGGTTTGACATTGGGCGTGCAATGCCTGGGTGTGCTCGGGTGAGAGCCTGTAAAGACGGAGCTGGTTGCTCCCTCCGGTTTTTTAGGTGTGCGGACACCGTTCCTTTTGTTGTTGTTGTTGTTTTAAGTTGTTCAGAATTCATAATTGGACCCACGAGTGGCGGAGAAGGGGATGACTCTCGGCACGGGTCGGATAACACCTTAGTTCGGCCCAGGTATGAGATGTGTGGGAGGGGATGGGTAGGTATATGTGTGGGATGTTGGGTGTGTGTAAGACTGCAATTTTGAAGGCCGTCAAACAAGCTCCTTATCACCAATACGTTAATATTCGCATGGCTGCTGCTGTCCGGGACTGCTTATTTGCCAAAACGCTTATTCGCATCCAACCACTAAATATAGAAGCCGTTCGCTATCCGCAACCTGCAACCCGTTCGGTAGCCCCAGCTGGCCCTTTAGAACCATCTCATTAGTTCTTCCGGTCTTCGGAAAGTCAAAATGGAATAATTTAACGATACGAATAAGACTTGAAATTAGGCATGTAATAGTTAATCGACACAAAAAGACATATACTCTCCAACACCTAATGAGAGTATTTATTTATTTATTTGTTTATTGTCAACTAACATTAAATCAAATTAAAAAAAAAAAATAGAGCTTAAGCTACAAAAAATGTTTAAGATTAATGAACAAAATTTAAAATTAAATCAGTAAGCAAACTGAAATGAAATGAAAAAGTTTAAAAATTAAAATATTCTGGGGAGTTAACAAAAATTTAATTTAATGATCCAACATTTGTTGCAAAGATTGGGAAAAACCCAGAAAAACCCAATCAGATCATAGGATTAGTGATTAGTGACTATGACTAGATAAGTAAAGCAGTATGGATCTTTTTAGTATGGGAATGGAGGCCTCAAAGGAAACAAGTGAAAACATCTTATTGTAGTCTGCGCACACTACTCGAAACGGTTCATGCATTGGATAGTTGGTAGAGCAACGATCAAGGTTAATAGGTACAAAGTTACGAGATGATCTAATAGGGACAGTTATGTTTATTCGACTTAATAAAATGGGTGAGTCGATTTCACCATTGAGCAGATTAGTAACAAATAAAACTCCATGCATAGTTCTACGGTTTAAAAGAGACGGAAGGTTAAATAATAGAAGTCTACTTGAATACGAAGGCAAATCAACACCGGGAACCCAGCTAACACTTCTTAGTGCAAATAAAAGAAATTTCTTCTGAACAGATTCGATTCTATCCTGATGAATCCTGTATTGCGGAGACCACACACAAGATCCATATTCAAGGATGGGACGCACTAGGGATGTATAAAGTGTTTTAGTAGTGTAGGGATCGTTAAACTCTTTCGACCACCGCTTGATGAAACCAACGACGCTGAGGGCTTTATTAACCATGCACGATATATGAAAATCAAACTTTAATTTTGGGTCAAGAATAATACCCAAATCCTTCATTTCTAATACGCGATCGAGTGGTGAGCCATCAAGCAAGTACTGAGCAGTATGAGGAGTACTTCTACAGAAAGACATTACTTTACATTTATAACAATTTAAATTAAGTTGGTTAAAGTTGCACCAATCGGATAGTGCACTAAGATCAGACTGTAGTAAGTTACTGAAAGAAGGTTTATTATAGGATAAACATAATTTAACGTCATCCGCAAACATGTATACATGCGAGTTAGATATTACTGCAGGCAGATCATTAATAAAGAGATTAAATAATAAAGGCCCAAGGTGACTACCTTGGGGGACACCTGATGTTACATAAATTGGTTTAGAGACAGATGATTTAAAGACAACTTTTTGTGTACGGCCACACAAGTACTCGGAAAGCATTGAAAGGAGGTTAGTTGGGAACCCAATAATGTTTAATTATGAAGCAACAGAATCAAATGCCTTACTGAAATCGGTATAAATGACATCAATTTGCATTTTGCTCTGAAACCCTTTAATAACAAGCGATGTAAATTCTAGGAGGTTGGTGGTAGTAGATTTACGCTTCACAAAACCATGTTGATAAGGCGACATAATTGCACTACATGAGTGTTGCAATTGAGAGCAAATAAGTTTTTCGAAGACTTTCGGAATGGCAGACAATTTCGAAATCCCTCTATAATTTTTAACATTGGACTTTGAAGAATTTTTATGAAGTGGAATAATAAAAGATTGCTTCCACATATCAGGGAATACTGAAGATTCAACAGACAATTTGAATAGTTTTAGTAAAGGTTTGCACAGTGTATCAGCGCAATATCTAAGTACACAACCAGGCACTCCATCAGGACCAGGCGAGAAGCCAGGTTTGAACAGGTTTAGGTCACTTAGCAGCGAACACTCAGTTAAGACCGGGGCAAATATGCAATTTCATGTTTGAATTTGGAAGGGATAAGTATTACTTGAACTATGAGAACTCAAAGAATATACTGATTGAAAATATTCAGCAAATAGATCGGCTACAGCCTGATCCGAATTTGCTTTCGTATTATCAAGAAAAACTGAGGATGGCAGGCAAGAGGATTGACGTTTAGAGTTAACAAATTTATAAAACTGTTTTGGATCTCGACAGAAATTCATTCTACATTTATTAAGATAGTTATTATAGCAGGATGTGGTTACAGAAAGAAAATATGACTTTGCTATTATATAAGTTGATAAGTCAATAGTATTTCCCGATTTTCTGAATTTTTTTTAATATTTTGTCTTCGCATTTTTCAGTTTTGATAATTCCCTTGTAAACCAAGGTGGTTTGTTATCACTTGAGGAGTGACAGAGGGGAACACATCTGTCCAAATGCGAATTCAAGGTCCCATAAAATATGGCAATGGCAGTTTCTAAATCACTACAGGAATAAAGCTGAAACCAATTAGTTTCCTACACAAAGCTGATTTAATTTAGTGAAGTTAGTCTTACGGAAACAACGTGATTTTGCAGAAATATTAATATTAGAGTTAGGGTTTATTATTTCAAGGGAAAGTTCTAAAGTGGGATGGTAAGATTCTTCCGGCTGCACTAAGGGGGGTACTCTGTTTACGTTACAACAATCAACATCAGAAAAAAATACTAAGTCTAACATTCTACCACTACAATTAAGTATATCGCTTACTTGCGATAGCCCCAACTCTAGGATACCATCTATAAAATCATCAGATGTGGTTGGTAATTATGTGGAAGATGAGTCACACGCAGACCATCCCACATTTGGCAGATTGAAATCACCAACCACAATTGGATGATCCATGTCTAACAATAAGGACGAAACATGTTGCAAAGCAGTTAAATGGGGCGAATAAATGTTAGTATCACAATTAGGAGGAATGTAGGAACAGGTAATAAAAAGTGAACGACCACCATAAGATACTTTAACACATACAAACTCTGTATCCGGAAGATCATTGGATTGAATTTGTTCAGAAGAAATGCAGGAATCAACAGCGATAAGAACCCCACCACACTTACGGGTTGTGCGATCACACCTGTACAAGTTATATTTATTTGGAAAAATAGAGCTATCAGAAATATCAGGTGTAACCAGGTTTCAGTAAGCGCAACTATTTGTGAATCAAAGAATAGGCTATTAACGTAAAGTTTTGAAAGTTAAGTATTTAGGTCTCTTACATTTTGATAGGCTAGACTAATTACTTCAGTTAGTTTTTTGATGCAGACGTAGATGGAAGAGAGTTACTAATAGGGATGGCACTACTAGTATTGCTATTAGTATTATTGCTATTTCGCCTGTTCATATACTCTTTCACGAGGATGTTCGGTGGCCAAAACTTTTCAGAACTAATTGTCGAGAAAAGTTCAGGCGGCACACTCAACTTGAACGAAGATATGTTACGAGCGTGTTTAAATTTAAACTTTTCAACAACAATCAACGGGAAGTAGATATTACTTTTAACATAGGCACTAACATCTTCTGAGGAGGTATCAGAAGCTAACCTAGATACAAAAATATATTTTCTAATGGGAACAACTACAAGCGGCTTATGTGCTGCAGCTACGCTACTAGGAATTGTTAATTGAACATTTGAACAAGACGGTTCAACAACAGGAACGTGTAAAGGGGTAATATTACCACCGGGTAGTATCGGATTATTTGCCGGTGAGTTAAATACCATTAACGGGCCCGCTATTGGATTTGGGCTATTCATGCTGGCAGCCAGAAGTGGCTTTGGCAGGACAAGAGGGGCAATAGGAGGGCAAGAGCCCGAAGTCTTTTTGCGCTTTGGAGAGTCGTCAAGCATCTTTCCATTTTTAAATTTTAATACAAGGTCTTTAAAATTGGCATGAAGATTGTCAAAAGCAAGATGCACAGCTTTAAAACAATTATAAGTCTGCCTCATGTATTTTGACATCTGCTTCTCAACCACATTGCAGGCATCACAAAACCATTTAAGGCAAGAGTCAGTTCCTAAACAGTCTCTGATTTTCGCAGTGAAACCTGCACATTTTAAGTGGATCGTGTTATCGCACATCCTACATAAGATAAAATCAGCGCTGGATGCACCAACAATTTTACAGTTCTTACTGCAGCAGACAAACATTTTTATTATAAGTTAATAAAATAAAATATGGGCAAATTAATGTGCTTGATCAATGCAAAGTAGGTGAAAGAATGTAAGCGTAGCAAAGAGCGCAATATAACGGACAATAGTGGGAGAGCGCTTGAGTATAATTGCACTTGAGTGAAAAGGCGTGAGCGCGTAGGCAGATAAAACCGCAAATACGGTGAAATAGAGCGAGAGAGAACTGATGCTGGAGAGCAAGAGTGCGTTAATCGGTAATTTTTGTTAGTAAACGAAAACAAACGAAAGTAAGCGAGAGCAAATATACGTATGTATGTATGTATGTATTTTCAAGACAAAGCATCGTCCGCTTGACTGTAAAATAAAATAAGTTAAATGTTTAAGCAAGTAACTTTAAACACATAAATCCGTACAACGTATATCTGCGATCACTAATTAGTATGATTACCACAATTAAACAAATTAATGCACAGCACAAACACTCGAAAAATAATTATTTAGCAGGAGCACTCAAAAATACAACCGTCACCAACGAAAGTTAGTTTTTTTTATGTTTTATGTACCAAGATGTTTGCAAAGTTACAAAGCTCTAGCTTTAAGGGTGTTGAAAAAAGTTGCGTTCAAACGGACGGGCGGACGAACGGACGGACAGACACCTTGACGGACATTGCATAAGCCCAATATAATATGATACCTTTGGTATCAAAGTAAAATGACGCGTCTGATTCTTAACCTCAATGGTGGCGTGAAAAAGAGAATATTAAATATTTTGCTTATATGTTGTTAAACATTAACTAATTTATTTTATATATATTGCTAAAATTTTGTTAAAACTATTGGCGCAGCGAAGCAAGCGAGGGCCTTACTAGTCTTGCCATAAAATTTGGTAACTTAAACTTAAAAACTAGCGAAGATACATGAATTCCGGTTTTTATTAGGGCGGTGGGACATTTCCCGTTGTTTGGGGGCGTGGCATCCAAAATTTTGAATCATAACTTTGTCAGATGTCAGTATCTAATTGCATGTCAATTTTGGTGGCTATAGCTTCAAAACTGTAGAAGATACGGGCATTTTTGTTTATAATTTAAGGAGGGGTGGGGGCGGAATAGGTAGGCGTGGCATACAAACTTTTGATGCAATTTTTTGGGGAATGTCATCGGCTATGTTTCCCCCAAATTTGGTGACTCTAGCTGCTAAAATGTGGGATATGTATGTGTTTTATCGATTCGCACATCGAGGTGTATCGACTTGTTATCGATTTCCCAGGCCCCTTAGGTCGTAGAGCCCTAAATTTAACACTTTGTCTGACGAAGACATGTACCAAGATATTTGCAAAGTTGCAAGGCTCTAGCTTTAAGGGTGTCGAAAAAAGTTGCGTTCGTACAGACAGACGGACGGACATTGCACAAACCCAATATACCTTTGGTATCAAAGTATAAAAAGATTGAAAATAGACTTTTACATGCATGGAAAACTTTCAACGGGTACTCAATGGGTTAAGAAGAGTAATGTATCAAACGAGCAAAAGTTTGTTTAAAATGCGCTTCACAATTTAGTTTCTTCTTGATAGATTTGTAAGCTAAACGACAACAGGAATCTACTTCCCAAAGCCGATAAGCGATTTCATCAAGCTTGTGGTCAGGGCTAGAATTGGGCATTAAAACAGAGCAAGTGACCGTCAATGAGGCTCGCCGAAGATGTTCCTCCTGTTACTATCCAGCCTTGTAGAGTTTTTTGGAGAGAAATCAAACCAGGAGCGATGTTGATTTTTATGCATAAAAATTCAAACAACAGACCAGCACGAATTCAAAAATAGATTTGTTGCGGTCTAAAGAACTAAGGATCAGCCAAGCGAATATTTGAGACTATATTTAAAAGATCAGTGATATATATGTGATATCATAGCTCGGCTTGTTTCCAGCAAAAGACGGAGCCACTAAGACTGATATGCTTGCAGCGTAATTAGATGTTCTCGATAGAAAACTGATATGCGCTGCGTAGCCTTCTGACGCAAAACTAGACACTCTAATCCAGAAAACAATGTTGGCGATCGATGCTTGCGCAACTGGAAGTGGTGCGCTAAATGTGAAGTAAAAATGTGCACATGCGACCCAGAATCGAGCAGAGCATGGTAAAGAACCTGAACCCCAGTGCGACTTCCATTGGTTGCCAATCAGTTGCCAAGAGCACAATGTCTTGATTTTGGTTTTGCAGCAGGCGCATGCGGAACAGAATGGACATGAGAATCCTCAATCTAGGATTCAAAATAAAGAAGAAGCGTATGATGATTTGCCTTACAACGGTTGTTGAGCTACCCTTCTTAAGCCGATGACCTTTGTGCAATCAATTGATACGAGGAGACAGCTTCTTTACCTCGCGAAGACGCAGTTGCGGAGACAGATTTTCAAAACTGAATCAATTGTATGTCAAATGTCCAGAGGTCTAACAAAACACACATTCATTTGTGATATAGATGGTGGTGAGAAAGGCTTTTCTTTTGTTGTTTTTAGGGATTTTGCTAGTTTTTTTCCCACTTTAGAGCTAAGCGTATATGTTGCCATAGCGTGTTCCACATTTTCCAACCTTTGACATCGTCGATCCAAAAATACTAAAAACTGCTCACAGGTCGGGATGGTATCTATCGGTTTTCCCTGCTTTGGCCTTGGCTTTGTAAAACAGTTCACCAGAAGAATGAGCTGCAGCAGTACTCTGCATCTTTAAATATTTTTTAATATATATCCGCACTTTAAATGTATACTTTAGGAGTCACTGAATGTAATACGCTTGCTGTGTACAGTTTAGGTGTACTGGCTGTCAAACACTTGCACGGTGCATGTTAAAGTTCAATGAATGTCAAACACTGTCACTCTATTGCCTTCATTAACGCTTCAGTACATTTCAATTTTAAATGCACTGGCGTTTTAACGTCGTAATATCAATGTCAATACAGATGTGCGAAACGTAATGTAAATTGCACCGAAGTCTCAATGTAAATTTGAGGGCAAACGATTTTATCACAAGCTAATGCAAAACGAAACGGGAAGAGCAACAACAATGCAGAGATGGCTGCTGCAACGGTTCTAGCAAAAAAGTGACAAGAGAATCGACAGCGCAGGCGCGAATGCAGGTCGAACACCTGCAGCGAAAGTGAACACAAAACGAATCGAGAACAGCGAAAACTATGCAAAGAGCGAGGGCACGCGCGCTCTATAAGTTAAATCATTTATATTTATTTAAACAAATAAAGGGCCAATCAAGAGATTATATTTAAAAGTTATTAGCTGCGTTAGTTGTTGTTTGGTGTAGACAGCTGCATAACCAAGCAGTATCTTTTAATAGGGAGGAGAGTTGTGTGCGTCTTTGTTCTTGAGCGCTTGGACTAATTCTCCTCTTTGTCGAAAAAAGTGGAGTTCATAAAGACAGACGTACAGACACCATTAAGAAATTGGCACATAACCAATATACTTACAATACCTTTGCTATCAGAGTATAATAAATAAATGATAATTGAACAAAAAAACTCATTTTATTGTGATTGACGACAGCAAATACAAGAAACACAAATCATTAAGATAATTAACATTAATATTAAACATTTTTGTAGCTTAAGCTCTATTTTTTAATTTGATTAAATTTTAATTTTATGTCGACTGATATTAGTTGACAATAAACAAATAAAAGAGTGTTTCTGTCACACAAGGGGATATTCAGTAAAACATAGTCAGCGAGTGGCTACAATCGTCCCTAAAAGAAAAAAGCTAAACTAAAAGAAAACAAGTAAGCATTCTCTGGACGAGAGATTTCAACTATGACTTACCCTAAACCCTTTAACGTTCCTTAACCGATTTTGATCAAATTTTTTCTGATGTTCATAACTTAACTATAGTTTCCAACCTTATTTTAACAATTTTGAAATTCAAGTTTATTTTGTTTCCAGTCCCCTATTTATATCAGAAATTAGAAGTATTATCGATAGTTTAAAGTCAATTTGTTCTGCTCACGGCATAGAAGAGCTTAAACTCCAAGGCCAGATTTTACTTGCTTGTATGTGACAGCGCAATTAAACAGACGGACATGGCGGTATCGACTTTGCTGTTGATGCTGATTAAGAATATGTCGGAGAACGATTGATTATTTGAATAGCGCGCTCAACTCTGTAGTCGTATCGATCAGTGTTGTTGAATGCTGAAGGCTATCTAAGTTGTTCAGCCCTTAAAGAGTGGGACGACAACATATGTTGTCGTCAGTGTGGCTCAGTGTCAGGTTGAGAGAAAGAGAGGTATATAGAAGTCGTCGTGGTATGAATCAGAGAGCTGCATCGGATATGTTCGAGTATGATTGTACACACATGTTGAAAGTTCATTCCGCTCAAATCAGATCGCTCGATTGAACTTCTTCGAACCTGTAAAGTGTGCGCAGCGCTCAGGGTCCCGAACGTACACGATCGAACGAACACGACAAAACAAAATCAAGCCACTCTTTGTTCGTTTGGCTTTCGCTCAAATCGAGTTCGAACACCTAACATCGAACATCAAGTTGCGTGAGTGGTCCGAACGAACCAAAAGTCTCGAGTATACACAGAATTTCGAAGACTTCGAGCCACTCGCATATAATACAACAACATCTGAACAACAACAACATAGCATCGTCGCATGCCAAGTACAAAAAAATAACAGCACGCATTTACCGTTGCTTTCAGAATTCTTTGCTCATGCTTATTCTGTACGCGAGCCAGTTGTCTGTTGATACTTGTGTGTATGCAGTGAGCGAACGAGCTCGAAGAATTTATAAACACGATTTTAACTCAGTTGCAATCACATGCACGTTTGATACGTTGTAACTCGAAATGAATGCTCGCTTTATACTTATTCAAGAAAAATCACAACGAGTATCAAACCCGAAAGTGCACAATCACAACGAATATAAGTATAAGTTCGAGTTGGAGCGAAAGTGCTTTACTCGTTGCAGCTCTCTGGTATGAATAGAATTCGTATATAAGTGTGGTAGTGTGTGAAAAAAGATATAGCTCGACACGTACGCTGAGACTCGCTCCGCTTTTTAAAAAGCCTACGATAATTGAAAATGGAGAATAATAATCCAGGCCAGCCCTTTCGCTCTGTAACTATTAACGACTCGTCGATATCAGAAAAAGGGATCTGACTCTCGACCAACAAATTTTGAGACGCAGTTTCGTGTGTTGTTGGAGCAGCAAAATCAGAACTTTCTAGAACTTGCAAAAACATTGCAAGCGTCGTCTAGAGCAGGGATGCCCAACGTGAGCGAGGCGCGCAGTGTCTGTGTATTGGTGTGTGCTACACTGCGCAAACGAAAGTTGGCGTTGTTAGCGCACGCAATGAAAAGCATAAGATAAATAAATTAAAGAACGATTGTGCGTATATATCAGAGACTATAAGAGGTAGAGACTTCAGATTTGGAATATAAACTATCCAATATAAAAAATATAAATTTTCTCTTAACAGATATAACATGATTGCAAATTAAACATTGCGGATCATTGTCTGCATTCAAAAAAATAAATATTTGTCTTCCCAATCCTTTTTCCACATACTTGAAGTTTTCAGAATAAATTCGCATAAAATGTATTGAGTTTTTGGTGCTTGGTAGTGCTTACGTGACAGATAGAACCATTTGTGAATTATAAGCCCTTAACTTATGCCGCCCACTATACGCGAAAGCAATGCAGCTGTGTTTATAAAAACGGTAGCGCTGCACAACATTTAATATTAATTTTTTGACATACTGAATGAAGTGCAGCACTATTGTTTTTATGAACACAGCTGTAAAACATCATAATTTTTCTCTGCGTGTAACATAATTACGCAAGTAAAAATGCGACGCAAAGCGACATCAACCTGCTTCGTTGACTGCGCTTTGCGACTGAACATTTTACGCTCTCAACATTGACTTCGGACGGTGTTCGGTAATCGTCGGCTCGTGTCTGTGTGAACAGCGCAGTTCACGATGGGTAAATGGGTAAGTTTGGGCATGCCTGGTCTAGAGAGCCTTTACAAAATGGCGGTATTGCGTTGCCGAAATTTAACTCTGATGTAGCTGGTGCCGATGCTACGCAGTGGTGTGCGACAGTATATATTATTTTGAGCGAAAGGCCTGTGCACGGCAGTGCCTTAATTTTGGCATTGACGAAGTCTTTAGAAGGAAGTGCGTCACAGTGGTTATCTACAATTTGCAACCCGGAATCACATGGCCACAATTTAGACAGCTATTCGAGCAACGGTACGAAAGTACTGAAACACCGGCGGCAACAATTCTTAACTTGTTAAATAGCCGACCAAATGCGAGTGTATAGCTGTGTATGCGAGCCGAAAAACAACGTCACTTGTCACAAAATGGCGTAACATGGATCCAAAAGAAATTGCCGCGTCTGTTGTACTCGGGCATTTGGCAAATTACGACCGCCGTTTGCAGCGAATAGCCTACACTGCGAACATCCACAACAGACGTGATTTGCAGTCGGAGTTGCAAGTTTTTTCGTTGGATAAAAGGCGATCTAATATTTTGGACGAGGAGTCGAGTGCTAAGCGTTTTAAGTCTTCTACAATTAAATGTCACTCCTGTGGCAAAATTGGTCACAAACAGGCGGAATGCAGATCGAAATATCGAACATCTTCTGGAGAGGTTCGTCAAGTGGATCAAGGATTGCCACAGCGAGTGAGGACCAATGTAACTTGTTATCGCTGTCACGAGCCCGGTCAGTGGAACTGGAGGCGAAACCGGAGCCCGCACACACAAGAGAGTTGAGCTATGTGTGGTAGAAGAATCAAAAACTATCATGCTGCATCGAGGTGAGAAGTTTCCGATTACTTTTGATTCTGGCGCAGAGTGTTCCTTAATTAAAGAGAGCATATCATATGGCGTGTGGCTACTATCAGGTTCCGTTACATAATGACTCTATCGAATACACGGCATTTGTGACCCCAGACGGTCAATATGAGTTTCTAGCAATGCCGTTTGGCTTAAAAAATGCTCCTTCAGTTTTCCAACGGGCAGTAATGAAGGGGTTAGGCGAGTTAGCATATTCGTAACTAACTAACTCGCCTAACCCCTTCATTACTGCCCGTTGGAAAACTGAAGGAGCATTTTTAAGCCAAACGGCATTGCTAGAAACTCTATATATATATTATGATTGTGGCTTCTACTAAACAAGAGGCACTTGAAAGATTAGAAAATGTTTTGAAAGTTTTGACAGCGGCAGGATTTTCTTTTAATGTGGAAAAGTGCTCTTTCTTAAGGGAAACCGTACAGTGTTTGGGGTATAAAGTACAAGCCGGTGAGATTCGTCTCAACGTTCGAAAAATTGAGGCATTGAGTGCATTGACACCACCCAGGTCGGTTTCTACGTTGAGGCACTTTATAGGACTGGCTTCGTACTTTCGTCAGTTTGTGAGCGGCTTTTCGCAATTGTTGAAACCTTTGTATTCTCTCACATCTGAAAACAAGTAAGAAGGCTCTAGTCGAGAAATCCCGACTAGGACATACCCTTAACCCGATAGGTAATGCTTACAGTAACTTGTGTGTATTTATTCAGTGACCAATATAACCAAACTTCAAACTGCGATATCTCTGGTGTTTCTTAGCCGATTTTAATCAAATTTTTTTAAATGTTCATTATTTTATTCATAGTTTCAAACCTTATTTTCAGAATTTTGAAATTCATTATTTTGTTGTTATCGATCACATGTGTATATCGGAAACCAGAAGTGCTATCGATATTTCGAAACAAACTTGATCTGCTTATGGAATAGGAGATCTTAAGTTTCAAATTTGAAGTCTCTAGCTCTTATAGTCTCTGAGATCGGCGCGTTCATACAGACAGACAGACAGACGGACAGACGGACATGGCTAGATCGACTCGGCTGTTAATGCTGATCAAGAATATATATACTTTATAGGGTCGGAGATGCTTCCTTCTGTCTGTTACATACATTTGCACAAAACCATTATACCCTTATTTACCCATTTTATGGGTTAAGGGTATAAAAATAAGTTTGTTTGGACGGATGAGCATGAGTCAATCCGAAAAAAAATAGTTAAAATACTCACAAATGAGCCAGTCTTGATAATATTCTACCCACAGTACCCCATACGGATGCAAGTGCCATTGGCTATGCTGCTATACTCATTAACAGAATTAAGAATAAACCACATGTGGTGGAGTACTATAGTAAGACTACTAGTCCTTGTGAGTCAAAGTACACATCGTATGAATTGGTAATTCGTTGAAGGCGTCTAGATCGAAAATAGAGTTATCGCCTAGAGTTTATCGTTGGTGGGCATTCCTACAATCATTTGAGTTTGACATAGAGTACCGAGAAGGGAAGCGCATGGCTCATGCAGATTTTCTGTCAAGAAACCCATTGAGTAGTAGGGATAAGCAGTTGCAAAACAAAGTTGAGGAAAAGCGTGTAGAGCTGATGGAAATTTCGGAAGTTTGGATTCAAGCAGAGCAACACCGGGATCAGGACATTTTAAGCATTATTGCAAAGTTGAATGAAGGTGAATTGCCTAATGATTTAGCCGCAACCTATGAAATGAGAGCAAACGTGCTCTATAGGAAAATTCAAAGGCATTGCAAAACTCGTTGTTTGCCAGTTGTTCCTCGAGCATTCAGGTGGTCAATCATCAATCAGGTACATGAGTCTATTTTGCATTTAGGTTGGGAAAAGACACTTGATAAGGTGTTTGACCATTATTGGTTCAAGGGAATGTCAAAGTATGTTCGCAAATTTGTAGAAAACTGTATAACTTGTAGAGTGACAAAATCTGCTTCAGGAAAAGTCCAAGCTGAATTACATTCTATCCCAAAAGTTACTAACCGTGGCACACGATGCATATTGACATCAGTGGCAAATTAAGTGGCAAAAATGACCGTAAGGAGTACATAATAGTTCAAATTGATGGTTTTACAAAGTATGTTCACCTTTACCATACTTTTAAACTTGATTCAAACAGTTGTATTGACGCTTTAAAATCTTCAATTGCCTTATTTGGAGTACCTACTCGTTTAGTGGCGGACCAGGGCAGAAGTTTTACTGGTGTTAAAAATTTGTCGAGTTCTGTGCTTCCCAGAAAATCGAACTTCACTTAAGAGCTACGGGCGTGATTCGCGCCAATGGGCAAGTTGAGAGGGTGATGGGTACTTTAAAAAATCTGTTGACAGTGGTAGAATCTAGTGAAAGGTCTTGGCAGGATGCTCTGGGAGAAGTTCAGTTGTCATTGAATTGTACAATTAACCGTGTCACAAAATCCAGTCCTCTCGAGTTATTAATTGGCAAGTGTTCACGACCACTAGGTTTAGTTCCTATTTGTGAGGAGGAGATTGAGATAGATATAGAAAAACAAAGAGCTGAAGCTTTAAAAAACATGCAAAGCGCGGCAGACTATGATAAGCTGAGATTTGATAAGGGTAAAGCTAAAGTTATCAAGTTTCGTGTAGGAGATTATGTGTTAATCAAAAATAGTGAACGACAACAGACTAAGTTAGATCCAAAGTTTCGTGGACCCTTAGTGGTGACAGAAATTTTAGATGGCGATCGATACCAGTTGAAGTCTATGACGAGTAAGAGACAGTATAAATATCCTCATGAGAGTTTGAGAAGAATGCCAGATGGTACCAAGCGAGCTGGAAATCGACGATGTTGAGTTAACTTCGGGTGATGAAGCAGTCGAAGACTGTGCCGACCAATGCGACATTGGTGGTGAAGACACAGTTGAAAGAGACTGTAATGATTAACGTGGATCTAGTAAGATATATGACCAGTGCGGCACTGGCGTTAAGACAGAAACAGTTGAAAGACACTGTAGTGGCTGGTGTCAAAATAAAACAGTTGAAAGAGACTGTAGTGGCTAGTGTCAAAATAAAACAGTTGAAAGAGACTGTAGTGGCTAGTGTCAAAATAGAAACAGTTGAAAGAGACTGTAACGGCTGGTGACAAGATTTAAAATAGTTGAGAGAGACTGTAGTGTCTATAAAAGCACTATCGTGTTGTATGTACAGTGTGATACTGGCGAGTTGTAAAGCTAGTGGTCGATGCTACGTGGTAGTACCTGGCCCGGAGGCTAAGAAATGAATAAACAAGAGTAAATGTTAAAAAAAGGAAAATGTTGGATTGTAAATGAAGGGTTGAGAAAGAAGCAATGGTTGATTTTAGACAATAGAAAATTGTAATTAAAATTAAGCAAAATTTGTTAAATAAAGTTGATAACGAATTTGGTGAATTTGTCTCCTTGTATTACACGAGGACGTGTAAGATTGTCAGAATGGCCGTGTCGGAGAACGATTGATTATTTGAATAGCGCGCTCAACTCTGTAGTCGTATCGATCAGTGTTGTTGAATGCTGAAGGCTATCTAAGTTGTTCAGCCCTTAAAGAGTGGGACGACATATGTTGTCGTCAGTGTGGCTCAGTGTCAGGTTAAGAGAAAGAGACGTATATAGAAGTCGTCGTGGTATGAATAGAATTCGTATATACGTGTGGTAGTGTGTGAAAAAAGATATAGCTCGACACGTACGCTGAGACTCGCTCCGCTTTTTAAAAAGCCTACGATAAATTGAAAATAGAGAATAATAATCCAGACCAGCCCTTTCGCGCTGTAACTATTAACGACTCGTCGATAAATATATATTTGTTATGGGGTTAGAGATGCTCCTTCTGTCTGTTACATACATTTGCATTATACCCTTTACTTTACAAACTTCATGGGTTAAGAGTTTAAAATTGAAATGGAGAAGACGAATAACTTAAACAACCCCAAAATGTGACATTATGATAAAGTACTTGAAGTACTTGTCTAGAACTTCGATTCGCATGGCAAGTCTCAGGAGTCAGAGGACCTTTTGGTCTCTCCCACTCCTGCGAGTTCCAGTGCATCCAGAAAGGTCGAGCTCTAAATCAGAAAGAAGGACATTAAAGGCAAAGCTCAATGCAGGGCCGCGATGAAGATTAAGGCTCGACTCGTGGAAGTGGAATTTGATCTCACCACGGATTAGATCAGCCAATTAAAGTGGACCCATCAAAAGACCTAAGATGGTAGAGCCTAGTATGAAGCTATGTCTAGGCTTCCTTTAAGGTTGGTCTTACCATTTAGAAAAACACCTGCACCCCAATGAAGCTGCGGAAACAAAGGGGTCAGCATACAAGCGGCCCAGATAAAGCCAGTGACTCACGCAAAATTAACGCAAGAGAACGATTTTGCAGCTAGTCCGCATCGGCAGCACAACAACAGACACTTCAAAACAGTCTTTCTTGCATCAATCGGTAAAACAAACTAGCAAGAGGCGGAACCAATCCTGGCCTTCACCAGACGTACACGTATCACGCAGGACCAAGCAGTAAAATAGTCCTGTTTATTTTGAAAAATGACTCGGCATTTGCTTTGTTTTGGTTTGTATTTGATGCTGTGGAGTGCTGTGAAGCAAACTTTAATATTACGCATTACGCTTTGGTAAAACGTATCTACAAAAGGGTACAAGGCAGTATACAAAAATTGTTTAATTGTTTGCAAAACATCACTTCACATTGAACTTTTCTGGCGTTGCTCAAAATGATTGGAAATCCGCAACTAAAAGTTAGAAAACTAAAAAAAAATAGTTTATCTGGGCTTTTTTGCTTCCAATTTTCAAAATCTAAAAGTACTAAGAATACGGCCCCTTAGTGTTGCTAAAATTATTTGATTTTTATTAATAGCAATTATTTCAGCTAATTAAATATCATCATTCAAAGATAACAAAGTATTGAGTACATCTATTTGAGTATTTAGAAGTGCCCCAGTTGTATATATTCGTTCTTGTTGCTGTCGAAATTTTTCATTTTCTAAAATCATATTAGTTTGCGCTACCTTTAGTTTTGTATCAAAAGTGTGAACACTTTCAGTCTTCTGTCTGTATTTGTCGAGCATATCTAAATACTTTTTAATGTTTTCATTAACAGTACGCTCGCGACGCTGATAGTATTTACGAAATATTCGAAACCTTTGCCACCACTCAATAAAAAAAGCACACTCAGCATAGAAAAACTGAAAAATGCTAATACAACGAACATACCGTGTATCCCTTTGGTCCTTAGCGGTTGAGAAGTAATCGTTAATAAGCGATACAAAAACATTAATTAACATTACTGCAATTACAAACGCCAATATAGCAAACAGAATGATACCAAGAAACTTTCCTCCATTAAAAAGATCTTTAGGATGGACACCAACACTGAATCCAAATGCGAAGCACATGCAGCTGACAATGCTTTTACTGAGACGAAAAAAGTGGAAGCTATTGTTGCCGTTAATTGTAGAAGCTGCCACTGCAAAGCCCATCAAAAAAATGCATATGACAATGGCAACACTGGCAACAGCTCTCCACGCAAGGTGAAGTGTGTGAGTAAATAGCTGGAATACAGTAGAGAATTGCAATACCTTCCACAGCCTTAAAGTTGTAATGCAGATTAGAAAGCCAATCAACACACGGATTATCATGTGCAAGCGCGACGCATGTTTCAATTCAACGAAATCCATTTTACTATCAAATTTTATGTGTTGAAGTATTGCGGAAACCATCCTTTCCCGAATAAATATAAGTGTCAGCAAAATGATATTAAGCAAAAATATGCCAATATCTACTTGGTTCCAAGCACTATGGATTTCACTTGGCTCAAACCATAGTTTCACTGTAAGTGCTTTAAAAAACTGAATGAACACTATGACATAAATCATACTTAAGACAATCGCTGCATCTGACAACTGATTTAAATTTTCTAGTAGCTTAACGCTTTCCACGGTTACATGAGGGATTGTGCTACCAAATGGGGTCTGCTCTACACGTAAAGTGCATACACTCAAAATGCTGGCATCAGTGTTATACAACGCAAAGTCCACAAATAGCGCCGAAGTGTTGTAATTCAGCCACTTGTGATCATAAAGGTATTCCAAGATCCTTATACTGTTTTGACGGCTGCGAGCTAGTAACACGACATAGCCTTTTAATTCCTGGTAGCTCCGATAATAACCTTCGTGGTAGAAATTCATCAAAAAATTATCAGAGTCGTGTGATTTTCTGGGCACCCAAGGCTCGTAGATACGCCAATAAATCTTCGAATATGGTAGATCCCAATACGGTGATTTCCATCTAGGCATATAGAAGTCCTCCGAGAAAGGTGGCATTTTCATTCCATAATGCTGTGTGGTCAGACGCAATTGGCGAAGCCGCACAACTCCAAGCAACATTGTTTGTTCACCGTGCACCCACACTGACAAGCTACCAGTACTATTATCTGATGGATTAAACGCGTTTACCAGCGAAGACGTAATAAATTTAAAAACATTGGAAACATCGTAAATCTCATTCAAGCCATAAAACATGGTGTGATTATTTGTGAAAAGGTGATTGATGTTTTTTTTAGTATGGTAGGTGTGCGCATCGCATGCTACTAATACCATGCACACAACGAAAACGAAGTACCTTCCATAGAGCCACAGATCATGGATAATATGTTTGTAGTTTGAATTAACCTTCTCGTCCCGGTGATTTTCTGTAATATATATATGACCCCGTAGACTTCGCATTCTTAACTTTAAATAATCTAGGCGGCTATGATGTTTGGCCTCCTTGTCCGTGGAAAATTTACGTTGCTCCGGGGGCCAAACCGCAGAGTCTATAGAAAGCAATGCAAACTTAATGGGATCACAGATCAGATAGTGAAACATCAGCACTATAAACACGGACACCAACATCGACCTAAATTTGCCCATTGAATGATAAAGTCCAGAGAAAACTCCAATAGATATCATCGACACTATTATTGTAAATATAGTGGTCCAAAATAGAACATCATTACTTTTTTTTGCTAGCCATAATTTGCAATTTGACTTTTAATTTTCTTGATGTTTTAAGAATTATTATACTCTTGATTCAAAAAAAACTTTTGAGAATTTAAATGCTTTCTGACAAACTTTATCAAGGTGGACAGATATGTTATTTTAATTGATCATTTATTTATATACCCTGATTTTTTTCTACCGGCATACTGCTCAATCCTCAAAAGGCACCGTCCGAACAAACTAACCAGAAGTATCTGGGCTTTTTTTGTGCAAGAAGTCAGTTGCTTATTACTTTAGCCTGTTAAACACGCTAAATTTCTTCTCCTATTGGAAAAGTTCTCTTAGTTGGCTTTGGAAATAAACATTCGAAATTTCTACACCACTGATATGAATCTTTATTTGTTCAAGTCGATAAACTGCATTTAAGCAACCTAGGTGTAAGCTCTTGGTCACCGAGAATAAATACTATAATATACGACACTTTCTGAACATTCGATATTGAGTCTTTTTGCTTTTGAATTTGCTGCGCGGAGAACTCACAACATAGTACTTCGGCAAAACCCACAGCACCTCGGGTGACCACTCTCTCATTCTTGTTGAGTATATTAATTGTAAGCGATTAGTTGCAGAGAGGCAGCCGACATGGACGGTTAGTCTACGTCGTTGCGCTATCTGTATAAATGACTTGCAGCTGTGCCTGATTTCAGAACTACTAGTGTACTCGTTAAAAATGCTGTGGTACTAACAACGCATAAAATGCGGTTGCGGTGTTTAAACACCGCATGTATGTGAGTGTGACGCAAAAACTGCAGGTTGAAGGTTGTCACGCCTAATATTTATACCCAAAACCCCCATATATTACTGCACACAGAATCCCTAACACAGCAATGTAAACTGGTATCAAAGTACATATATCGCAGTCGGTTGCGTCCGGCTGCAACGCTTTTACTTGTTTTATATATTATTATAGAATATATCGATTTTTGTTGTTGTTAATTTTAGATTAAAATAATTAAGACAATTTAAAAAACTTAAGACAATTTATAGAGCTTTCGATAAAATTGTACGTACACTTTATCTTTTGTTTTTCAAATTAAATACATATCACAAACAAATTGTGGGGGGCACTGGTTTGTACCCACCATTGTCTGGGCTAAAAACTAAAAACCTATTAAAGCCGAAAGCACTCATATAATTTACAAAAGTTGCGTTTATTGTTCACTTCTTTAATATCACACGTTGTTCGATTTTCACGTGCATATATGCGCGATGCGTTTGATCGGCTTATTGCGGTGAAGTTGCGAGAACAGACCAATTGAGACAGAGACGAGAGTGCCTAACGATGGCCTCTTTTCTAAGAAAGCGCGCGTCACCGAGCGCCGCTTAGTGAGAGAGCTTGCGTTACAGTTACAATATTTGCAATAGAACAGATAATTGGCATATGAAGATAAATGAAAAACATGAGCGGCAGAATGCCGTTAAATTTAAATACATTTTTGTGAACTCTTCGCTGGCTGCTGCCCCGAACATGCACCCTCCGATGAAAGAGGACCGCTTTCAAAGGAGTTTTCCAGAAGGGGCAGAAGAGCCAGTTTCACGGCCCGTTTGAATATTCCCTTCGAATGATGGCAACACGTGCGGAGCCATCCATTCCAGAGATTACGCTTTACGAAGCGGCGGAACATTTTCTTCTTGAATCAATACGACCATGCCTGGTCGAATAGTAGGCGATGGGTGTCGCCACTTTGCCCTTTCATGTAACAGCGAAATATATGCTGAGCTCCACTTTCTCCAGAATAATTGCTTTATTTGGCATAAGCGATGCCATCGACTTAGTAGGTTGACACGCAGATGCGATAAGTCCGGCTCGTCGAATGCTGAGGTTGGCGCGCCATTTAGAAAATGCGATGGAGTCAACACATCTAGGTCGTCAGGGCTTTCTGTAATTGTATAGAGTGGTCGAGAGTTAAGCATGGCGGATATTTCGCAAGCGAATGTTTGCAGTTCGTCCAGAGTGAATGTATACGACCCAACGATGCGGTAAAGATGAAATTTAACTGCCTTAACAGCGGCCTCCCATAAACCACCAAAGTGTGGTGACCGAGGTGGGATGAATTTCCAGTCGATTCCATTAGAGACACAAAAGGTAGATGCAGATGAAATATGCTGATCGCTCTGGAATAGGTGCCTGAGCTTGGCTAGCTCGTTCTTAGCTCCAACAAAGTTCGTGGCGTTATCCGTCCAAATAGTGCGTGGTATTGGCCTCAGGCTGATAAAGCGCTTTAGTGCTGCTATGAAAGCGTTAGTTGACATGTCCGCAACGACTTCCAGGTGCACTGCCTTCGTTGCGAAGCAGACAAATACCGCTATGTAGCATTTCGTGAGTGCTCTGTTCCTGATTCCAGTCTTATAGTAAAATGGCCCACAGAAATCGATGCCGGTAGTATGAAACACGGAGCCTGAGCGCACGCGCACTGCGGGTAGGCTGCCCATGATGTGCTTCATTAATACAGGCTTAAGACGAACGCATCTGATACATTTTCTGATTACGCTAGCCACGTACTTCCGTCCGTCAAGGGGCCAGAATTAAGTGACATTAAGTGTGGTGCATGTATTTATGTGCGACGATGTAAATTAAAATCTGTGGGTGTGTTGGGGATCAGCGGGAGCAAAAATGAAAATGGCATAATTTGATTCAAACTTGCCGCTTACACAGCTGAATAGATAGACAGGGCTATACAAAAATGGATATTTGCTAATGTATGTATATAAATATTATCATAAATAAAATACAAATAAATAAATTTTCCATATAATTCGGCTGAGAAGTTCACATCGCTTTGCGGACACTTTTTATGTTTTGCTCATTTGCTAACAGTTGTTTCGTGGGCGCTCGATTACAAGTGTTTCTGTTGGTTGTTATTCGTGGACATTTTCGTTTTGAATATTGAACAGAAAATACGAAGCAAAGAGCACGAACATAACGAAAAAAGTGTTCGGCTCAGAGCAAGAGCGAGTGCGCATCGGTTTTTAGTGTTTTTTTCAGTGAGGAGATCGCATTGTAAAAAAGTGTCAACTGTTATTTGCGAGCTATTTTAATGATACATATACACATATAAGACTGCGTACACACGGTGCCTTTTTAACGCTGCAACTTTGGGCTTGTAGGCAAGGGAGGTGAGGAAAGCAGTGTTGGTAAAAAGTTGCACTATGATGAAGACCTGCAACTCTTAACGTGCGTTCCCTTTTGTGCTTATTCCGATTTGTTGCCTGCAGTGTTGTAATTTTCAATAATCAGTTGGCTTCAGGGCGGTTTATTTTGAAAATTATTTACAATTACGGTTATACATATGTTCATAAATAACAAAAGTATGTGGAATCAAGCGAACACGGAATTGTTGCTGTCAAAGTATGAGCAGTACGAAAATTTTTATAATGTACGCCATATTGATTATAAGGATCGCATTAAGCATTCATACGAATATAATTAAAAAAATGATGAGCTGTCAAATTTTAACTTTTTCATTAGAAAGTTAAAAGACCCACTGGTTGGCCGACTTTTCCGCCAATCTTTTATCCACTCTTTCCTTTCCTTTTTTTTGGCAGCGGTTTCAACGCAATCCAACAAATCTAAAACGATTTCCACTTCTTCCGAATTTGTGAACTCAATTGCTTCCACTGCAAGCATTGTAATATCTAAAAGTTCTTCAGCATTTTCGTATTTTTCACCCATTTTTTTATTTTATTTGATGCTCTGTGCAATTTGAGCTATACACCGATAATCAAAATATATCAGTGCGGCACAATTGAAAATTTTATCGAAAAGAAGCAGCAACTAAAAGCATCGTGTGTACGTGAGTTGCAACTCGAAACAACTTTCAAAAGAAAATCAACAAAAATGCATGCGTCAAAAAGGCACCGTGTGTACGCACTCTAAGTGATTACGAATAATATTAAAATAATACAAATATGTCTTTTTCATTAACTTAAAATTATATAGAATAGCTGAGTATTCTTAAAGTATTCTTCAGTACATAAATCAAAATAAGAAAAATTTCATATATTAATTTCTTAACATTATAAAAACAAATTAGATAATATTCAATATTCCTAAAGAGGTAAATGTCTAGTTTCCATAGCATTGTCAAATATTGACCAAAAAAATAAAACGAAAATCACTATAATTCATGGTTTTTTTTTAAAAAAATTATTGCCGATGTCGCAAAAATGCTATTTTTAAAAAATAATTGTTTAAACAATAAAAAAAGTTTCTAACCTGTGAAGTCACATACATCGCAGAAAGAATCATAAGACATTGTATACGGCGTGTGTGTGATCGATAGTAACCGATAGTGTGATCTGCTCCGGAACATAGCCTATGATGCCAATAGCAGTGGCGTGAGCCATTGCTTTACGGCATTAGGAAGTTTAAAATGCCGTAAAAACTTTCAAACGCCGTAAAGCAGTGGCTCACGCCACTGCTATTAGCATTATAGGCTATGTTCCGGAGCAGATCACACTATCGGTCACTATCGATCACACACACGCCGTATACAATGTCTTATGATTTTTTCTGCGATGGATGTGACTTCACAGTTCGCATTCTGCTAAAAATGTCAGATGACGAAGTTTACAATTTCCTACAACTACATGGCGCAATATTGACGGAGAAATATTGCCCAACTTGCAACGAATCATGTAAAAATAGTATTTTTGCGACATCGGCAATAATTTTAAAAAAAAAAAACCATGAATTATAGTGATTTTCGTTTTTTTGGTCAATATTTGACAATGCAATGAAAACTTGACATATGCAGTGTCTTATGATTCTTTCTGTGTGACTTCTAGAAACTTGTTTTATTGTTTAAACAATTATTTTTTAAATATAGTATTTTTGCGACATCGGCAATAATTTTTAAATAAAAAAGCCCTAATTATGGTGATTTTCGTTTTTTTTTTTGGTTAATATTTGACAATGCTATGGAAACTAGACATTTACCCCTAAAGATAACTAACAAAAGTCACACTATGAGATCAGATGTTTCCCTATATAAATCAAATAAAAACATATTTCATATATTATGTATCGATAAATTTTTAGTGCTTTAAACAATACAAATTGTGTTTTCTGATTAATGTTTAAAACAGAGGTTCCCAGGCCCATTGCTCTCATGGCTCCTTTGTTTTTGTAATTGGCTCCGAAGCATAGGCGAGCAAATGCGTATATGTACACGGCTGTCGGCATGCGCCAATGCTAAATTCAAAAACAATTTTTCACTTTCGTTTTCTTATCTCTATTCGTCATCTGCATTTGAGCAAAGTATCGGGACTTGCATGTGGTTGTTGTTGGGTCATAAAATTTCATGAACATTTTGTTGTTGCTTTGGCGACGCGCATCCACTTGAAGAAATTGTATTATTCTTTTAGTTATTGCATTGTCGGCGCGTCATTTGACAAGTAAACATCACGTAAAAATGTATCACCCTATTTTTTTCAGTGTATCCATTGAAATAAAAAAAAAAAATTCTTTACTAGTATTGGTGTTTTCTTTTGAATGTATTGAAATTTGCTCCGTCGTAAGCAGCGTTTCGGCACCACTGGTTTAAAATTAAATTTTCTGAAGCCAATCACAAGGAAAAAGAACCAAATTGGAAAAAAAAAGTGCCATTGCACCATCAGGAATTTTAGAACCAGTTTTGGTGCAAAAACACCAGTTGTGGCAACCGTGCTTGTGATTATCTCATTTTGCTCTCATTCTAATGGTACATCCGTTACTTTTTTCTGAGTATACCTCACTTTGTAGTTATCAAAGTGAATGGGGAATATATTTTGAATTTTTCCCATTATGCTCTCGAAGGTGAGTAATCCGTTAATTAATTTTGAATCTAATCTCTCTTTAAGTATATTATTAGGCTCTGGGAATTGTTTTATTGCTTTCACTTTTTCGACATTAGTTTTAACACCATCAGCCGAAATTGTTAAGCCTAGGAAATCGACTTCGGTTTGGAAGAACTCACGTTTGTCGATTTGGACTTTCATATTGGCCTTGGAAAAAGTGGAGAAAATCTTCTCCAGATTTTAGCATGTATTTTTTCCGATTTACTAAAAACTATGATCATCAATGTAAACGTAACATCTTTTACCGACGTGATCCCTTAGAAGGTCGTTAGGGCTCTTTGAAATATTGATGGGGAGTTTTAGAGACCAAAGAGTAGCCTTGTAAACGCGAATTTCCCACCATTTACAGAGAAGGCGGTTTCCTCTATGTCCTTTTCCTTGAGAGGAATTTGGTGAAACCCGCTTTTCAGATCCAGTACGGAAAAATATTTGTTGTCACCCAGTTGTGCTATAATATCCCCAGTATCTGGATAATGTTTACTGTATATTGGTGTATCTGAAGTGGTTCTTATTTCACCTGTTACTGCTGTTCTGTAAGTTAACTTTTCGTCGGGTTCGGCGAATAGCTCTGCATGCGTCTTGGTCAACCGGGCCATGACTTATTTCTGTTCTACTGACATGTGATCTGCACTGACCTTAATTTTATTAACTGTTTGATGTTAATTCTATAGTTCCCATCTATTACCAGTACGTTTTTTGGAATGTCGATGACAGCGTAAAGCTGTTTGAGGGTATCGTTACCTAATATTCCATGAAACGTTTTTTAAGTAGTAGTAGTAAGTAGTAGTAGAAAGAATTGGATTGGGACTTGGTCACTCCTGAATAAGCTAAGATAAGTATGATGAGTTATTTTTGTTTGTCCGCCGACAGAGTTTGCAAAAAATGGGTTTTCGTTAAGTTTGATTATAATTTTGGTTTGAACCTGTAATCTAAAAAAATAATGTCGGCAGTGTCTACTAGTTCTGTGGCATACTCGTTTTCGTTTTCATCTGGCAAAGCTTCTGATAAACCTTCTGCTCCTACTTGTTCTAGATATTCTAGATAGGCCTGTTCGGATTCCTCTACTAGTGCATCATGTTGTTGTTTTTCTGTAACTGGTTCCAGTTCGCCTGTAGTTACATAAAACTGCCTCTGATACTTTTGAAGTGGTCCTGTTTGAGCTTGAGGTAGAGGACGTTTTCCTGCCAAATCGTTATTTTGCATCCTGTTCATGTAATTGAGATTTCTTGTGTTCTGGTTCTGGACCGAATGGTCTAGGAGCCGCAGTGTACTGTTGGCCATGGACAGGCGGTTGCTGTTGATAAGTGAATTGCGGATGCGTTGATCGAGAAATTGGCTTGCCTTGAAATGGCTCTATCATGGGCACTTGATGTCAATAATTACCGGATCATGGGTTATAAAAGGGTCTAGGATCGAAATTTCTCCACTGGTTCGTACTCTGCAAGGGTCTTTGTGCCGCGAATCTCATCCCTGTTTGCCTAGGTGGCAGGGGTGGAGGTTGTTGCACTATTCTAGGCACTAAAGAATTTCGTTGTTCTTGATTCTCAACCAAACTAAATAAATGAAGAGCATGGCTTATATCTCTTGGCTCTTTGATTGCCAGTAGTCGTGGCAGATCCCCATTTAAAACTCGTACAAACGTATCTAAAGCTTTACCTCGATAGTTATCGGTTAAGGCTCTAATAGTCTCTGGAGATTCTTCTTGCGCCCCTATTTGGTTTAGGATTAGCAATAACTGGTGGTAGACCGCTTGGTAGAATTCGCTTATTGTCATTCGACCTTGTTTTAGAGAGAACATTTGATATTCGAGTGTTTTTAAATCTCGTTTATCAGCGTAGTGTAAGTCAGGCATTTGGAAATAGCTTTCCAATTCATTGGGGTGTTGTATGATTCTAAAACCGCATCAGCTTCACCAATTACTTTGTTACGTACGGATATGGTCATCAGATAATATTTATAGGAATGTTTTTGTCCTGAATAAATACTCATAATTCGTTCAACATTCTTTTTCCAAGAATTGAACGTGGTCCTATCCCCTGTGAATTCTCTGATTAGCCCTGCTATTTTTGGTATTTTTTCTTGATCTTCACTCGCACTGTCACGGAGATTCTCATGTCCTAAGTTTGGGTGATTTACATTGTCTTGAAGCGTTTCTCTTATTATATTCATTATAACTGTTCGTAGGGCGGGACTTGTTACCGGGGTACTAGTACCTGGTTGCCCACTCATTGCTTGGCCTGTGCCCCCATCTAAGCCTAGGATTGCCATGGCATCTACTATACCGTCTGGCACGTTATTAACGAAACTGCGGAAGGAGATTTCGGTTTCAATTGCACGGACCACAATGATCTGAACTGTAACACGATTCGATTAACAACAATTATCAAAGTGCAAATTCAATTGATTTATTTTTTAGAGGTCAATTCACTATTTTCTAGATTATCAGTATGTTCAAAATGAACTGAAAAAAGATTAATTTCCCACAAAAAAAAAAAATATTTTTTTTTTAACTTTACCTTTTATAACTGTACGGACTTAGTTATTAATTTTAACTTCTTGCACTTTTTTGGCTCAATTTCTTTTCATACTTTTTATTGATTTAATTCTTAACTTTGTTAATTTTTTATAGCTTCTTGTATTTGTTTTGTTCAATTTCTTTTCTTATTTTCTATTGATTTTATTCTTAGCTTTGTTGATTGTTGATTTTAGCTTCTTGTACTTTTTGTTAAATTTCTTTTCTTATTTTTCGATATGTTTAACTTCAAATCACTTAAACACTAAGCTTATAGTATATAGAACACCCGGCGG
This sequence comes from Scaptomyza pallida, assembly GCA_018152965.1. Classification (NCBI taxonomy): domain Eukaryota; kingdom Metazoa; phylum Arthropoda; class Insecta; order Diptera; family Drosophilidae; genus Scaptomyza; species Scaptomyza pallida. Next base: position 143,328 of record JAECXP010000074.1, read on the forward strand.
ATCTCCCGCGCTGGTCCTTTGGATGAATTTCTTTTTGTCCTGCGACTGTGCAGAGAAGCGGCGGTGGAGCAGGTGACTCGGGATCCTGGAGGACACTTGTGTGCGTGGTGATCTGTAAATTTTTCTAACAGATCCGTCGACGGTGAACGGCCGGTTATGTCTTTGAAAAAAATCGCGAAAGAGTCAGCTCTTTTTAAATCGCACTCGCGGTGTGGCTCTATTTAGGCACTTTCGGAGGATACACTATGTGACTTGTCGGCTCTGGTACGCGACACGATATCTTTCGATAAGACAAAAACCGGTCCCTGCTCGGGCGCTAATTAAGAAAACATTTATGTTTTTCTTAAAAAAAAAAACGCTTCTTGTTTATTTCGATTCTATTTTAGAACTAACTTATTACAATTATTACAACTAATATTTATGCTAAAGACCGCTTCGCTGCCGTTGCCGCTGGAGTTGTCGCTGCTGCTGCCGCTGCTGCTGCCGTTGGGGCTGGCTTGTAGCTTTGGGTGTCGAATATCCGAGTTCGGTCCCACGGTGGTGCCCGTTGAGTAACGCATGTTGTTCCTATGCAGGAGCATTCTGGAATTCGCTGACGCAGCGCACGTGGCGGATGTCTTCCACGCGCTGTTATCGTGCTGATGTTCCCCGACGGTGCTGAAGCTTTTATGTTTATGGTAATAACTGGTGTTAACTCATGTACTCACTTTTGCTCCCCACTGTATATTTTATGTATTTAAAATATGCCAAATTTGCAAGTCACCAAACAAAACAATAACAAATAACAGCTGAACAACTCGCAATATTTGACACAATGTGTATATGTATGTGGCAGCGCTATTAAGGCGATAGTAACTTATCGATGAAAGGTTATTTTGGCTTTGAGAAAACCAAACCGTTTAACTCGACGAGTACATTAATTTTGCGTATAGCTCAACGAAAATTTAACCGGACATTGAGAAATTGGGCCTAAGTCAGTCATTCTGTTCAGTTGTTCAGTGGTATGAACCATGATGCAATAAGTATAAGGTGGTCTCGTACGAAAAAATTGTGCCTTAGCTTATGCTAGCAATAAGTGCGAGTGAAACGTACATAGTATAGTGCATAATGTAACTAACAAGGTGGGCTCATTTCCACTACGTGGGTCCGGAACCTATCGATTATTCGACTATCGGCTCATCCATATGTGGTAGAAATGCAGCAAATTACACAATACAGGGCATTTTAAAAAGTTTAACTTGTTCTTTACGCATTATAAATAAATAATACAAATATAGATACAGTAACAGCAACAAGAAATCCTTTGATACTGTGCTAACGATTTTTGTATGCGATTATTTGTATCGAAGTGGGTCCACAATCGGACCCAAAAAGGTGTCAGCTGATCGAAATGAGCCCACCTTGTTAGTTACATTATGGTATAGTGAGTGTGAACGAAACGGAAGTAGAAAATGTTTTTGTTTTCACGTTTACAAGCAAGCACGTACTGAGCTAAGGGACAAAAAAGAACTAGCTAAGGCACTGGCACGAGCTAAGTTCGGGTTCGTACGAGACCACCTTATACTTATTGCATCATGGTATGAATGATGAATGATAGAAAATGAACTGGTCATTTTATTTAGTTGTTCAGTTGCTTTGAACGATGAACTATAGAATATGAACAGGTCATTCTATTCAGATGTTCAGTTGTTCTGAACAATAACCGGTATTACACATGTTGATCATTCTATTTAATTGGTTTGAATGAACAATGTTCAATTTTTGAATGCAATAAATTAGATTAGTTGGTTTGAATGAACAATGTTTCATTTTTGAATGCAATAAATTAGATTAGTTGCTTTGTTGATAGTTTTTTTTATTGTTTTGCTTTCTAATTTCCACCCTCACTTCCAATAAAATGGTTCCATACTTTGCTACGCTTTCTCTTAGACATTTATTTTATTTTAAGAAAATTCAACAATTATCAAGTTTGATCGATTTCAGGTTACCGCCCAAAAAGATGAACGATATCGTTTACGAATTACTAAATTAGTTCAATCGTTTATTTTAATTACCCGTTCATATGAACTTATTCTAAACCATGATACAATTATACAAGGTAGTCTGCTCGGCAAGTTCCAAACTCACAATTTGGTCCACTATTTTCAGTTCGTTGCCGGCTGTCAACGAGTGAACATTGTTGAGCGCACGGGCTGTGTTAATTTCGTTTTTTTATACGATTAATCGTTTATTGCCGATATGACTTTTTGTTATGTTTGTCGTGCGCACGTGAGTGTTGACACAAAATTAATTCATGTGCCTAAAAACGAATTGAAAAGAAAGTTGTGGGAGGACTCTTTAAAGTGCACTTTTGCATCACACGCCAAAATCTGCGAAATGCACTTTAAAGATTCAGATTGGAAAGCGTTGACCAGTAAAGGGCAAATTTCAAAAAGAAGACGGCTAAACAATAATGCTGTACCGATGCTTGAACAAGAAGCCGAACCAGATTTTGTAAGAGACGGCTATACAAATGCATACACGCAAACTGAGTAAGTTAAAAATGAATTAAAATATTTCAATTTAACTAAAAGTAACCATGGCTCTATGTAGATCTGAAGATGTGAGACTCTCCTTGTATATTGAGAATGAAAATCTCAAAAGAGAAAATAACCTTCTCAAGGAAGAGATAAAAAAACTTCTGGAGTTGCAGAAGAAGTCGGACATTTTACAGGAATCCCTAAAAAAATATTTACTCCAACGCAGATACAAATGCTAATGAATGGCGGAAAGAGAGTGCAATACAAGCCGGAAGATATGTCCGAGGCAATTTGCCTTCATGCTGCTGGACCGCGTGCATACAGGCATTTGTATGAAAAGGGATTTCCGTTGCCTTGCCGTGCAACGCTATATAAATGGATATCCAACGTGGAGATAAAGACTGGGATCCTGGATGTCGTCATTGATATGATGGGAAATGAAAATATGGATGACATCGACCGGCTTTGTGTTTTAGCATTTGATGAAATGAAGGTTGCTGCTTCGTTCGAGTACGATAGCAAAGCAGATGATGTGTTGAAGCCATCCAATTACGTCCAACTGGTAATTGCTCGCGGAATAAGGAAATCATGGAAGCAACCTGTTTTTTTTGACTACGACACACCCATGAACGTCAATATGGTTCATAAAATTGTAAAAAAACTATACGACGCTAAGTTTCCAGTTGTTGCGATAGTTTCCGATTTGGGTCCTGGAAATCGAAAGCTATGGAAAGACCTCGAAATAACAGAAAGTAAGTGTGTAACATGAGTAAAATAATGAACAATTTTAAAGTTTGCTTGGTTTAGGCAAGTCCTGGTTTACTCATCCAGCGGATCCTGATTCGAAGATTTACGTCTTCGCGGACACTCCCCATCTAGTGAAATTGATAAGAAATCATTATATTGACGGCGGTTTCTTAATTGATGGGAAGCTGTTGAAGAAGGAGACAGTCCAGCAGGCAATGGGTTATTGTGGCAAATCGGAATTGTCGCCTTTATTTAAAATAAGTGATAATCACCTTAATGTGAGATCAATGGAAAGGCAGAAGGTGAAATTTGCAACACAATTGTTTTCACAAACAACTGCAAGTGCCATCAGACGCTGCTATACATTAGGCTACGAAATTGAAAATGCCTGCGAAACCGCAAATTTGTTTAAACTAATTAATGATTGGTTTGATGTTTTTAATTCGAAGTTGCTAACTTCAAACTCGATCCCAACAACCCAAGCTTATGGGAAGCAATTGGATGTACAAAATCAAATATTGTTACAGATGTCAGAGCTTATGGCTCGCAAAATTGTGCTTAAATCTGACAAATTACTTCCATTTCAGAGAGGAATTTTAGTTAACAACCTTTCTTTAAATGATTTGTTTAAATATTTGTCAAACAAGTACGGATTTAAGTATATTATTACGAGACATCGTTGAGCACTTCTTCGGTGCGATGAGATCGAAAGGAGGACAATTTGATCATCCCACTCCTTTACAATTTAAGTATAGGTTAAGAAAATATATAACAGGTATAAACAATTATGATAATTAAATATAATTAGAATCTGTGCTCGTCCGTCCACGTTGGTAGATATATATGTTTTGTGTTACAATAATGATTTATTCACAATGGAAACGTTGAAGTAGAGGAATCGAAAGGTATGGGTTTAATTTGAGCCATGAAAACGCAGTCCCTGATACTCCAGAGGAAGCCGACGGTTTTTTGGGAAGTGGCGGGTTAATCAGAAATGGGGGGAATTAATATAGCAGGCTACATAATTCGTAAATTCGGCCTTTCAGAAATGCTGTCCAACGAACAATCATTTACATACGTGGATGAGATTTCAAGGGGTGGATTACTGAAACCATGTTCTTTCATTTTCCTTTTTAAAACAATTAGAACTAATGTTTATAATGTAAGATACTGATTTATTCATTTAATATATATTCATGCTCATTTATCGATTGCATATGTTAAATACCAATATATATCGTAAGTTAGTATTAAGTACCGATGTTAGTATTAAGTATGTTCTATCGAAAAAGGTGCATCTGGCCACACCAGATCGCTCTGCCTCTTTCTCTTTCCGGTGACGCTTGCACAATACGCACGCATATGAGAGACCGATAGAGTAATCTTTGAAAATAAAAGCAATCGCCGCTATTAGGCCAAATATTCTAGCTAATTACAACTCGAAGTGGGATACCCAATGATATCGGACGATATTTCTACAATTAGTCGACATGGGTCTAACCAAAGAAGAAATGGCGAATGTGCTGAGGACGCGCGGGGTTGAGGTGCCACCGTCGGCAACCGTGGCGCAGCTGGGGTTAATTGCAGAGCTCGACAGGCTGGACACGGAATTGCCACCATATGCACCCGCTGCCGCTCCGCTGTCTGCCAGCACCCCAACAGAGGAAATGTCAGGTACACTGGTGCTTCACAAGACCCTGCCGCCGTCGGCATATCCATGCCACCATCGAAGTCGCCCCGCCGTCCGCTGTCGCTAAGCGTACTGCCGTCACCCTGCCGTCTACTGGCGCTACGCTTCCTGCTGTCGCCCCGCCGTCTGCTGCCACCACTGTTGCTGCTGTCGCCCCGCCGTCTGCCATCGCCCTGCCGTCTGCCATCGCCCCGCCGTCTGCCATCGTTCAGCCGTCTGCCATCGCCCTGCCGTCTGCTGCTACTCAGCCGTCTGCCATCGCCCAGCCTGTGCTTGGCACCGCTAGTGCCCAACGCTGCCGCCGCCCTGCCGTCCACAGTAACACCTGCCGCCCAACTGTCAGCTGCTGGCCCCTCGTCGACAGATTTGGATGAGCAACTGGCGGTACTGAGAAAACAGAAGGAAATTCTCGAACTGCAACAGCAGATTGCGAATTTGCAGGGCAATCTGGGCACCGCCTCGGGTGCATCGAGTTCGCGGGTGATAGATTGCAGTGTCATCGAGTCAATGGTCCCCAGATTTTCGGCAGACGATGCATACGACGTGCATAAGTGGGTGGAGGACTTCGAAGATGCAAGCGACATATTACAGTTGACAGTAGACTGAGGCTAATCGCATGTCGGCGGCTCTTGGAGGGCACAGCAGCAGTGCTTGTCCGGACGATTACGGTGAGGAGCTACGAGCTGCTCAGGGACACGCTACTGCAGGAGTTCGGGCGAGTAAAGAGCGTCGAGGAAGTGTATCAGGCACTACGGAACAGGCGTCGCAGGCAAGGTGAAAGCCATATCCGATACGCCATCGAGATGCAGGAGATTGCTTTAGGCGCACCGATACCTGAATCCGAATTGGTCGACCTGATCATCGAGGGGCTGCGTGACAGTTCAGCTGCGGTGGGCATGCTGTATGGAGCGAAAAATGTCGCCGACTTGAAGACACTACTGGGAAGATACGAGCGACGAAAAGCCCAATCCAACGCAAACCGACAAGTAGCTGCCGTCAACCAATCTTTTCCAAGGCAAGCTGCCGCCCCCACACTGCCGTCAAGAGCTGCCGCCCCACACTGCCGTCAAGAGCTGCCGTCCCCGAAACAAGAGAGGTGCGGTGCTTTAATTGCTCTGAATTCCGGGCATTACAAGTCTCACTGCCCGAAGCCATACAGGCCCGCAGATTCCTGCTTTAAGTGCGGGCAAATGGGGCATTTACCAGAGTTGCCCTCGGAGACAAGGAAGCACCGTACCACCAACGCTGCCGCTGCCGTCACCACTGCCATCACCACTGCGACAACACGTTCGAGTCTGCCGTAGGAGGGAACTGGCCGAGAAGATTAATCATATACAGATGGTGAGTGTTGCTTTTGTGTCAGATCAAGTGAAAAGCAGTGAGTTTACAAATATTTTCTCTCTCCTCGATTCTGGTAGTCCTAGAAGCTTTATTCGGCAGTCAGAAGTGCCACCCCCATTATAAACTAAAGAGCTGTCCGATAAACTGCCGTGGGTTAGGCAATAGCCGCCTTATGTCCTTGGGGGAAAGTTCGTTGTGAAATCAAATTACTAGGTCAGCGTGTACCACACACGCTCGACATCCTGCCGAACAATGCCACTAGCCTTCAAATAATCCTGGGAAGGGATTTCTTACAAAAAAACAGTATTACTCTCTGTAAAATTAGTAATAAGAATATGAAAGAAAAAATTATACCAATTAAAGAAAATTATGAAGTTAATAAGAAGAAACTCACTGCTGTTCTTAATTCATTTGATTTGTATAAACCCGACGTCAGACGCACAATATCTACAGATGAGTCAGCCCGATCGCTTAATGAGAATCAGCTTATGCCCTCCGCTCTACAAACGTGTACTGCTAAAAAAAAGAGTGTCCTGTCGACTCTGACGTTCTGCTGGGTGAGGCTCTGGCAGCCATTAATGCAATCGAACTACCCGCTGTCAGTGAAAACAAATTCGATATAGAATCGACCCTGCCACCAGAACAATCTGCAGAGCTGCAGTCGGTTATTTCTGCCTCGTATACGAATGTCCCTCCGGAACTAATCAAACCAACCGACTACGAAATGAAGATTGAGCTGACGAATCAAAACCCAATCTTCTGCCGTCCCCGCCGTTTGTCCCATCACGAGCGCAATGAGGTGCGCCAGATATGTGATGATTTATTGAAGTCCGGAATTATCCGGCATAGTAGTTCACCTTACGCTTCTGCTATAGTGCCTGTCCGGAGGAAAAATAACACCTTAAGAAAATGTGTTGATTATCGTCCACTGAACAAAATTACTGTTCGTGACCATTTCCCGATTCCGTTGTTAGAAGGTTGTGTCGACCACTTGGGGGTAAATCGTTCTTTACTGTCTTGGATTTGGAGAATGGGTTCCACCATGTGAAAATGCACCCCGATTCAATTAAATACACCGCCTTTGTAACACCTGATGGGCAATTCGAGTACGTACGCATGCCGTTTGGTCTATGTAATGGGCTCCCAGTTTTTGCTAGATTTGTATACTTTGTGTTGAAGGATTTGATTAATAGAGGTCAACTGGTGATCTATATGGACGACATCTTAATCGCGTCGAGTGATTTTGAAACCCATCTGCAAGTGCTGAAAGAGACACTGTACACCTTACGAGTGAACGGATTATGCCTAAAACTGTCTAAGTGTGCTTCGCATATAAAGAGCTGGAGTATTTAGGGTATTTAGCGAACTCTTCCGGTATTACCCCGAAACCAGCTCATCTTCAAGCTATTGAAAGTCTGCCGGAACCCCGAGATAGAAAAGAATTGGAACGCTGTCTGGGTCTGTTCTCGTACTTCCGCCGTTTTGTACTTAATTTCGCCAAAATTGCTTATCCGTTGTCGCGTCTACTGAAAGAAAGATGCCCCTTACGTTTTCTCTGACGAGTGTCAGGGAATCTTTCCGAACCCTGCAGTCTAAACTGATTGAGTCCCCGTGCTGTCTATTTACAATCCGAAGTCAGAAACCGAGCTACATTGCGATGCTAGCTCAGCCGGTTTCGGAGCGATGCTCCTACAAAAAACAAACCGACGATAAATTTCATCCAGTGTGTTATTTCTCAAAGACCGCGTCCGCCCCCGAATCCAAATTACATAGTTATGAATTAGAAACCCTGGCCATTGCTCATGCCCTAAGGCGTTTTGAGACATACCTGAAGTTTATTCCGTTTAAGATAATCACGGATTGTAATTCGTTAGCACTGACTCTAAAGAATGGTGGATCGTCCGCCAAAATTGCCCGCTGGGCACTACTCTTGGAAAACTATAACTATACCATTGTGCATCGGTCCGGTGTTTCTATGCCTCATGTGGATGCACTTAGTAGACTAGACACCGCTGCATATGTGGATGACTTGAATCTTGATTTTCAACTACAACTGATGCAGAATCGCGATCAAGAAATTGTTAAGCTTCGGGGCGTCTTGGAAAACCAAGAGATTGCCGGTTTCGAGTTGCAAGATGGTGTCGTGTATCGTCGATCACCGACAGACGTGCTCCAGCTTTATGTCCCTGCCGGAATGATTAACAATATCATACGAACGGTTCATGAAAAGTTAGGTCACTTGTCCACTGAGAAGTGTTGTACACAGATAAAAAAACATTATTGGTTTCCTTATATGAAATCGTACGTTAACAATTTTATTAAAAATTGCCTCAAATGTATATACTATGCCCCTTCCGCTCATAATAATAACGCTACCCTGCATAGTATTCCGAAAATCCCTCTGCCGTTTGATACTCTTCATATTGACCACTTAGGACCCCTTCCGTCCATCCAATCTAGGAAAAAGTATCTGTTAGTCGTTATTGATGCCTTTACCAAGTTCGTCAAGTTGTACCCGGCCGCTACCATTAATTCCCGGGAAGCGTGTCACACTCTGGAGACAGAGTATTTTCCGAACTATAGCCGACCCCGCCGAATTATTAGCGATCGAGGTACTTGCTTCACTTCCGCTGAATTTGCCACATTCCTGCGGTCCCACAATATAATCCATGTCCAAAATGCTACTGCCTCCCCTCGGGCCAATGGTCAGGTGGAACGCGTCAATCGGGTCTTGGGACCCATGCTTGGCAAGTTGACGGAACCATTGGATCATGCCGATTGGGTGAAACAACTTCCGAACATCGAGTTCGCCCTGAACAATTCAGTTCATTCCACAACTAAATTTGCACCTTCTGTCCTCCTCTTCGGCGTCGAACAGCGTGGCGCTGTTATAGACGAGCTGACCGAGAGTTTAGAAGATAAATCTATTGAAAACGTGTCAACAGCTGATATTCGTAAGATTGCCCTGCAGAACATAGTCAAGTCTCAAGAATATAACACAAAGTACTTTGAGAAATGTCATCGTCCCGCCGTTAATTTTGAGGAAGGCGATTTTGTTGTCATCAAAAACGTTGATACGACGGCTGGCCTGAACAAGAAACTCATTAGGCGATACCGCGGTCCATATGTCATTCATAAGAAACTCCCAAATGATCGGTATGTCATCCGGGACGTTGAAGGGTCTCAGCTCACACAACTTCCGTACGACGGGTATTAGAATCATCCAAACTCAAATTGTGGCTCACCCCTGATCAAAATTGTGCTTCTGACGTCTGACCGAAAGCAACACTCCACCATTGGTGGGGGTCTTATGTATACAACTATTTAGAGTAAATGGAATCGTGGTCGATTCCACTGTCAGGACGGCCGAGTTGTAAGATACTGATTTATTCATTTAATATATATTCATGCTCATTTATATCGATTGCATATGTTAAATACCAATATATATCGTAAGTTAGTATTAAGTACCGATGTTAGTATTAAGTATGTTCTATCGAAAAAAGGTGCATCTGGCCACCACCAGATCGCTCTGCCTCTTTCTCTTTCCGGTGACGCTTGTACAATACGCACGCATATGAGAGACCGATAGGTAATCTTTGAAAATAAAAGCAATCGCCGCTATTAGGCCAAATATTCTAGCTAATTACAATAAATAATTTAGAATCTGAATTTAATTTAAGTAAAAATATTTAAAAAAACCTTTTGCTAGCTGCTACAAATGTAAATTTAAGCTTAGATATAAAAAAATTTTATTATAAGATTAGAATTTATTTTAGAATTAAGTATTTAAACAAAAAAATAGCTATAAGAAATCAAAAGCAAAAGATTGTAAAGTAATTCTAAATTATTAAAAATAAGATTATAAAAATATACTTTAACTGAACTATAAGCTAACATTATTTTTTTCACTTATATTTTAAAAACAAACAGTACTACAGAAAATGTACAGTTGTATCGTGAGCCACAATAAGGCTGCTTACTCACGCATCGAAATGTGTGTTTATTTAAGTACTATCGTACTATCGTTCAATTGTATCATGGTCTCACTCACACCATAGCTTGAACGCAAACTTGGTGACATCTCACTCGCACTTATGGTCAAACATACAATAGTGGACCAAATTTTGCCGAGCAGACTACCTGTATAATAGTATCATGAGCCAGCCAAAAACAACACATAACATTTAAAGGTCGCTAAACACAAACATCTATTACAACTATCGATAACCGATATTCGTTGCTGGAGGACCATTGCTAACTTGACGCACATATAATGTACGCAGATTGTACGATAATTTATGTGCGTCAAGTTAGCAACGGTCTCAGCAAGGAAATTCGGTTATCGATAGTTGTAAATTAAAATTGTAATTTGACATAAAATCAATAAAGTAATGATGCAGAAATGTAAAAAATTGACTTATTTATTATTTTATCCAATTTTCAGGCATTTTTTGTTTTTTAAATAGGTGTATTAAGTGATTTTGGGTAAAAAAACTCACTCTTTCGCAAATATCTTTGTTTAGGAGAATAGTGCAGCAATACGGCCTATACACGCTGAAAGCCAATCATTTTTATCTTTTAAATGTTACCCACGTTTTTGACAAATCTTCGAAAGAGTGCAGCAACCTCGATGCCGGCCCCATACAAAATTGACCGGCAAAATGTAAGTTCCGCACTTAAGCTGTAAAGTAGTATTTTACCTGGGTATAAATCTCAGTCTGGCCAGGCTCAGTTTACAAGACAATTTATAATTTGATGTGAAACGTAAAAGGTGCAAAGTCTTCAAGGTATTGGGTGAGAAGGGGCTGAGGAAATCCACTGTCTAAGCTTCGTTAGCCACAGATCCAGGGTCGTGGCGCGCGAAGGGTACGAGCCCACATGCACGTGCTTAACCGCATGGATCGGGCATACACTAATCGTGGGTTAGAGCACGCACCGATTAATGAACGTTTCGGGTAATCGTATTACTGGGCTAATCGCCACTCTGCAACACACACACAGTAGCTTTAAACTGGGAAGAATAGGTTAGGTTAGGTTAGTTATACTCTGTTCGAGATTTACCACGCGGTCGGGGCGACACATGTGCACTCAACCACATAGCTGTTAGGGAACCTAGAAGACCCTGTCTTATTAGGAACAATATATATATACACTTACTCATGTCAGTTTTATAGCCAGTTTATTTACTCTTATTATTCTATTTGACTTATATCTATTTTTCGCGTACGCGCGCGTTCACTTCATTTCCATTTGACCCGCCGAACTTAACTCTACTTATCACCTACTTTCCGCGTACGCGCGTTCACTTCTTTCCCATTTGAATCGCCGAAACTAACTCCCCGCCTCGATCGTCTTCGGACCTCGTCGTCGCCTCTCACTCCCTTTTTCACCACACCCTTTTGGCGACCGTGGTGGGTTCTATGCTCGTTCGCGGGTAGCCACTCTGCGCTACCGGCGGTTGTATTTGAAATTGGCGGTTGCATTTGAAATCGGCCCTGCCAGATTTCTGCTTCTTGAACCAGCCGTTAATTGTTTGATTCAATGTTCCTTCTTGGCCTTACTTAATTACTAATTATGAAAGATGATAACAAATGAGAATGAAAACATGAAATAACAGTGATTCAGCTGCGCTCCTTGCGACTTCATAATACTAAAGTATATAAAAATAATACTGCCTTTAATTTATAATTGTAATACTAATATCTTAATTATATAAATATAACCAACTAATGTGGAGGAGGCTGGGCCTACTTCACACCCCCCCCTTTCTCCGGGATGACGACCGTTACTTTGCCATTTCTATAGGCCGTAACGAGATATCGCAAACCCTTGGCGGTACTGAGAAAACAGAAGGAAATTCTCGAACTGCAACAGCAGATTGCGAATTTGCAGGGCAATCTGGGCACCGCCTCGGGTGCATCGAGTTCGCGGGTGATAGATTGCAGTGTCATCGAGTCAATGGTCCCCAGATTTTCGGCAGACGATGCATACGACGTGCATAAGTGGGTGGAGGACTTCGAAGATGCAAGCGACATATTACAGTTAGACAGTAGACTGAGGCTAATCGCATGTCGGCGGCTCTTGGAGGGCACAGCAGCAGTGCTTGTCCGGACGATTACGGTGAGGAGCTACGAGCTGCTCAGGGACACGCTACTGCAGGAGTTCGGGCGAGTAAAGAGCGTCGAGGAAGTGTATCAGGCACTACGGAACAGGCGTCGCAGGCAAGGTGAAAGCCATATCCGATACGCCATCGAGATGCAGGAGATTGCTTTAGGCGCACCGATACCTGAATCCGAATTGGTCGACCTGATCATCGAGGGGGCTGCGTGACAGTTCAGCTGCGGTGGGCATGCTGTATGGAGCGAAAAATGTCGCCGACTTGAAGACACTACTGGGAAGATACGAGCGACGAAAAGCCCAATCCAACGCAAACCGACAAGTAGCTGCCGTCAACCAATCTTTTCCAAGGCAAGCTGCCGCCCCCACACTGCCGTCAAGAGCTGCCGCCCCCACACTGCCGTCAAGAGCTGCCGTCCCCGAAACAAGAGAGGTGCGGTGCTTTAATTGCTCTGAATTCGGGCATTACAAGTCTCACTGCCCGAAGCCATACAGGCCCGCAGATTCCTGCTTTAAGTGCGGGCAAATGGGGCACATTTACCAGAGTTGCCCTCGGAGACAAGGAAGCACCGTCACCACCAACGCTGCCGCTGCCGTCACCACTGCCATCACCACTGCGACAACACGTTCGAGTCTGCCGTAGGAGGAGAACTGGCCGAGAAGATTAATCATATACAGATGGTGAGTGTTGCTTTTGTGTCAGATCAAGTGAAAAGCAGTGAGTTTACAAATATTTTCTCTCTCCTCGATTCTGGTAGTCCTAGAAGCTTTATTCGGCAGTCAGAAGTGCCACCCCATTATAAACTAAAGAGCTGTCCGATAAACTGCCGTGGGTTAGGCAATAGCCGCCTTATGTCCTTGGGGAAAGTTCGTTGTGAAATCAAATTACTAGGTCAGCGTGTACCACACACGCTCGACATCCTGCCGAACAATGCCACTAGCCTTCAAATAATCCTGGGAAGGGATTTCTTACAAAAAAACAGTATTACTCTCTGTAAAATTAGTAATAAGAATATGAAAGAAAAATTATACCAATTAAAGAAAATTATGAAGTTAATAAGAAGAAACTCACTGCTGTTCTTAATTCATTTGATTTGTATAAACCCGACGTCAGACGCACAATATCTACAGATGAGTCAGCCCGATCGCTTAATGAGAATCAGCTTATGCCCTCCGCTCTACAAACGTGTACTGCTAAAAAAAAGAGTGTCCTGTCGACTCTGACGTTCTGCTGGGTGAGGCTCTGGCAGCCATTAATGCAATCGAACTACCCGCTGTCAGTGAAAACAAATTCGATATAGAATCGACCCTGCCACCAGAACAATCTGCAGAGCTGCAGTCGGTTATTTCTGCCTCGTATACGAATGTCCCTCCGGAACTAATCAAACCAACCGACTACGAAATGAAGATTGAGCTGACGAATCAAACCCCAATCTTCTGCCGTCCCCCGCCGTTTGTCCCATCACGAGCGCAATGAGGTGCGCCAGATATGTGATGATTTATTGAAGTCCGGAATTATCCGGCATAGTAGTTCACCTTACGCTTCTGCTATAGTGCCTGTCCGGAAGAAAAATAACACCTTAAGAAAATGTGTTGATTATCGTCCACTGAACAAAATTACTGTTCGTGACCATTTCCCGATTCCGTTGTTAGAAGATTGTGTCGACCACTTGGGGGGTAAATCGTTCTTTACTGTCTTGGATTTGGAGAATGGGTTCCACCATGTGAAAATGCACCCCGATTCAATTAAATACACCGCCTTTGTAACACCTGATGGGCAATTCGAGTACGTACGCATGCCGTTTGGTCTATGTAATGGGCTCCCAGTTTTTGCTAGATTTGTATACTTTGTGTTGAAGGATTTGATTAATAGAGGTCAACTGGTGATCTATATGGACGACATCTTAATCGCGTCGAGTGATTTTGAAACCCATCTGCAAGTGCTGAAAGAGACACTGTACACCTTACGAGTGAACGGATTATGCCTAAAACTGTCTAAGTGTCGCTTCGCATATAAAGAGCTGGAGTATTTAGGGTATTTAGCGAACTCTTCCGGTATTACCCCGAAACCAGCTCATCTTCAAGCTATTGAAAGTCTGCCGGAACCCCGAGATAGAAAAGAATTGGAACGCTGTCTGGGTCTGTTCTCGTACTTCCGCCGTTTTGTACCCAATTTCGCCAAAATTGCTTATCCGTTGTCGCGTCTACTGAAGAAAGATGCCCCTTACGTTTTCTCTGACGAGTGTCGGGAATCTTTCCGAACCCTGCAGTCTAAACTGATTGAGTCCCCGTGCTGTCTATTTACAATCCGAAGTCAGAAACCGAGCTACATTGCGATGCTAGCTCAGCCGGTTTCGGAGCGATGCTCCTACAAAAACAAACCGACGATAAATTTCATCCAGTGTGTTATTTCTCAAAGACCGCGTCCGCCCCCGAATCCAAATTACATAGTTATGAATTAGAAACCCTGGCCATTGCTCATGCCCTAAGGCGTTTTGAGACATACCTGAAGTTTATTCCGTTTAAGATAATCACGGATTGTAATTCGTTAGCACTGACTCTAAAGAATGGTGGATCGTCCGCCAAAATTGCCCGCTGGGCACTACTCTTGGAAAACTATAACTATACCATTGTGCATCGGTCCGGTGTTTCTATGCCTCATGTGGATGCACTTAGTAGACTAGACACCGCTGCATATGTGGATGACTTGAATCTTGATTTTCAACTACAACTGATGCAGAATCGCGATCAAGAAATTGTTAAGCTTCGGGGCGTCTTGGAAAACCAAGAGATTGCCGGTTTCGAGTTGCAAGATGGTGTCGTGTATCGTCGATCACCGACAGACGTGCTCCAGCTTTATGTCCCTGCCGGAATGATTAACAATATCATACGAACGGTTCATGAAAAGTTAGGTCACTTGTCCACTGAGAAGTGTTGTACACAGATAAAAAAACATTATTGGTTTCCTTATATGAAATCAGTACGTTAACAATTTTATTAAAAATTGCCTCAAATGTATATACTATGCCCCTTCCGCTCATAATAATAACGCTACCCTGCATAGTATTCCGAAAATCCCTCTGCCGTTTGATACTCTTCATATTGACCACTTAGGACCCCTTCCGTCCATCCAATCTAGGAAAAAGTATCTGTTAGTCGTTATTGATGCCTTTACCAAGTTCGTCAAGTTGTACCCGGCCGCTACCACTAATTCCCGGGAAGCGTGTCACACTCTGGAGACAGAGTATTTTCCGAACTATAGCCGACCCCGCCGAATTATTAGCGATCGAGGTACTTGCTTCACTTCCGCTGAATTTGCCACATTCCTGCGGTCCCACAATATAATCCATGTCCAAAATGCTACTGCCTCCCCTCGGGCCAATGGTCAGGTGGAACGCGTCAATCGGGTCTTGGGACCCATGCTTGGCAAGTTGACGGAACCATTGGATCATGCCGATTGGGTGAAACAACTTCCGAACATCGAGTTCGCCCTGAACAATTCAGTTCATTCCACAACTAAATTTGCACCTTCTGTCCTCCTCTTCGGCGTCGAACAGCGTGGCGCTGTTATAGACGAGCTGACCGAGAGTTTAGAAGATAAATCTATTGAAAACGTGTCAACAGCTGATATTCGTAAGATTGCCCTGCAGAACATAGTCAAGTCTCAAGAATATAACACAAAGTACTTTGAGAAATGTCATCGTCCCGCCGTTAATTTTGAGGAAGGCGATTTTGTTGTCATCAAAAACGTTGATACGACGGCTGGCCTGAACAAGAAACTCATTAGGCGATACCGCGGTCCATATGTCATTCATAAGAAACTCCCAAATGATCGGTATGTCATCCGGGACGTTGAAGGGTCTCAGCTCACACAACTTCCGTACGACGGGGTATTAGAATCATCCAAACTCAAATTGTGGCTCACCCCTGATCAAAATTGTGCTTCTGACGTCTGACCGAAAGCAACACTCCACCATTGGTGGGGGTCTTATGTATACAACTATTTAGAGTAAATGGAATCGTGGTCGATTCCGCTGTCAGGACGGCCGAGTTGTAAGATACTGATTTATTCATTTAATATATATTCACGCTCATTTATATCGATTGCATATGTTAAATACCAATATATATCGTAAGTTAGTATTAAGTACCGATGTTAGTATTAAGTATGTTTTATCGAAAAAAGGTGCATCTGGCCACACCAGATCGCTTTGCCTCTTTCTCTTTCCGGTGACGCTTGTACAATACGCACGCATATGAGAGACCGATAGAGTAATCTTTGAAAATAAAAGCAATCGCCGCTATTAGGCCAAATATTCTAGCTAATTACAATAAATAATTTAGAATCTGAATTTAATTTAAGTAAAAATATTTAAAAAAAACCTTTTGCTAGCTGCTACAAATGTAAATTTAAGTTTAGATATAAAAAAATTTTATTATAAGATTAGAATTTATTTTAGAATTAAGTATTTAAACAAAAAAATAGCTATAAGAAATCAAAAGCAAAGATTGTTAAGTAATTCTAAATTATTAAAAATAAGATTATAAAAATATACTTTAACTGAACTATAAGCTTACATTATTTTTTTCACTTATATTTTAAAAAAACAAACAGTACTACAGAAAATGTACAGTTGTATCGTGAGCCACAATAAGGCTGCTTACTCACGCATCGAAATGTGTGTTTATTTAAGTACTATCGTACTATCGTTCAATTGTATCATGGTCTCACTCACACTCAGCTTGAACGCAAACTTGGTGACATCTCACTCGCAATCTTTATGGTCAAACATACAATAGTGGACCAAATTTTGCCGAGCAGACTACCTTGATATAATAGTATCATGAGCCAGCCCAAAAACAACACATAACATTAAAAGGTCGCTAAACACAAACATCTATTACAACTATCGATAACCGATATTCGTTGCTGGAGGACCATTGCTAACTTGACGCACATATAATGTACGCAGATTGTACGATAATTTATGTGCGTCAAGTTAGCAACGGTCCTCCAGCAAGGAAATTCGGTTATCGATAGTTGTAAAATTTAAAATTGTAATTTGACATAAAATCAATAAAGTAATGATGCAGAAATGTAAAAAATTGACTTATTATTTTATCCAGTTTTCAGGCATTTTTGTTTTTTAAATAGGTGTATTAAGTGATTTTTGGGTAAAAACTCACTCTTTCGCAAATATCTTTGTTTAGGAGAATAGTGCACCAATACGGCCTATACACGCTAAAGCCAATCATTTTTATCTTTTAAATGTTACCCACGTTTTTGACAAATCTTCGAAAGAGTGCAGCAACCTCGATGCCGGCCCCATACAAAATTGACCGGCAAAATGTAAGTTCCGCACTTAAGCTGTAAAGTAGTATTTTACCTGGGTATAAATCTCAGTCTGGCCAGGCTCAGTTTACAAGACAATTTATAATTTGCTGTGAAACGTAAAAGGTGCAAAGTCTACAAGGTATTGGGTGAGAGGGGGGATGAGGAATCCACTGTCCAAGCTTCGTTAGCCACAGATCCAGGGTCGTGGCGCGCGAAGGGTACGAGCCCACATGCACGAGCTTAACCGCATGGATCGGGCATACACTAATCGTGGGTTAGAGCACGCACCGATTAATGAACGTTTCGGGTAATCGTATTACTGGGCTAATCGCCACTCTGCAAACACACACACAGTAGCTTTAAATAGAAGAATAGGTTAGGTTAGGTTAGTTATACTCTGTTCGAGATTTACCACGCGGTCGGGCGACATGTGCACTCAACCACATAGCTGTTAGGGAACCTAGAAGACCCCTGTCTTATTAGGAACAATATATATATATACTTTTACTCATGTCAGTTTTATAGCCAGTTTATTTACTCTTATTATTCTATTTGACTTATATCTATTTTCGCGTACCGCACGTTCTTCATTTCCATTTGACCCGCCGAACTTAACTCCTCTTATCACCCTACTTTCCGCGTACGCGCGTTCCATCTTTCCC
>JAECXP010000075.1:0-151079 GCA_018152965.1 Scaptomyza pallida
GTTAGAATGAGGTAAAGTGATTAATGCAATTAATTGAGTTGTTCAAAATTTAATCCAAATTCAAAATCCTTTCTTAGTGCTCACTTTCAACCTGATTGGAATATTTGGTGAAAATTTCAGCCTTCTAGCTCTTTTCGTTTAGGCTGTGGGTCTCTCAACAATCAGTCAGGACAAACTATTTTATATATATAGATTAGCTTGCTACAGATACAACAATGTGTGCGTGCATTAACCAATATTTGCACTTGCATTTTTGTTAATACATATGTATGTAGGTACTAAACAATGAAAATGCACGTACATACATGTGTATGTATGTACATATGTGCATTTGCAACACCAACTAAAGTTACAAATGTCACTTTGAAAATAACAACAATGGCAATAGGTATTTGTGTGTTAAGTTTTGTTTGATAATTAGCAAGTATGTAGGTAAAACCAATCGCGTAACATATTCTGGTGTACAAAAACAAATTATGTTTTAATTGATTTGTTTTAAATCAATGATACCAACAAAAAGAAGCAACAACAACACTTACTAACAACAACAACAACAAATGCTACTTAATTCGAAAAACAATTGTCAAAGGCACAAAGAAGAAAAGAGAATAACGGAGAGAGACAAAAAGTGGAATGGGTAATTTTTTTATTTTTTTTTGTTTGAAACCTCGGCGGCGTTGAAACTCACAGCTTGTGCGACAATGAGGCGCCAGAGTGTTAGAATGAGGTAAAGTGATTAATGCAATTAATTGAGTTGTTCAAAATTTAATCCAAATTCAAAATCCTTTCTTAGTGCTCACTTTCAACCTGATTGGAATATTTGGTGAAAATTTCAGCCTTCTAGCTCTTTTCGTTTAGGCTGTGGGTCTCTCAACAATCAGTCAGGACAAACTATTTTATATATATAGATTAGCTTGCTACAGATACAACAATGTGTGCGTGCATTAACCAATATTTGCACTTGCATTTTTGTTAATACATAAGTATGTAGGTACTAAACAATGAAAATGCACGTACATACATGTGTATGTATGTACATATGTGCATTTGCAACACCAACTAAAGTTACAAATGTCAGTTTAAAAACAAGTAAGAAGGCTCTAGTCGAGAAATCCCGACTAGGACATACCCTTAACCCCATACGTAACGCGTACAGTCATTTGTGTGTATTTACCCAGTGACCAATATGATCAAAATGCGATATCTCCGGTGTTTCTAAACCGATTTTATTCAAATTTTTTCAAATGTTCATTATTTTACCAACAGTTTAAAACCCTGTTTTCACAATTTTGAAATTCAAGAATTTTTCGTTATCGATCACATGTGTATATCGGAAACCAGAAGTGTTATCGAAAATTTGAAGGAAACTTGATCTGCCTATGGTTACCTTAACCTTAAGTTTCAAATTTGAAGTCTCTAGCTCTTATAGTCTCTGAGATCGGCGCGTTCATACAGACAGACAGACAGACGGACAGACGGACAGACGGACAGACGGACATGGCTAGATCGACTCGGCTGTTGATGCTGATCAAGAATATATATACTTTATGGGGTCGGAGATGCTTCCTTCTGCCTGTTACATACATTTGCACAAAACCATTATACCCTTATTTACCCATTTTATGGGTTAAGGGTATAATAACAACAATGGCAATAGGTATTTGTGTGTTAAGTTTTGTTTGATAATTAGCAAGTATGTAGGTAAAACCAATCGCGTAACATATTCTGGTGTACAAAAACAAATTATGTTTTAATTGATTTGTTTTAAATCAATGATACCAACAAAAAGAAGCAACAACAACACTTACTAACAACAACAACAACAAATGCTACTTAATTCGAAAACAATTGTCAAAGGCACAAAGAAGAAAAGAGAATAACGGAGAGAGACAAAAAGTGGAATGGTAATTTTTTTTTATTTTTTTTGTTTGAAACCTCGGCGGCGTTGAAACTCACAGCTTGTGCGACAATGAGGCGCCAGAGTGTTAGAATGAGGTAAAGTGATTAATGCAATTAATTGAGTTGTTCAAAATTTAATCCAAATTCAAAATCCTTTCTTAGTGCTCACTTTCAACCTGATTGGAATATTTGGTGAAAATTTCAGCCTTCTAGCTCTTTTCGTTTAGGCTGTGGGTCTCTCAACAATCAGTCAGGACAAACTATTTTATATATATAGATTAGCTTGCTACAGATGCAACAATGTGTGCGTGCATTAACCAATATATGCACTTGCATTTTTGTTAATACATATGTATGTAGGTACTAAACAATGAAAATGCACGTACATACATGTGTATGTATGTACATATGTGCATTTGCAACACCAACTAAAGTTACAAATGTCAGTTTGAAAATAATATCAAAACAACAATGGCAATAGGTATTTGTGTGTTAAGTTTTGTTTGATAATTAGCAAGTATGTAGGTAAAACCAATCGCGTAACATATTCTGGTGTACAAAAACAAATTATGTTTTAATTGATTTGTTTTAAATCAATGATACCAACAAAAAGAAGCAACAACAACACTTACAACAACAACAAACGCTGCTGGGGTCGTAAATCAATTGTCATGGGCACATAGAAGAAAAGAAAAAACTCATTTGTTTTGATTTTATCAACTCGTATATATATAGATTAGCTTGCTACAGATGCAACAATGTGTGCGTGCATTAACCAATATATGCACTTGCATTTTTGTTAATACATATGTATGTAGGTACTAAACAATGAAAATGCACGTACATACATGTGTATGTATGTACATATGTGCATTTGCAACACCAACTAAAGTTACAAATGTCAGTTTGAAAATAATATCAAAACAACAATGGCAATAGGTATTTGTGTGTTAAGTTTTGTTTGATAATTAGCAAGTATGTAGGTAAAACCAATCGCGTAACATATTCTGGTGTTCAAAAACAAATTATGTTTTAATTGATTTGTTTTAAATCAATGATACCAACAAAAAGAAGCAACAACAACACTTACAACAACAACAAACGCTGCTGGGGTCGTAAATCAATTGTCATGGGCACAAAGAAGAAAAGAAAAAAACTCATTTGTTTTGATTTTATCAACTCGTATATATGTATATTAGCTTGATACAGATGCAACAATGTGTGCGTGCATTAACCAATATATGCACTTGCATTTTTGTTAATACATATGTATGTAGGTACTAAACAATGAAAATGCACGTACATACATGTGTATGTATGTACATATGTGCATTTGCAACACCAACTAAAGTTACAAATGTCAGTTTGAAAATAATATCAAAACAACAATGGCAATAGGTATTTGTGTGTTAAGTTTTGTTAGATAATTAGCAAGTATGTAGGTAAAACCAATCGCGTAACATATTCTGGTGTACAAAAACAAATTATGTTTTAATTGATTTGTTTTAAATCAATGATACCAACAAAAAGAAGCAACAACAACACTTACTAACAACAACAACAACAAATGCTACTTAATTCGAAAAACAATTGTCAAAGGCACAAAGAAGAAAAGAGAATAACGGAGAGAGACAAAAAGTGGAATGGGTCATTTTTTTTATTTTTTTTTGTTTGAAACCTCGGCGGTGTTGAAACTCACAGCTTGTGCGACAATGAGGCGCCAGAGTGTTGGAATGAGGTAAAGTGATTAATGCAATTAATTGAGTTGTTCAAAATTTAATCCAAATTAAAAATCCTTTCTTAGTGCTCACTTTCAACCTGAATGGAATATTATGTGAAAATTTCAGCCTTCTAGCTCTTTTCATTTAGGCTGTGGGTCTCTCAACAATCAGTCAGGACAAACTATTTTATATATATAGATTAGCTTGCTACAGATACAACAATGTATGCGTGCATTAACCAATATATGCACTTGCATTTTTGTTAATACATACGTATGTAGGTACTAAATAATGAAAATGCACGTACATACATGTGTGCATTTGCAACACCAACTAAAGTTACAAATGTCACTTTGAAAATAATATCAAAACAACAATGGCAATAGGTATTTGTGTGTTAAGTTTTGTTTGATAATTAGCAAGTATGTAGGTAAAACCAATCGCGTAACATATTCTGGTGTACAAAAACAAATTATGTTTCAATTGATTTGTTTTAAATCAATGATACCAACAAAAAGAAGCAACAACAACACTTACTAACAACAACAAATGCTACTTAATTCGAAAAACAATTGTCAAAGGCACAAAGAAGAAAAGAGAATAACAGAGAGACACACATCTACAGACGGCAAAAGTGGAATGGGTCATTTTTTTATTTTTTTGTTTGAAACCTCGGCGGCGTTGAAACTCACAGCTTGTGCGACAATGAGGCGCCAGAGTGGTGGAATGAAGTAAAGTGATTAATGCAATTAATTGAGTTGTTCAAAATTTAATCCAAATTCAAAATCCTTTCTTAGTGCTCACTTTCAAGCTGCATGAAATTTTATGTGAAAATTTCAGCCTTCTAGCTCTTATCGTTTAGGCTGTGGGCCTCTCAACAATCAGTCAGTCAGTTAGGACAAACTATTTTATATATATAGATAAGCACGCTCCATAACATAAGTGTATGGGAGGTGCCCCAAGGAGTTGTCGGATCGGGTCCAAATTTTGCATCCATAATTTTTTTACACGCCTCCATGTCGTGACCAAGTTTTGTAAGAATTGATTAATTTTAAAGCATAGCTCTAGTACAAAAGTTGAGAAAAAAAGGACTTAAGTGCTTAGGAGGTACTCGAAGGAGTGGTCCAAATTCAAAATCCTTTCTTAGTGCTCACTTTCAACCTGATTGGAATATTTGGTGAAAATTTCTGCCTTCTACCTCTTTTCGTTTAGGCTGTGGGTCTCTCAACAATCAGTCAGGACAAACTCTTTTATATATAATCCATAATATAAGTGTATGGGAGGTGCCCCAAGGAGTTGTCGGATCGGGTTCAAATTTTGCATCCATAATTTTTTTACTCGCCTCCATGTCCTGACCAAGTTTCGTAATAATTGATTATTTTAAAGCATAGCTCTAGTACAAAAGTTGAGAAAAAAAGGACTTAAGTGTTAAGGAGGTACTTGAAGGAGTGGTCCAAATTCAAAATCCTTTCTTAGTGCTCACTTTCAACCTGATTGGAATATTTGGTGAAAATTTCTGCTTTCTACCTCTTTTCGTTTAGGCTGTGGGTCTCTCAACAATCAGTTAGGACAAACTATTTTTATATATAGATAAGCACGCTCCATAACATAAGTGTATGGGAGGTGCCCCAAGGAGTTGTCGGATCGGGTCCAAACTTTGCATCCATAATTTTTTTACACGCCTCCATGTCCTGACCAAGTTTTGTAAGAATTGATTAATTTTAAAGCATAGCTCTAGTACAAAAGTTGGGAAAAAAGGACTTAAGTGCTTAGGAGGTACTCGAAGGAGTGGTCCAAATTCAAAATCCTTTCTTAGTGCTCACTTTCAACCTGATTGGAATATTTGGTGAAAATTTCTGCCTTCTACCTCTTTTCGTTTAGGCTGTGGGTCTCTCAACAATCAGTTAGGACAAACTATTTTATATATATAGATAAGCACGCTCCATAACATAAGTGTATGGGAGGTGCCCCAAGGAGTTGTCGGATCGGGTCCAAATTTTGCATCCATAATTTTTTTACACGCCTCCATGTCGTGACCAAGTTTTGTAAGAATTGATTAATTTTAAAGCATAGCTCTAGTACAAAAGTTGGGAAAAAAGGACTTAAGTGCTTAGGAGGTACTCGAAGGAGTGGTCCAAATTCAAAATCCTTTCTTAGTGCTCACTTTCAACCTGATTGGAATATTTGGTGAAAATTTCTGCCTTCTACCTCTTTTCGTTTAGGCTGTGGGTCTCTCAACAATCAGTTAGGACAAACTATTTTATATATATAGATAAGCACGCTCCATAACATAAGTGTATGGGAGGTGCCCCAAGGAGTTGTCGGATCGGGTCCAAATTTTCCATCCATAATTTTTTTACACGCCTCCATGTCGTGACCAAGTTTTGTAAGAATTGAATAATTTTGAAGCAAAGCTCTAGTACAAAAGTTGGGAAAAAAAGGACTTAAGTGCTTAGGAGGTACTCGAAGGAGTGGTCCAAATTCAAAATCCTTTCTTAGTGCTCACTTTCAACCTGATTGGAATATTTGGTGAAAATTTCAGCCTTCTAGCTCTTTTCGTTTAGGCTGTGGGTCTCTCAACAATCAGTCAGGACAAACTCTTTTATATATATAGATAAGCACGCTCCATAACATAAGTGTATGGGAGGTGCCCCAAGGAGTTGTCGGATCGGGTCCAAATTTTGCATCCATAATTTTTTTACACGCCTCCATGTCCTGACCAAGTTTCGTAACAATTAATTAATTTTAAAGCATAGCTCTAGTACAAAAGTTGAGAAAAAAAGGACTTAAGTGTTAAGGAGGTACTCGAAGGAGTGGTCCAAATTCAAAATCCTTTCTTAGTGCTCACTTTCAACCTGATTGGAATATTTGGTGAAAATTTCTGCCTTCTACCTCTTTTCGTTTAGGCTGTGGGTCTCTCAACAATCAGTTAGGACAAACTATTTTATATATGTATATAGATAAGCACGCTCCATAACATAAGTGTATGGGAGGTGCCCCAAGGAGTTGTCGGATCGGGTTCAAATTTTGCATCCATAATTTTTTTACTCGCCACCATGTCCTGACCAAGTTTCGTAATAATTGATTATTTTAAAGCATAGCTCTAGTACAAAAGTTGAGAAAAAAAGGACTTAAGTGTTAAGGAGGTACTTGAAGGAGTGGTCCAAATTCCAAATCCTTTCTTAGTGCTCACTTTCAACCTGATTGGAATATTTGGTGAAAATTTCTGCCTTCTACCTCTTTTCGTTTAGGCTGTGGGTCTCTCAACAATTAGTTAGGACAAACTATTTTATATATATAGATAAGCACGCTCCATAACATAAGTGTATGGGAGGTGCCCCAAGGAGTTGTCGGATCGGGTCCAAACTTTGCACCCATAATTTTTTTACACGCCTCCATGTCCTGACCAAGTTTTGTAAGAATTGATTAATTTTAAAGCATAGCTCTAGTACAAAAGTTGGGAAAAAAGGACTTAAGTGCTTAGGAGGTACTCGAAGGAGTGGTCCAAATTCAAAATCCTTTCTTAGTGCTCACTTTCAACCTGATTGGAATATTTGGTGAAAATTTCTGCCTTCTACCTCTTTTCGTTTAGGCTGTGGGTCTCTCAACAATCAGTCAGGACAAACTCTTTTATATATATAGATAAGCACGCTCCATAACATAAGTGTATGGGAGGTGCCCCAAGGAGTTGTCGGATCGGGTCCAAATTTTGCATCCATAATTTTTTTACACGCCTCCATGTCGTGACCAAGTTTTGTAAGAATTGATTAATTTTAAAGCATAGCTCTAGTACAAAAGTTGGGAAAAAAAGGACTTAAGTGCTTAGGAGGTACTCGAAGGAGTGGTCCAAATTCAAAATCCTTTCTTAGTGCTCACTTTCAACCTGATTGGAATATTTGGTGAAAATTTCTGCCTTCTACCTCTTTTCGTTTAGGCTGTGGGTCTCTCAACAATCAGTCAGGACAAACTCTTTTATATATATCCATAATATAAGTGTATGGGAGGTGCCCCAAGGAGTTGTCGGATCGGGTTCAAATTTTGCATCCATAATTTTTTTACTCGCCTCCATGTCCTGACCAAGTTTCGTAATAATTGATTATTTTAAAGCATAGCTCTAGTACAAAAGTTGAGAAAAAAAGGACTTAAGTGTTAAGGAGGTACTTGAAGGAGTGGTCCAAATTCAAAATCCTTTCTTAGTGCTCACTTTCAACCTGATTGGAATATTTGGTGAAAATTTCTGCCTTCTACCTCTTTTCGTTTAGGCTGTGGGTCTCTCAACAATCAGTTAGGACAAACTATTTTATATATGTATATAGATAAGCACGCTCCATAACATAAGTGTATGGGAGGTGCCCCAAGGAGTTGTCGGATCGGGTTCAAATTTTGCATCCATAATTTTTTTACTCGCCTCCATGTCCTGACCAAGTTTCGTAATAATTGATTATTTTAAAGCATAGCTCTAGTACAAAAGTTGAGAAAAAAGGACTTAAGTGTTAAGGAGGTACTTGAAGGAGTGGT
This sequence comes from Scaptomyza pallida, assembly GCA_018152965.1. Taxonomy (NCBI): domain Eukaryota; kingdom Metazoa; phylum Arthropoda; class Insecta; order Diptera; family Drosophilidae; genus Scaptomyza; species Scaptomyza pallida. The sequence continues at coordinate 8,139 of JAECXP010000075.1, forward strand.
CCAAATTCCAAATCCTTTCTTAGTGCTCACTTTCAACCTGATTGGAATATTTGGTGAAAATTTCTGCCTTCTACCTCTTTTCGTTTAGGCTGTGGGTCTCTCAACAATTAGTTAGGACAAACTATTTTATATATATAGATAAGCACGCTCCATAACATAAGTGTATGGGAGGTGCCCCAAGGAGTTGTCGGATCGGGTCCAAACTTTGCATCCATAATTTTTTTACACGCCTCCATGTCCTGACCAAGTTTTGTAAGAATTGATTAATTTTAAAGCATAGCTCTAGTACAAAAGTTGGGAAAAAAGGACTTAAGTGCTTAGGAGGTACTCGAAGGAGTGGTCCAAATTCAAAATCCTTTCTTAGTGCTCACTTTCAACCTGATTGGAATATTTGGTGAAAATTTCTGCTTTCTACCTCTTTTCGTTTAGGCTGTGGGTCTCTCAACAATCAGTTAGGACAAACTATTTTATATATATAGATAAGCACGCTCCATAACATAAGTGTATGGGAGGTGCCCCAAGGAGTTGTCGGATCGGGTCCAAATTTTGCATCCATAATTTTTTTACACGCCTCCATGTCGTGACCAAGTTTTGTAAGAATTGATTAATTTTAAAGCATAGCTCTAGTACAAAAGTTGGGAAAAAAAGGACTTAAGTGCTTAGGAGGTACTCGAAGGAGTGGTCCAAATTCAAAATCCTTTCTTAGTGCTCACTTTCAACCTGATTGGAATATTTGGTGAAAATTTCTGCCTTCTACCTCTTTTCGTTTAGGCTGTGGGTCTCTCAACAATCAGTTAGGACAAACTATTTTATATATATAGATAAGCACGCTCCATAACATAAGTGTATGGGAGGTGCCCCAAGGAGTTGTCGGATCGGGTCCAAATTTTCCATCCATAATTTTTTTACACGCCTCCATGTCGTGACCAAGTTTTGTAAGAATTGAATAATTTTGAAGCAAAGCTCTAGTACAAAAGTTGGGAAAAAAAGGACTTAAGTGCTTAGGAGGTACTCGAAGGAGTGGTCCAAATTCAAAATCCTTTCTTAGTGCTCACTTTCAACCTGATTGGAATATTTGGTGAAAATTTCTGCCTTCTACCTCTTTTCGTTTAGGCTGTGGGTCTCTCAACAATCAGTTAGGACAAACTATTTTATATATATAGATAAGCACGCTCCATAACATAAGTGTATGGGAGGTGCCCCAAGGAGTTGTCGGATCGGGTCCAAATTTTGCATCCATAATTTTTTTACACGCCTCCGTGTCGTGACCAAGTTTTGTAAGAATTTGATTAATTTTAAAGCATAGCTCTAGTACAAAAGTTGGGAAAAAAAGGACTTAAGTGCTTAGGAGGTACTCGAAGGAGTGGTCCAAATTCAAAATCCTTTCTTAGTGCTCACTTTCAACCTGATTGGAATATTTGGTGAAAATTTCAGCCTTCTAGCTCTTTTCGTTTAGGCTGTGGGTCTCTCAACAATCAGTCAGGACAAACTCTTTTATATATATAGATTAGCTTGATACAGATGCAACAATGTGTGCGTGCATTAACCAATATATGCACTTGCATTTTTGTTAATACATATGTATGTAGGTACTAAACAATGAAAATGCACGTACATACATGTGTATGTATGTACATATGTGCATTTGCAACACCAACTAAAGTTACAAATGTCAGTTTAAAAATAATATCAAAACAACAATGGCAATAGGTATTTGTGTGTTAAGTTTTGTTTGATAATTAGCAAGTATGTAGGTAAAACCAATCGCGTAACATATTCTGGTGTACAAAAACAAATTATGTTTTAATTGATTTGTTTTAAATCAATGATACCAACAAAAAGAAGCAACAACAACACTTACAACAACAACAAACGCTGCTGGGGTCGTAAATCAATTGTCATGGGCACAAAGAAGAAAAGAAAAAAACTCATTTGTTTTGATTTTATCAACTCGTATATATGTATATTAGCTTGATACAGATGCAACAATGTGTGCGTGCATTAACCAATATATGCACTTGCATTTTTGTTAATACATATGTATGTAGGTACTAAACAATGAAAATGCACGTACATACATGTGTATGTATGTACATATGTGCATTTGCAACACCAACTAAAGTTACAAATGTCAGTTTGAAAATAATATCAAAACAACAATGGCAATAGGTATTTGTGTGTTAAGTTTTGTTTGATAATTAGCAAGTATGTAGGTAAAACCAATCGCGTAACATATTCTGGTGTACAAAAACAAATTATGTTTTAATTGATTTGTTTTAAATCAATGATACCAACAAAAAGAAGCAACAACAACACTTACTAACAACAACAACAACTAATGCTACTTAATTCGAAAAACAATTGTCAAAGGCACAAAGAAGAAAAGAGAATAACGGAGAGAGACAAAAAGTGGAATGGGTCATTTTTTTTATTTTTTTTTTGTTTGAAACCTCGGTGGCGTTGAAACTCACAGCTTGTGCGACAATGAGGCGCCAGAGTGTTGGAATGAGGTAAAGTGATTAATGCAATTAATTGAGTTGTTCAAAATTTAATCCAAATTCAAAATCCTTTCTTAGTGCTCACTTTCAACCTGATTGGAATATTTGGTGAAAATTTCAGCCTTCTAGCTCTTTTCGTTTAGGCTGTGGGTCTCTCAACAATCAGTCAGGACAAACTCTTTTATATATATAGATTAGCTTGATACAGATGCAACAATGTGTGCGTGCATTAACCAATATATGCACTTGCATTTTTGTTAATACATATGTATGTAGGTACTAAACAATGAAAATGCACGTACATACATGTGTATGTATGTACATATGTGCATTTGCAACACCAACTAAAGTTACAAATGTCAGTTTGAAAATAATATCAAAACAACAATGGCAATAGGTATTTGTGTGTTAAGTTTTGTTTGATAATTAGCAAGTATGTAGGTAAAACCAATCGCGTAACATATTCTGGTGTACAAAAACAAATTATGTTTTAATTGATTTGTTTTAAATCAATGATACCAACAAAAAGAAGCAACAACAACACTTACAACAACAACAAACGCTGCTGGGGTCGTAAATCAATTGTCATGGGCACAAAGAAGAAAAGAAAAAACTCATTTGTTTTGATTTTATCAACTCGTATATATGTATATTAGCTTGATACAGATGCAACAATGTGTGCGTGCATTAACCAATATATGCACTTGCATTTTTGTTAATACATATGTATGTAGGTACTAAACAATGAAAATGCACGTACATACATGTGTATGTATGTACATATGTGCATTTGCAACACCAACTAAAGTTACAAATGTCAGTTTGAAAATAATATCAAAACAACAATGGCAATAGGTATTTGTGTGTTAAGTTTTGTTTGATAATTAGCAAGTATGTAGGTAAAACCAATCGCGTAACATATTCTGGTGTACAAAAACAAATTATGTTTTAATTGATTTGTTTTAAATCAATGATACCAACAAAAAGAAGCAACAACAACACTTACTAACAACAACAACAACAAATGCTACTTAATTCGAAAAACAATTGTCAAAGGCACAAAGAAGAAAAGAGAATAACGGAGAGAGACAAAAAGTGGAATGGGTCATTTTTTTATTTTTTTGTTTGAAACCTCGGCGGCGTTGAAACTCACAGCTTGTGCGACAATGAGGCGCCAGAGTGTTGGAATGAGGTAAAGTGATTAATGCAATTAATTGAGTTGTTCAAAATTTAATCCAAATTCAAAATCCTTTCTTAGTGCTCACTTTCAACCTGATTGGAATATTTGGTGAAAATTTCAGCCTTCTAGCTCTTTTCGTTTAGGCTGTGGGTCTCTCAACAATCAGTCAGTCAGGACAAACTCTTTTATATATATAGATTAGCTTGATACAGATGCAACAATGTGTGCGTGCATTAACCAATATATGCACTTGCATTTTTGTTAATACATATGTATGTAGGTACTAAACAATGAAAATGCACGTACATACATGTGTATGTATGTACATATGTGCATTTGCAACACCAACTAAAGTTACAAATGTCAGTTTGAAAATAATATCAAAACAACAATGGCAATAGGTATTTGTGTGTTAAGTTTTGTTTGATAATTAGCAAGTATGTAGGTAAAACCAATCGCGTAACATATTCTGGTGTACAAAAACAAATTATGTTTTAATTGATTTGTTTTAAATCAATGATACCAACAAAAAGAAGCAACAACAACACTTACTAACAACAACAACAACAAATGCTACTTAATTCGAAAAACAATTGTCAAAGGCACAAAGAAGAAAAGAGAATAACGGAGAGAGACAAAAAGTGGAATGGGTCATTTTTTTTTATTTTTTTGTTTGAAACCTCGGCGGCGTTGAAACTCACAGCTTGTGCGACAATGAGGCGCCAGAGTGTTGGAATGAGGTAAAGTGATTAATGCAATTAATTGAGTTGTTCAAAATTTAATCCAAATTCAAAATCCTTTCTTAGTGCTCACTTTCAACCTGATTGGAATATTTGGTGAAAATTTCATCCTTCTAGCTCTTTTCGTTTAGGCTGTGGGTCTCTCAACAATCAGTCAGTCAGGACAAACTCTTTTATATATATAGATTAGCTTGATACAGATGCAACAATGTGTGCGTGCATTAACCAATATATGCACTTGCATTTTTGTTAATACATATGTATGTAGGTACTAAACAATGAAAATGCACGTACATACATGTGTATGTATGTACATATGTGCATTTGCAACACCAACTAAAGTTACAAATGTCAGTTTAAAAATAATATCAAAACAACAATGGCAATAGGTATTTGTGTGTTAAGTTTTGTTTGATAATTAGCAAGTATGTAGGTAAAACCAATCGCGTAACATATTCTGGTGTACAAAAACAAATTATGTTTTAATTGATTTGTTTTAAATCAATGATACCAACAAAAAGAAGCAACAACAACACTTACAACAACAACAAACGCTGCTGGGGTCGTAAATCAATTGTCATGGGCACAAAGAAGAAAAGAAAAAACTCATTTGTTTTGATTTTATCAACTCGTATATATGTATATTAGCTTGATACAGATGCAACAATGTGTGCGTGCATTAACCAATATATGCACTTGCATTTTTGTTAATACATATGTATGTAGGTACTAAACAATGAAAATGCACGTACATACATGTGTATGTATGTACATATGTGCATTTGCAACACCAACTAAAGTTACAAATGTCAGTTTGAAAATAATATCAAAACAACAATGGCAATAGGTATTTGTGTGTTAAGTTTTGTTTGATAATTAGCAAGTATGTAGGTAAAACCAATCGCGTAACATATTCTGGTGTACAAAAACAAATTATGTTTTAATTGATTTGTTTTAAATCAATGATACCAACAAAAAGAAGCAACAACAACACTTACTAACAACAACAACAACTAATGCTACTTAATTCGAAAAACAATTGTCAAAGGCACAAAGAAGAAAAGAGAATAACGGAGAGAGACAAAAAGTGGAATGGGTCATTTTTTTTTATTTTTTTGTTTGAAACCTCGGTGGCGTTGAAACTCACAGCTTGTGCGACAATGAGGCGCCAGAGTGTTGGAATGAGGTAAAGTGATTAATGCAATTAATTGAGTTGTTCAAAATTTAATCCAAATTCAAAATCCTTTCTTAGTGCTCACTTTCAACCTGATTGGAATATTTGGTGAAAATTTCAGCCTTCTAGCTCTTTTCGTTTAGGCTGTGGGTCTCTCAACAATCAGTCAGGACAAACTCTTTTATATATATAGATTAGCTTGATACAGATGCAACAATGTGTGCGTGCATTAACCAATATATGCACTTGCATTTTTGTTAATACATATGTATGTAGGTACTAAACAATGAAAATGCACGTACATACATGTGTATGTATGTACATATGTGCATTTGCAACACCAACTAAAGTTACAAATGTCAGTTTGAAAATAATATCAAAACAACAATGGCAATAGGTATTTGTGTGTTAAGTTTTGTTTGATAATTAGCAAGTATGTAGGTAAAACCAATCGCGTAACATATTCTGGTGTACAAAAACAAATTATGTTTTAATTGATTTGTTTTAAATCAATGATACCAACAAAAGGAAGCAACAACAACACTTACAACAACAACAAACGCTGCTGGGGTCGTAAATCAATTGTCATGGGCACAAAGAAGAAAAGAAAAAACTCATTTGTTTTGATTTTATCAACTCGTATATATGTATATTAGCTTGATACAGATGCAACAATGTGTGCGTGCATTAACCAATATATGCACTTGCATTTTTGTTAATACATATGTATGTAGCAGAGAGCTGCAACGGGTAAAGCAATTTCGCTCCAACTCGAACTTATACTTGTATCCGTTGTGATTGTGCACTTTCGGGTTTGATACTCGTTGTGATTTTTCTTGAATGAGTATGAAGCGAACATTCATTTCGAGTCACAACGTATCAAACGTGCATGTGATTGCAACTGAGTTGAAATCGTGTGTATAAATTCTTCGAGCTCGTTCGCTCACTGCATACACACAAGTATGAACAGACAACTGGCTCGCGTATAGAATGAGCATAACAAAGAATTCGTAAAATAACGGTAAATGCGTGCTGTTATTTTTTGTACTGGGCATGCAACTATTCTTAGAGCTGTTGAGAGCAATCAGTATTGTTCTGATTTTGTTAGCATTTGGTTGAATTAATATGGATCAAAAAGTAATTTCCGAAAATATTTTGAGTGGCAAATACACATTATGTGGCCAACGCAAAGGGCGTAGTATGATATGGAACCTACTAGCCGAAATAAAAAAAGAAGACGATACCATATTGCCCGGCTTTGTGTATTGCCGATCATGCCAAGCGATTTTAAAATATATCAACAGTCAGACATCCAATTTGACTCGTCACAGCTGCTGCAAAATTATAAAGCAGTCTACAAACATCAAACAGGTGACTGCGCAACACAAAAGCGAGGCCGTCAATAAGTGCACTGCATGGGTTGCAGAAGACTGCAGACCATTTTCTGTAGTGCGTGGCTCCGGGTTCAAAGAGCTGGTCAAATTTTTTATTAAAATTGGAGCGACATACGGAGAGCATGTCGATGTTGATGACCTGCTACCAGACCCAACAACGATTTCAAGGAACGTCATAAAATCTGCAAACGAAGAGAAAAACAAGCTCAAGGAAGAAATTTCTGAGGTTGTTCGTCGCGGATCAGCAACAGCGACCATAGACATGTGGACCGACAGCTATGTGAAGCGTAACTTTTTAGGTGTCACAATACATTATCAAAAAGACCTCAAGTTTGTGGATATGGTCATTGGTATGAAATCAATGGATTTCGCAAGGTCGACCAATGAAAATGTTTTAAAAAAACTAAGAAGCGTTTTCAGTGAGTTTGGTGTTGACAACATAGGGTCTGTTAAATTTATAACTGATAGAGGAACAAATATTGTGAAAGCGTTAGAAAATAATGTGCGCTTAAACTGTAGTAGTCATCTATTCTCAAACTTACTTGAGAAAGCTTTCACTGACACAATAGAGCTCGAATCCTTGTTAGAGTCGTGCAAAAAAATTGTTAAATATTTTAAAAAGGCCAACTTGCAGCACCTTTTGCCGACCTCTTTAAAAGCACAATGCCCAACTCGCTGGAACTCGCAATATAGAATGCTGAAGTCAGTTAATGATAATTGGGCAGATATTAATATTATATTGGCAAATAATGAAGAAAGTCACAGACTTATAAATATAAATTTTTCACTTGTGAAGGCTCTTGTGAAACTATTAGAAAATTTTGAAATTATATTTAAAAAGTTGCAGGTAACTCATTCGCCATCTTTATGCTATGTCTTGCCTTCAATTATTAAAGTAAAAAGTCTTTGTGAGCCTAATATAGACGACATTACGACAATTTCAGTATTAAAAAAAAATATTTTGACGAATATTAACTCAGTTTGGGTCGCCAATTTAAGCATGTGGCATAAGGCTGCGTTTTTTTTGTGCCCACCAGCTATAAATATCCAAGTTGAAGAACTTAAAGAAATCAAAACATTTTGCATATCTCAAATTTTAAATATTGATTTATCAGTTGAAAGAGAATCTTTTTCGGTGTCACCTTCAACACCACTATCCTCTTCAACATCATTTTCATTTGACATAGATAATCAATTAGAAAATAATAATTTAGAACCACTTAGCCCAATTGCTCGTTTGAAGACAACCGATAATACATTCTTTTTCTCCAATTTAATTAAAAACCCTGCCATAGATAACATAGAAGAGCCTAAAGACGAAGTCGAAAGGTACAGTAAGGAATTAGTTTTTATGACAGAACAGTTTGATTTAATGGAGTGGTGGAAAATTAATAAACATAAATATCCACTTTTGTACCAGTTAGCACTTCAAATTCATACAATGCCAGCTAGCAGTGCTGCGGCAGAGAGATCTTTTTCGTTGGCTGGCAACATAATAACGGAAAAACGAAACAGGTTAGAACCTGGAGCAGTCGACAGTTTGGTTTTTCTTAATTCCTTTTTAAAACAAAAATGTTAAGTTATTATTTTAAGAAAAACATTAATGAAATTTAATTCAATTTTTTATTTATTTTATTATAATTAAATTCTTTCTCAAACTATGTTCAATTAATATTTTAAGAAAAAACGCTGAATAAACGCTTTATTTTGATTTTGTGCCTCCTAATTTTTCTTTTTAATTTGCACATATTGTACATGTTCGTGCATGTTAGATGCGAGTGGCTCGAAGTACTCGAAATTCTGTGTATACTCAAGACTTTTGGTTCGTTCGGACCACTCACGCAACTTGATGTTCGATGTTCAGTGTTCGAACTCGATTTGAGCGAAAGCCAAACGAACAAAGAGTGGCTTGATTTTTTTTGATCGTGTTCGTTCGATCGGGTACGTTCGGTACCCTGAGCGCTGCGCACACTTTACAAGTTCGAAGAAGTTCAATCGAGCGAGTTGATTTGAGCGGAATGAATTTTCAACATGTGTGAACAATCATACTCGAACATATCCGATGCAGCTCTCTGGTATGTAGGTACTAAACAATGAAAATGCACGTACATACATGTGTATGTATGTACATATGTGCATTTGCAACACCAACTAAAGTTACAAATGTCAGTTTGAAAATAATATCAAAACAACAATGGCAATAGGTATTTGTGTGTTAAGTTTTGTTTGATAATTAGCAAGTATGTAGGTAAAACCAATCGCGTAACATATTCTGGTGTACAAAAACAAATTATGTTTTAATTGATTTGTTTTAAATCAATGATACCAACAAAAAGAAGCAACAACAACACTTACTAACAACAACAACAACTAATGCTACTTAATTCGAAAAACAATTGTCAAAGGCACAAAGAAGAAAAGAGAATAACGGAGAGAGACAAAAAGTGGAATGGGTCATTTTTTTTTTTTTTTTTGTTTGAAACCTCGGTGGCGTTGAAACTCACAGCTTGTGCGACAATGAGGCGCCAGAGTGTTGGAATGAGGTAAAGTGATTAATGCAATTAATTGAGTTGTTCAAAATTTAATCCAAATTCAAAATCCTTTCTTAGTGCTCACTTTCAACCTGATTGGAATATTTGGTGAAAATTTCAGCCTTCTAGCTCTTTTCGTTTAGGCTGTGGGTCTCTCAACAATCAGTCAGGACAAACTCTTTTATATATATAGATTAGCTTGATACAGATGCAACAATGTGTGCGTGCATTAACCAATATATGCACTTGCATTTTTGTTAATACATATGTATGTAGGTACTAAACAATGAAAATGCACGTACATACATGTGTATGTATGTACATATGTGCATTTGCAACACCAACTAAAGTTACAAATGTCAGTTTGAAAATAATATCAAAACAACAATGGCAATAGGTATTTGTGTGTTAAGTTTTGTTTGATAATTAGCAAGTATGTAGGTAAAACCAATCGCGTAACATATTCTGGTGTACAAAAACAAATTATGTTTTAATTGATTTGTTTTAAATCAATGATACCAACAAAAAGAAGCAACAACAACACTTACAACAACAACAAACGCTGCTGGGGTCGTAAATCAATTGTCATGGGCACAAAGAAGAAAAGAAAAAAACTCATTTGTTTTGATTTTATCAACTCGTATATATGTATATTAGCTTGATACAGATGCAACAATGTGTGCGTGCATTAACCAATATATGCACTTGCATTTTTGTTAATACATATGTATGTAGGTACTAAACAATGAAAATGCACGTACATACATGTGTATGTATGTACATATGTGCATTTGCAACACCAACTAAAGTTACAAATGTCAGTTTGAAAATAATATCAAAACAACAATGGCAATAGGTATTTGTGTGTTAAGTTTTGTTTGATAATTAGCAAGTATGTAGGTAAAACCAATCGCGTAACATATTCTGGTGTACAAAAACAAATTATGTTTTAATTGATTTGTTTTAAATCAATGATACCAACAACAACACTTACTAACAACAACAACAACAAATGCTACTTAATTCGAAAAACAATTGTCAAAGGCACAAAGAAGAAAAGAGAATAACGGAGAGAGACAAAAAGTGGAATGGGTCATTTTTTTTTATTTTTTTTGTTTGAAACCTCGGCGGCGTTGAAACTCACAGCTTGTGCGACAATGAGGCGCCAGAGTGTTGGAATGAGGTAAAGTGATTAATGCAATTAATTGAGTTGTTCAAAATTTAATCCAAATTCAAAATCCTTTCTTAGTGCTCACTTTCAACCTGATTGGAATATTTGGTGAAAATTTCAGCCTTCTAGCTCTTTTCGTTTAGGCTGTGGGTCTCTCAACAATCAGTCAGTCAGGACAAACTCTTTTATATATATAGATTAGCTTGATACAGATGCAACAATGTGTGCGTGCATTAACCAATATATGCACTTGCATTTTTGTTAATACATATGTATGTAGGTACTAAACAATGAAAATGCACGTACATACATGTGTATGTATGTACATATGTGCATTTGCAACACCAACTAAAGTTACAAATGTCAGTTTGAAAATAATATCAAAACAACAATGGCAATAGGTATTTGTGTGTTAAGTTTTGTTTGATAATTAGCAAGTATGTAGGTAAAACCAATCGCGTAACATATTCTGGTGTACAAAAACAAATTATGTTTTAATTGATTTGTTTTAAATCAATGATACCAACAAAAAGAAGCAACAACAACACTTACTAACAACAACAACAACAAATGCTACTTAATTCGAAAAACAATTGTCAAAGGCACAAAGAAGAAAAGAGAATAACGGAGAGAGACAAAAAGTGGAATGGGTAATTTTTTTATTTTTTTGTTTGAAACCTCGGCGGCGTTGAAACTCACAGCTTGTGCGACAATGAGGCGCCAGAGTGTTGGAATGAGGTAAAGTGATTAATGCAATTAATTGAGTTGTTCAAAATTTAATCCAAATTCAAAATCCTTTCTTAGTGCTCACTTTCAACCTGATTGGAATATTTGGTGAAAATTTCAGCCTTCTAGCTCTTTTCGTTTAGGCTGTGGGTCTCTCAACAATCAGTCAGTCAGGACAAACTCTTTTATATATATAGATTAGCTTGATACAGATGCAACAATGTGTGCGTGCATTAACCAATATATGCACTTGCATTTTTGTTAATACATATGTATGTAGGTACTAAACAATGAAAATGCACGTACATACATGTGTATGTATGTACATATGTGCATTTGCAACACCAACTAAAGTTACAAATGTCAGTTTGAAAATAATATCAAAACAACAATGGCAATAGGTATTTGTGTGTTAAGTTTTGTTTGATAATTAGCAAGTATGTAGGTAAAACCAATCGCGTAACATATTCTGGTGTACAAAAACAAATTATGTTTTAATTGATTTGTTTTAAATCAATGATACCAACAAAAAGAAGCAACAACAACACTTACTAACAACAACAACAACAAATGCTACTTAATTCGAAAAACAATTGTCAAAGGCACAAAGAAGAAAAGAGAATAACGGAGAGAGACAAAAAGTGGAATGGGTCATTTTTTTTATTTTTTTGTTTGAAACCTCGGCGGCGTTGAAACTCACAGCTTGTGCGACAATGAGGCGCCAGAGTGTTGGAATGAGGTAAAGTGATTAATGCAATTAATTGAGTTGTTCAAAATTTAATCCAAATTCAAAATCCTTTCTTAGTGCTCACTTTCAACCTGATTGGAATATTTGGTGAAAATTTCAGCCTTCTAGCTCTTTTCGTTTAGGCTGTGGGTCTCTCAACAATCAGTCAGTCAGGACAAACTCTTTTATATATATAGATTAGCTTGATACAGATGCAACAATGTGTGCGTGCATTAACCAATATATGCACTTGCATTTTTGTTAATACATATGTATGTAGGTACTAAACAATGAAAATGCACGTACATACATGTGTATGTATGTACATATGTGCATTTGCAACACCAACTAAAGTTACAAATGTCAGTTTGAAAATAATATCAAAACAACAATGGCAATAGGTATTTGTGTGTTAAGTTTTGTTTGATAATTAGCAAGTATGTAGGTAAAACCAATCGCGTAACATATTCTGGTGTACAAAAACAAATTATGTTTTAATTGATTTGTTTTAAATCAATGATACCAACAAAAAGAAGCAACAACAACACTTACTAACAACAACAACAACAAATGCTACTTAATTCGAAAAACAATTGTCAAACGCACAAAGAAGAAAAGAGAATAACGGAGAGAGACAAAAAGTGGAATGGGTAATTTTTTTTATTTTTTTTTGTTTGAAACCTCGGCGGCGTTGAAACTCACAGCTTGTGCGACAATGAGGCGCCAGAGTGTTGGAATGAGGTAAAGTGATTAATGCAATTAATTGAGTTGTTCAAAATTTAATCCAAATTCAAAATCCTTTCTTAGTGCTCACTTTCAACCTGATTGGAATATTTGGTGAAAATTTCAGCCTTCTAGCTCTTTTCGTTTAGGCTGTGGGTCTCTCAACAATCAGTCAGTCAGGACAAACTCTTTTATATATATAGATTAGCTTGATACAGATGCAACAATGTGTGCGTGCATTAACCAATATATGCACTTGCATTTTTGTTAATACATATGTATGTAGGTACTAAACAATGAAAATGCACGTACATACATGTGTATGTATGTACATATGTGCATTTGCAACACCAACTAAAGTTACAAATGTCAGTTTGAAAATAATATCAAAACAACAATGGCAATAGGTATTTGTGTGTTAAGTTTTGTTTGATAATTAGCAAGTATGTAGGTAAAACCAATCGCGTAACATATTCTGGTGTACAAAAACAAATTATGTTTTAATTGATTTGTTTTAAATCAATGATACCAACAAAAAGAAGCAACAACAACACTTACAACAACAACAAACGCTGCTGGGGTCGTAAATCAATTGTCATGGGCACAAAGAAGAAAAGAAAAAAACTCATTTGTTTTGATTTTATCAACTCGTATATATGTATATTAGCTTGATACAGATGCAACAATGTGTGCGTGCATTAACCAATATATGCATTTGCATTTTTGTTAATACATATGTATGTAGGTACTAAACAATGAAAATGCACGTACATACATGTGTATGTATGTACATATGTGCATTTGCAACACCAACTAAAGTTACAAATGTCAGTTTGAAAATAATATCAAAACAACAATGGCAATAGGTATTTGTGTGTTAAGTTTTGTTTGATAATTAGCAAGTATGTAGGTAAAACCAATCGTGTAACATATTCTGGTGTACAAAAACAAATTATGTTTTAATTGATTTGTTTTAAATCAATGATACCAACAAAAAGAAGCAACAACAACACTTACTAACAACAACAACAACAAATGCTACTTAATTCGAAAAACAATTGTCAAAGGCACAAAGAAGAAAAGAGAATAACGGAGAGAGACAAAAAGTGGAATGGGTCATTTTTTTTTTTTTTTTTGTTTGAAACCTCGGCGGCGTTGAAACTCACAGCTTGTGCGACAATGAGGCGCCAGAGTGTTGGAATGAGGTAAAGTGATTAATGCAATTAATTGAGTTGTTCAAAATTTAATCCAAATTCAAAATCCTTTCTTAGTGCTCACTTTCAACCTGATTGGAATATTTGGTGAAAATTTCAGCCTTCTAGCTCTTTTCGTTTAGGCTGTGGGTCTCTCAACAATCAGTCAGTCAGGACAAACTCTTTTATATATATAGATTAGCTTGATACAGATGCAACAATGTGTGCGTGCATTAACCAATATATGCACTTGCATTTTTGTTAATACATATGTATGTAGGTACTAAACAATGAAAATGCACGTACATACATGTGTATGTATGTACATATGTGCATTTGCAACACCAACTAAAGTTACAAATGTCAGTTTGAAAATAATATCAAAACAACAATGGCAATAGGTATTTGTGTGTTAAGTTTTGTTTGATAATTAGCAAGTATGAAGGTAAAACCAATCGCGTAACATATTCTGGTGTACAAAAACAAATTATGTTTTAATTGATTTGTTTTAAATCAATGATACCAACAAAAAGAAGCAACAACAACACTTACAACAACAACAAACGCTGCTGGGGTCGTAAATCAATTGTCATGGGCACAAAGAAGAAAAGAAAAAAACTCATTTGTTTTGATTTTATCAACTCGTATATATGTATATTAGCTTGATACAGATGCAACAATGTGTGCGTGCATTAACCAATATATGCACTTGCATTTTTGTTAATACATATGTATGTAGGTACTAAACAATGAAAATGCACGTACATACATGTGTATGTATGTACATATGTGCATTTGCAACACCAACTAAAGTTACAAATGTCAGTTTGAAAATAATATCAAAACAACAATGGCAATAGGTATTTGTGTGTTAAGTTTTGTTTGATAATTAGCAAGTATGTAGGTAAAACCAATCGCGTAACATATTCTGGTGTACAAAAACAAATTATGTTTTAATTGATTTGTTTTAAATCAATGATACCAACAAAAAGAAGCAACAACAACACTTACTAACAACAACAACAACAAATGCTACTTAATTCGAAAAACAATTGTCAAAGGCACAAAGAAGAAAAGAGAATAACGGAGAGAGACAAAAAGTGGAATGGGTCATTTTTTTTATTTTTTTTGTTTGAAACCTCGGCGGCGTTGAAACTCACAGCTTGTGCGACAATGAGGCGCCAGAGTGTTGGAATGAGGTAAAGTGATTAATGCAATTAATTGAGTTGTTCAAAATTTAATCCAAATTCAAAATCCTTTCTTAGTGCTCACTTTCAACCTGATTGGAATATTTGGTGAAAATTTCAGCCTTCTAGCTCTTTTCGTTTAGGCTGTGGGTCTCTCAACAATCAGTCAGTCAGGACAAACTCTTTTATATATATAGATTAGCTTGATACAGATGCAACAATGTGTGCGTGCATTAACCAATATATGCACTTGCATTTTTGTTAATACATATGTATGTAGGTACTAAACAATGAAAATGCACGTACATACATGTGTATGTATGTACATATGTGCATTTGCAACACCAACTAAAGTTACAAATGTCAGTTTGAAAATAATATCAAAACAACAATGGCACTAGGTATTTGTGTGTTAAGTTTTGTTTGATAATTAGCAAGTATGAAGGTAAAACCAATCGCGTAACATATTCTGGTGTACAAAAACAAATTATGTTTTAATTGATTTGTTTTAAATCAATGATACCAACAAAAAGAAGCAACAACAACACTTACAACAACAACAAACGCTGCTGGGGTCGTAAATCAATTGTCATGGGCACAAAGAAGAAAAGAAAAAAACTCATTTGTTTTGATTTTATCAACTCGTATATATGTATATTAGCTTGATACAGATGCAACAATGTGTGCGTGCATTAACCAATATATGCACTTGCATTTTTGTTAATACATATGTATGTAGGTACTAAACAATGAAAATGCACGTACATACATGTGTATGTATGTACATATGTGCATTTGCAACACCAACTAAAGTTACAAATGTCAGTTTGAAAATAATATCAAAACAACAATGGCAATAGGTATTTGTGTGTTAAGTTTTGTTTGATAATTAGCAAGTATGTAGGTAAAACCAATCGCGTAACATATTCTGGTGTACAAAAACAAATTATGTTTTAATTGATTTGTTTTAAATCAATGATACCAACAAAAAGAAGCAACAACAACACTTACTAACAACAACAACAACAAATGCTACTTAATTCGTAAAACAATTGTCAAAGGCACAAAGAAGAAAAGAGAATAACGGAGAGAGACAAAAAGTGGAATGGGTCATTTTTTTATTTTTTTTTGTTTGAAACCTCGGCGGCGTTGAAACTCACAGCTTGTGCGACAATGAGGCGCCAGAGTGTTGGAATGAGGTAAAGTGATTAATGCAATTAATTGAGTTGTTCAAAATTTAATCCAAATTCAAAATCCTTTCTTAGTGCTCACTTTCAACCTGATTGGAATATTTGGTGAAAATTTCAGCCTTCTAGCTCTTTTCGTTTAGGCTGTGGGTCTCTCAACAATCAGTCAGTCAGGACAAACTCTTTTATATATATAGACTAGTAAGTGACCCGCTTGCTTCGCTGCGCCAATAGTTTTTCAAAATTTTAATATTTATAAAATAAATTAGTTAATGTTTAACAACATATTAGCAAAATATTTAATATTCTCTTTTTCACGCTACTATTGAGGTTAAGAATCAGACTCGTCATTTTACTTTGATACCAAAGGTATCATATTATATTGGGCTTATGCAATGTCCGTCAAGGTGTCTGTCCGTCCGTCCGTCCGCCCGTCCGCTTGAGCGCAACTTTTTCAACACCCTTAAAGCTAGAGCTTTGCAACTTTGCGAACATCTTGGTCAATACCTTCGTCAGAAAAAGTGTTAAATTTGGCTCTGCGACCTCAGGGGCCTGAGAAATCGATAACAAATCGATACCCCTCGATGTGCAAATCGATCAAACATATATATGTCCCACATTTTAGAAGCTATAGTCACCAAATTAAGGGGCAAGATAGCCGATGGCATTCCTCAAAAAACTACATAAAAAGTTTGGATGCCACGCCCACCTCTTCCGCCCCCAGCCCCCCTTCAGTTATAATCGAAAATGACTGTATTTCCCACAGTTTTAAAGCTATACTCACAAAATTTGATGGGAAGGTAGATGCTGAAGTCTAACAAAACTATGCATCAAAACGCCACGCCCCCACTGATACCGTCCACCTTCTAAAATCCGAAATTTCTATACCTTTCACCAAACTTGTTCTATATATATAGATAAGCACGCTCCATAACATAAGTGTATGGGAGGTGCCCCAAGGAGTTGTCGGATCGGGTCCAAATTTTGCATCCATAATTTTTTTACACGCCTCCATGTCCTGACCAAGTTTCGTAACAATTAATTAATTTTAAAGCATAGCTCTTGTACAAAAGTTGAGAAAAAAAGGACTTAAGTGTTAAGGAGGTACTTGAAGGAGTGGTCCAAATTCAAAATCCTTTCTTAGTGCTCACTTACAACCTGAATGGAATATTTGGTGAAAATTTCTGCCTTCTACCTCTTTTCGTTTAGGCTGTGGGTCTCTCAACAATCAGTCAGGACAAACTCTTTTATATATATCCATAATATAAGTGTATGGGAGTTGCCCCAAGGAGTTGTCGGATCGGGTTCAAATTTTGCATCCATAATTTTTTTACTCGCCTCCATGTCCTGACCAAGTTTCGTAATAATTGATTATTTTAAAGCATAGCTCTAGTACAAAAGTTGAGAAAAAAAGGACTTAAGTGTTAAGGAGGTACTTGAAGGAGTGGTCCAAATTCAAAATCCTTTCTTAGTGCTCACTTTCAACCTGATTGGAATATTTGGTGAAAATTTCTGCCTTCTACCTCTTTTCGTTTAGGCTGTGGGTCTCTCAACAATCAGTCAGTCAGGACAAACTCTTTTATATATATAGATAAGCACGCTCCATAACATAAATGTATGGGAGGTGCCCCAAGGAGTTGTCGGATCGGGTCCAAATTTTGCATCCATAATTTTTTTACACGCCTCCATGTCGTGACCAAGTTTTGTAAGAATTGATTAATTCTAAAGCATAGCTCTAGTACAAAAGTTGGGAAAAAAAGGACTTAAGTGCTTAGGAGGTACTCGAAGGAGTGGTCCAAATTCAAAATCCTTTCTTAGTGCTCACTTTCAACCTGATTGGAATATTTGGTGAAAATTTCAGCCTTCTAGCTCTTTTCGTTTAGGCTGTGGGTCTCTCAACAATCAGTTAGGACAAACTATTTTATATATATAGATTAGCTTGCTACAGATACAACAATGTATGCGTGCATTAACCAATATATGCACTTGCATTTTTGTTAATACATATGTATGCAGGTACTAAATAATGATAAATGCACGTACATACATGTGTATGTATGTACATATGTGCATTTGCAACACCAACTAAAGTTACAAATGTCAGTTTGAAAATAATATCAAAACAACAATGGCAATAGGTATTTGTGTGTTTAGTTTTGTTTGATAATTAGCAAGTATGTAGATAAGACCACTCGCGTAACATATTCTGGTGTACAAAAACAAATTATGTTTTAATTGATTTGTTTTAAATCAATGATACCAACAAAAAGAAGCAACAACAACACTTACTAACAACAACAACAACAAATGCTACTTAATTCGAAAAACAATTGTCAAAGGCACAAAGAAGAAAAGAGAATAACGGAGAGAGACACATCTACAGACGGCAAAAAGTGGAAGGGGTCATTTTTTTTATTTTTTTTTGTTTGAAACCTCGGCGGCGTTGAAACTCACAGCTTGTGCGACAATGAGGCGCCAGAGTGGTAGAATGAGGTAAAGTGATTAATGCAATTAATTGAGTTGTTAAAAATTTAATCCAAATTAAAAATCCTTTCTTAGTGCTCACTTTCAAGCTGAATTGAATATTATGTGAAAATTTCAGCCTTCTAGCTCTTATCGTTTAGGCTGTGGGCCTCTCAACAATCAGTCAGGACAAACTATTTTATATATATAGATTAGCTTGCTATAGATACAACAATGTGTGCGTGCATTAACCAATATATGCACTTGCATTTTTGTTAATACATATGTATGTAGGTACTAAACAATGAAAATGCACGTACATACATGTGTATGTATGTACATATGTGCATTTGCAACACCAACTAAAGTTACAAATGTCAGTTTGAAAATAATATCAAAACAACAATGGCAATAGGTATTTGTGTGTTAAGTTTTGTTTGATAATTAGCAAGTATGTAGATAAGACCACTCGCGTAACATATTCTGGTGTACAAAAACAAATTATGTTTTAATTGATTTGTTTTAAATCAATGATACCAACAAAAAGAAGCAACAACAACACTTACTAACAACAACAACAACAAATGCTACTTAATTCGAAAAACAATTGTCAAAGGCACAAAGAAGAAAAGAGAATAACGGAGAGAGACAAAAAGTGGAAGGGGTCATTTTTTTTTTATTTTTTTGTTTGAAACCTCGGCGGCGTTGAAACTCACAGCTTGTGCGACAATGAGGCGCCAGAGTGTTAGAATGAGGTAAAGTGATTAATGCAATTAATTGAGTTGTTCAAAATTTAATCCAAATTCAAAATCCTTTCTTAGTGCTCACTTTCAACCTGAATTGAATATTTGGTGAAAATTTCAGCCTTCTAGCTCTTTTCGTTTAGGCTGTGGGCCTCTCAACAATCAGTCAGTCAGGACAAACTCTTTTATATATATAGATTAGCTTGATACAGATGCAACAAAGTGTGAGTGCATTAACCAATATATGCACTTGCATTTTTGTTAATACATATGTATGTAGGTACTAAACAATGAAAATGCACGTACATACATGTGTATGTATGTACATATGTGCATTTGCAACACCAACTAAAGTTACAAATGTCAGTTTGAAAATAATATCAAAACAACAATGGCAATAGGTATTTGTGTGTTAAGTTTTGTTTGATAATTAGCAAGTATGTAGATAAGACCAATCGCGTAACATATTCTGGTGTACAAAAACAAATTATGTTTTAATTGATTTGTTTTAAATCAATGATACCAACAAAAAGAAGCAACAACAACACTTACTAACAACAACAACAACAAATGCTACTTAATTCGAAAAACAATTGTCAAAGGCACAAAGAAGAAAAGAGAATAACGGAGAGAGACACATCTACAGACGGCAAAAAGTGGAAGGGGTCATTTTTTTTATTTTTTTTTGTTTGAAACCTCGGCGGCGTTGAAACTCACAGCTTGTGCGACAATGAGGCGCCAGAGTGGTAGAATGAGGTAAAGTGATTAATGCAATTAATTGAGTTGTTCAAAATTTAATCCAAATTAAAAATCCTTTCTTAGTGCTCACTTTCAAGCTGAATTGAATATTATGTGAAAATTTCAGCCTTCTAGCTCTTATCGTTTAGGCTGTGGGCCTCTCAACAATCAGTCAGTCAGTTAGGACAAACTATTTTATATATATAGATTAGCTTGCTACAGATACAACAATGTATGCGTGCATTAACCAATATATGCACTTGCATTTTTGTTAATACATATGTATGTAGGTACTAAATAATGATAAATGCACGTACATACATGTGTATGTATGTACATATGTGCATTTGCAACACCAACTAAAGTTACAAATGTCAGTTTGAAAATAATATCAAAACAACAATGGCAATAGGTATTTGTGTGTTTAGTTTTGTTTGATAATTAGCAAGTATGTAGATAAGACCACTCGCGTAACATATTCTGGTGTACAAAAACAAATTATGTTTTAATTGATTTGTTTTAAATCAATGATACCAACAAAAAGAAGCAACAACAACACTTACTAACAACAACAACAACAAATGCTACTTAATTCGAAAAACAATTGTCAAAGGCACAAAGAAGAAAAGAGAATAACGGAGAGAGACACATCTACAGACGGCAAAAAGTGGAAGGGGTCATTTTTTTTATTTTTTTTTGTTTGAAACCTCGGCGGCGTTGAAACTCACAGCTTGTGCGACAATGAGGCGCCAGAGTGGTAGAATGAGGTAAAGTGATTAATGCAATTAATTGAGTTGTTCAAAATTTAATCCAAATTAAAAATCCTTTCTTAGTGCTCACTTTCAAGCTGAATTGAATATTATGTGAAAATTTCAGCCTTCTAGCTCTTATCGTTTAGGCTGTGGGCCTCTCAACAATCAGTCAGGACAAACTATTTTATATATATAGATTAGCTTGCTATAGATACAACAATGTGTGAATAATGTGTTAAATATGTTGGTATAAAAATGAATGGTTAATGTGTGCGTGCATTAACCAATATATGCACTTGCATTTTTGTTAATACATATGTATGTAGGTACTAAACAATGAAAATGCACGTACATACATGTGTATGTATGTACATATGTGCATTTGCAACACCAACTAAAGTTACAAATGTCAGTTTGAAAATAATATCAAAACAACAATGGCAATAGGTATTTGTGTGTTAAGTTTTGTTTGATAATTAGCAAGTATGTAGGTAAAACCAATCGCGTAACATATTCTGGTGTACAAAACCAAATTATGTTTTAATTGATTTGTTTTAAATCAATGATACCAACAAAAAGAAGCAACAACAACACTTACTAACAACAACAACAACAAATGCTACTTAATTCGAAAAACAATTGTCAAAGGCACAAAGAAGAAAAGAGAATAACGGAGAGAGACACATCTACAGACGGCAAAAAGTGGAAGGGGTCATTTTTTTTATTTTTTTTGTTTGAAACCTCGGCGGCGTTGAAACTCACAGCTTGTGCGACAATGAGGCGCCAGAGTGGTAGAATGAGGTAAAGTGATTAATGCAATTAATTGAGTTGTTCAAAATTTAATCCAAATTAAAAATCCTTTCTTAGTGCTCACTTTCAAGCTGAATTGAATATTATGTGAAAATTTCAGCCTTCTAGCTCTTATCGTTTAGGCTGTGGGCCTCTCAACAATCAGTCAGGACAAACTATTTTATATATATAGATTAGCTTGATATAGATGCAACAATGTGTGCGTGCATTAACCAATATATGCACTTGCATTTTTGTTAATACATATGTATGTAGGTACTAAACAATGAAAATGCACGTACATACATGTGTATGTATGTACATATGTGCATTTGCAACACCAACTAAAGTTACAAATGTCAGTTTGAAAATAATATCAAAACAACAATGGCAATAGGTATTTGTGTGTTAAGTTTTGTTTGATAATTAGCAAGTATGTAGGTAAAACCAATCGCGTAACATATTCTGGTGTACAAAAACAAATTATGTTTTAATTGATTTGTTTTAAATCAATGATACCAACAAAAAGAAGCAACAACAACACTTACTAACAACAACAACAACAAATGCTACTTAATTCGAAAAACAATTGTCAAAGGCACAAAGAAGAAAAGAGAATAACGGAGAGAGACACATCTACAGACGGCAAAAAGTGGAAGGGGTCATTTTTTTTATTTTTTTTTGTTTGAAACCTCGGCGGCGTTGAAACTCACAGCTTGTGCGACAATGAGGCGCCAGAGTGGTAGAATGAGGTAAAGTGATTAATGCAATTAATTGAGTTGTTCAAAATTTAATCCAAATTAAAAATCCTTTCTTAGTGCTCACTTTCAAGCTGAATTGAATATTATGTGAAAATTTCAGCCTTCTAGCTCTTATCGTTTAGGCTGTGGGCCTCTCAACAATCAGTCAGTCAGTTAGGACAAACTATTTTATATATATAGATAAGCACGCTCCATAACATTAGTGTGTGGGAGGTGCCCCAAGGAGTTGTCGGATCGGGTCCAAATTTGGCATCCAAAACTTTTTTACTCGCCTCCATGACCTGACCAAGTTTTGTAATAATTGATTCATTTCAAAGCATAGCTCTAGTACAAAAGTTGGGAAAAAAAGGGCTTATGTGTTCAGGAGGTACTTGAAGGAGTGATCCAAATTAAAAATCCTTTCTTAGTGCTCACTTTCAATCTGAATGGAATATTTGGTGAAAATTTCTTATCGTTTAGGCTGTGGGTCTCTCAACAATCAGTCAGTCAGTCAGGACAAACTATTTTTTATATATAGAAGATAAGCACGCTCCATAACATTAGTGTATGGGAGGTGCCCCAAGGAGTTGTCGGATTGGGTTCAAATTTTGCATCCATAACTTTTTTAAACCCTTCTATGTCCTGACAAAGTTTCGTAACAATTAATTAATTTTAGAGCATAGCTCTAGTACAAAAGTTGAGAAAAAAAGGACTTCAGTGCTCAGGAGGTACTCGAAGGAGTGGTTCAAATTCAAAATCCTTTCTTAGTGCTCACTTTCAACCTGAATGGAATATTATGTGAAAATTTCAGCCTTCTATCTCTTATCGTTTGTCTGTGGGTCTCTCAACAATCAGTCAGTCAGTCAGTTAGGACAAACTATTTTATATATATAGATAAGCACGCTCCATAACATTAGTGTATGGGAGGTGCCCCAAGGAGTTGTCGGATTGGGTTCAAATTTTGCATCCATAACTTTTTTACATACTTCTATGTCCTGACAAAGTTTCATAACAATTAATTAATTTTAGAGCATAGCTCTAGTACAAAAGTTGAGAAAAAAAGGAATTAAGTGGTTAGGAGGTACTCGAAGGAGTGGTTCAAATTCAAAATCCTTTCTTAGTGCTCACTTTCAACCTGAATGGAATATTATGTGAAAATTTCAGCCTTCTATCTCTTATCGTTTGTCTGTGGGTCTCTCAACAATCAGTCAGTCAGTCAGTTAGGACAAACTATTTTATATATATAGATAAGCACGCTCCATAACATTAGTGTATGGGAGGTGCCCCAAGGAGTTGTCGGATCGGGTCCAAATTTTTCATCCATAAATTTTTTACACGCTTTCATGTCCTGACCAAGTTTTGTAATAATTGATTAATTTTAAAGCATAGCTCTAGTACAAAAAATGGGAAAAAAAGGGCTTAAGTGTTTAGGAGGTACTACTTGAAGGAGTGATCCAAATTAAAAATCCTTTCTTAGTGCTCACTTTCAATCTGAATGGAATATTTGGTGAAAATTTCAGCCTTCTAGCTCTTATCGTTTAGGCTGTGGGTCTCTCAACAATCAGTCAGTCAGTCAGGACAAACTATTTTTTATATATAGAAGATAAGCACGCTCCATAACATTAGTGTATGGGAGGTGCCCCAAGGAGTTGTCGGATTGGGTTCGAATTTTGCATCCATAACTTTTTTACACCCTTCTATGTCCTGACAAAGTTTCGTAACAATTAATTAATTTTAGAGCATAGCTCTAGTACAAAAGTTGAGAAAAAAAGGACTTAAGTAATCAGGAGGTACTCGAAGGAGTGGTTCAAATTCAAAATCCTTTCTTAGTGCTCACTTTCAACCTGAATGGAATATTATGTGAAAATTTCAGCCTTCTATCTCTTATCGTTTGTCTGTGGGTCTCTCAACAATCAGTCAGTCAGTCAGTTAGGACAAACTATTTTATATATATAGATAAGCACGCTCGATAACATTAGTGTATGGGAGGTGCCCCAAGGAGTTGTCGGATTGGGTTCAAATTTTGCATCCATAACTTTTTTATACCCTTCTATGTCCTGACAAAGTTTCGTAATAATTGATTCATTTCAAAGCATAGCTCTAGTACAAAAGTTGGGAAAAAAAGGGCTTATGTGTTCAGGAGGTACTTGAAGGAGTGATCCAAATTAAAAATCCTTTCTTAGTGCTCACTTTCAATCTGAATGGAATATTTGGTGAAAATTTCTTATCGTTTAGGCTGTGGGTCTCTCAACAATCAGTCAGTCAGTCAGGACAAACTATTTTTTATATATAGAAGATAAGCACGCTCCATAACATTAGTGTATGGGAGGTGCCCCAAGGAGTTGTCGGATTGGGTTCAAATTTTGCATCCATAACTTTTTTACACCCTTCTATGTCCTGACAAAGTTTCGTAACAATTAATTAATTTTAGAGCATAGCTCTAGTACAAAAGTTGAGAAAAAAAGGACTTAAGTGCTCAGGAGGTACTCGAAGGAGTGGTTCAAATTCAAAATCCTTTCTTAGTGCTCACTTTCAACCTGAATGGAATATTATGTGAAAATTTCAGCCTTCTATCTCTTATCGTTTGTCTGTGGGTCTCTCAACAATCAGTCAGTCAGTTAGGACAAACTATTTTATATATATAGATAAGCACGCTCCATAACATTAGTGTATGGGAGGTGCCCCAAGGAGTGGTCGGATTGGGTTCAAATTTTGCATCCATAACTTTTTTACACCCTTCTATGTCCTGACAAAGTTTCATAACAATTAATTAATTTTAGAGCATAGCTCTAGTACAAAAGTTGAGAAAAAAGGGCTTAAGTGCTCAGGAGGTACTGAAGGAGTGGTTCAAATTCAAAATCCTTTCTTAGTGCTCACTTTCAACCTGAATGGAATATTATGTGAAAATTTCAGCCTTCTATCTCTTATCGTTTAGGCTGTGGGTCTCTCAACAATCAGTCAGTCAGTCAGTTAGGAAAAACTATTTTATATATATAGATAAAACCGTTTGTCCCAATTGTTGAGAGACCCACAGCCTAAACGAAAAGAGCTAGAAGGCTGAAATTTTCACAAAATATTCCAATTAGGTCGAAAGTGAGCACTAAGAAAGGATTTTAAATTTGGACCACTTCTTTGAATACCTCCCATACAAATCAAATTCCTGCGGTTATCATTTTACCTCATTCAACCACTCTGGCGCCTCATTGTCGCACAAGCTGTGAATTTCAACGCCGACCGAGTTAACAAAAACAAAACACATGACCCATTCCACTTCTTCCGTCTGTACAAGCGATCGCCAGCGAGTTTACAAAAACAAAACACATGCGCTGTGTATGTGTCTCCGTTATTCTCTTTTCTTCTTTGTGCTTTTGACAAATGATTTTCGACCCAAGTCGCATTTGATGTTGTTAGTAAGTGTTGTTGTTGGGATCGCAGTGCTTCTTTTTGTTTGTGTCATTGATTTAAAACAAATCAATTAAAACATAACTTGGTTTTTTACACCAGAATATGTTACGCGAGTGGTTTGACCTACATACTTGCTAATTATCAAAGAAAACTTAACACACATACACATACACATGTATGTACGTACATTTAACATTATTTTGTACATACATATATATAACAAAAAATGCAAGTGCAAATACATATATGTATATACAGTGCAAAAACAAACGCACTAACAAATAGAAACTTTAGAAAATGTATATAGTTGTATAGAGATGTACATATGTACATACATTCAATTGGTATTTGTTTTTTAATTTTAATTAATATGAACATCTTTGTA
This sequence comes from Scaptomyza pallida, assembly GCA_018152965.1. NCBI lineage: Eukaryota > Metazoa > Arthropoda > Insecta > Diptera > Drosophilidae > Scaptomyza > Scaptomyza pallida. The sequence goes on from JAECXP010000075.1 coordinate 34,585, forward strand.
TAGTGGTAGATTTGCTTACTTGCTGCCTATCTAACTCAGACGTAACGTCGTACCACACAAACATTGTTGATATACAATTTCGAACAAGCAAGCAAAGCACATATGTAAGTTTGTAAAAAGGCATGCAGAAGGGGTAGGCGTGACATTTAAATTTGTGATGCATATCTGTGGCGGATGGCACCTTCTATCTTCCTATCAAGTTTGGAGACTCTAGCGCAAAAACTGAGAAAGATATTGAGGAGGGCGGTATAAGTGGGCGTTGCACACAATATTGCATATATGTTACGGATGTCACTAACAATGTTTACAAGTTTGGTGACTCTAGCGCGAAATCTGGGAAAGATATAGAAATTTATGATTTTACGAGGTGGGTGGAAAAGGTGGGCGTAGCATATTAAACTTTGATGTAGATAGGTTACGGATGTCACTAACAATGTTTCTACCAAATTTAATGACTCTAGCCCAAAAACTGAAAAGATATAGAGTTTTCAGATTTTAGAAGGTGGGCGGTATCAGTGGGGGCGTGGCATTCAAAGTTTTGATGCATATCTTTGTAAGACTTCAGCATCTACCTTCCCATCAAATTTCGTGCGTATAGCTTTCAAACCGTGGGAAATACAGTCATTTTCGATTATAACTGAAGGGGGGCTGGGGGCGGATGAGGTGGGCGTGGCATCCAAAATTTCAAAGCAGTTTTTGAGGAATGTCATCGGATATTTTGCCCAAAAATTTGCTGACTCTTGCTGCGAAAATGTGATATATATATATATCGTTATTAACAACGAGGTATCGATTTGTTATCGATTTTCCAGGCCCCTGAGGTCGTAGAGCCAAATTTCACACTTTGGCTGACGAAGGTATGTACCAAGATATTTACAAAGTTGCCAAGCTCTAGCTTTAAGGGTGTTGAAAAAAGTTGTGTCCAAACGGACGGGCGGACGGACGGACGGACAGACACCTTGACGGACATTGCATAAGCCCAATATAATATGATAGCTTTGGTATCAAAGTAAAATGACGCGTCTGATTCTTAACCTCAATGGTGGCGTGAAAAAGAGAATATTAAATATTTTGCTAATATGTTGTTAAACATTAACTAATTTATTTTATATATATTGCTAACATTTTGTAAAAACTATTGGCGCAGCGAAGCAAGCGAGGGCCCTACTAGTTTTATATATATTGCTTAAACTTTGTAAAAGCTATTGGCGCAGCGAAGCAAGCGGGTCCCTTACTAGTTTTATATATATTGCTAAAATTTTGTAAAAACTATTGGCGCAGCGAAGCAAGCGGGTCCCTTACTAGTATACATATATACGAGTTGACAAAAACAAAACACATGAGTTTTTTTCTTTTCTTCTTTGTGCCTTTGACAATTGTTTTCGAATCAAGTAGCATTTGTTGTTGTTGTTAATAAGTGTTGTTAATGGGATCGCAATGCATCTTTTTGTTTGTGTCATTGATTTGAAACAAATCAATTAAAACATAATTTGGTTTTGTACACCAGAATATGTTACGCGAGTGGTTTTACCTACATACCTGCTAATTATCAAACAAAACTTAACACACAAATACCTATTGCCATTGTTGTTTTGATATAATTTTCGAGCTGACATTTGTAGCTTTAGTTGGTGTTGCAAATGCACATATGTACATACATACACATGTATGTACGTACAATTAACATTCTTTTGTACATACATATATATAACAAAAAATGCAAGTGCAAATATATATGTATATACAGTTCATCAACAAACGCACTAACAAATAGAAACTTAAGAAAATGTAATCTGCATACATATGTATGTTTATTTAATGCAAAAAAGTTGTATAGATGTTGTATATGTACATATGTAATTACATTAAATTTGTATATGATTTTTATATCGAGCCCTTTGTGCGAAAATAATTAATCTTGAACATCTTTGTATAGTGTTTGCTTACTTTCTGCTTATCTAACTCAGACGTAACGTCGTACCACACAAACATTGCTGATAAACAATTTCGAACAATCAAGCAAAGCACATATGTATGTTTGTAAAGTATGGGGGTTTTGGGTATAAAAAGGCAGGCAGAAGAGGTAGACGTGACATTCAAATTTGTGATGCACATCTGTGTAGGATGGCACCTTCTATCTCCCTATCAAGTTTGGAGATTCTAGCGCTAAAAATGAGAAAGATATTGAGGTGGGCGATATAAGTGGGCGTGGCATCCAATATTGTACATTTGTTACGGATGTCACTAACAATGTTTCTACCAAATTTGGTGACTCTAGCGTAAAAGCTGGGAAAGATATAGAAATTTCAGATTTTACGAGGTGGGTGGAAAAGGTGGACGTGCCATATAAAACTTTAATGTAGATCGGTTACGGACGTCACGAACAAGGTTTCTTCCAAATTTGGTGACTCTATTCCAAAAACTGAAAAAGATAAAGAGTTTTCAGATTTTAGGAGGTGGGCGGTATACTTTGGGCGTGGCATCCAAAATTTTAATGCATATCTTTGTAAGATCTACCTTCCCATCAAATTTCGTGAGTATTGCTTTAAAACTGTGGGAAATACAGTCATTTTCGATTATAACTGAAGGGGGGCTGGGGGCGGAAGAGGTGGGCGTGGCATCCAAAATTTTTATGTAGGTTTTTGGGGAATGCCATCGGCTATCTTTCCCCTTAATTTGGTGACTATAGCTTCTAAAATGTGGGACATATATATGTTTCATCGATTTGCACATCGAGGTGTATCGATTTGTTATCGATTTCCCAGGCTCCTGAGGTCGTATTTGAACACTTTGTCTGACGAAGGTATGTACCAAGATGTTTGCAAATTTGCAAAGCTCTCGCTTTAAGGGTGTTGAAAAAAGTTGCGTTCAAACGGACGGACAGACACCTTGACGGACATTGCATAAGCCTTATATAATATGATACCTTTGGTATCAAAGTAAAAATGACGCGTCTGGTGGCGTGAAATAGAGAATATTAAATATTTTGCTAATATGTTGTTAAACATTAACTAATTTATTTTATATATATTGCTAAAATTTTGTAAAAACTATTGGCGCAGCGAAGCAAGCGGGTCCCTTACTAGTGTATGTATATATATATATACATAAATAAAATACAAATAAATAAATTTTCCATATTAATCGGCTGAGAAGTTCACATCGCTTCATACAGTGTGTGCACCTAAAACAAAAACAACATGAAAAGACACTTTTTGCGGACACTTTTTGTGTTTTGCTCATTTGCTAACAGTTGTTTAGTGAGCGCTCGCTTAAAAGTGTTTCTGTTGGTTGTTATTCGTGGACATTTTCGTTTTATAATTGAACAGAAATTACGAAGCACAGAGCACGAACATAACGAAAAAAGTGTTCGGCTCAGAGCAAGAGCGAGTGCGCATCGGTTTTTAGTGTTTTTTCAGTGAGGAGATCGTATTGTAAACAAGTAAAAACGTTGCAGTCGGACGCAACCGACTGCGATATACTTTGATACCAGCTTACATAGCTGTGTAAAGGATTCTGTGTGCAAATAGTAATATATGGGGGTTTTTGGTATAAATATCAGGCAGAAGGGGTAGGCGTGATATCCAAATTTGTGATGCATATCTGTGGCGGATGGCACCCTGTATCACCCTACCAAGTTTGGAGATTCTAGCGCAAAAACTGATAAAGATATAGAGGTGGGCGGTATAAGTGGGCGTGGCATCCAAAACTGTGATGCACATCTGTTACGTATGTCACTTACAATATTTCCACCAAATTTGGTGACTCTAGCACAAAAAACTTTCGAAGATACATGCATTCCGGTTTTTATTAGGGCGGTGGGGCATGTCCCGTTATTTGGGGGCTGGGCATCCAATGTTTTGTTGCATAACTTTGTCAGATGTCAGCATCTGCCTTCATGTCAATTTTGGTGCCTATAGCTTTAAAACTGTAGAAGATACAGGCATTTTTGTTTATAATTTAAGGGGGCTGGGGGCGGAATAGGTGGGCGTGGCATCCAAACCTTTGATGCAGTTTTTTGGGGAATGCCATCGGCTATCTTGCCCCCAAATTTGGTGACTCTAGCTGCTCAAATGTGGGATATATAAGTGTTTTAGCGATTTGCACATCGAGGGGTATCGATTTGTTATCGATTTCCCAGGCCCCCTGAGGTCGTAGAGCCCCAAATTTAACACTTTGTCTGACGAAGATATGTGCCAAGATATTTGCAAAGTTGCAAGGCTCTAGCTTTAAGGGTGTCGAAAAAAGTTGCGTTCATACGGACAGACGGACGGACGGACGGACAGACACCATGACGGACATTGCACAAACCCAATATACTGTGATACCTTTGGTATAAAAGTATTAAAAGTGTCAACTGTTATTTGCGAGCTCTGGTTTTAAATCAATGAAACCAACAAAAAGAAACATTGCGAGCCCAACAAAAACACTTACAACAACAACAAACGCTTCTTGGGTCGTAAATCAATTAGCAAAGGCACAAAGATGAAAAGAGAATAACGGAGACACATACACAGCGCATATGTTTTGTTTTTGTAAGCTCGCTTGCGATCGCTTGTACTGACGGCAGTAGTGGAATGGGTCATGTGTTTAGTTTTTGTAAACTCGGTCACGGTCGAACTCACAGCTTGTGCGACAATGAGGCGCCAGAGTGGTGGAATAAATTCAGGACATTGTTTTGTATGGGAGGTTCAATGAGGCGCCAGAGTGGTGGAATAAATTCAGGACATTGTTTTGTATGGGAGGTACTCGAGGGGGTGGTCCAAATTAAAAATCCTCACTTTCAACCAGTCAGGACAAACTATTTTATATATATATATAGATATCAATAATAATTATAACGCAAATAAATGAAACACAATAATTTAAACAGATTCTTTTTTTAATGACAAATAGTTTCGTGTATAAGCGCTTAAGAAAAAGCTCTTAGGCTCAACAGTCATTTTGGGCACTAGGTAAATACATGCAGGGTATGTTCTAGTCAGGATTTTTCGACTAGAGCCTTACTTGATTTTTTTTTCATGCTGCCTTTAGCCACACAAGTGGCTTGCAAAAAAGTTTTGACCACAGTTTTTCATGCTGGTGCGTAATATCTTGTTAAAGCAAAGCTTCAACATTTGCCAACTCGTTTTACATCTGTTGGTGTGTGCGTGTGTTGAGGGTGCATCAACAAATGTTTTGGGTATGCTCGATGTCTGTGCGCTTTTCGAGAACATTTCAGAAACGCAATTTTTGGGGCTGGGTTGTTATAGGCATGCGACTGCAGCACAAAAACAACATAAATTTCTAGTTTTTATTTAAGGTTTCACAATTTGGTGTCACAATGACTAATCTATTTTGTAAGCAATCAAGTACGGTGACCAACATATATGTATTTACACTTTCTATACAAATATTAAGTTCAACTGGTCACCCTTACTTTATGTGGAACCTTTTACACTTTCTATACAAATATTAAGTTCAACTGGTCACCCTTACTTTATGTGGAACCTAACGAAATAATTGGCACTTTTCATAAATTAATTTTTTGCTGGGAATGGGCTTTACAAAGTAAAAATTTTCTAAAAATTGTATAAAATAATAAATAAATAAATTTTTAAATTTCTGCATCCTTACTTTAAAGCCAATTCACACTAGAGCACATTTTACATCTAACATCTTACATCAATGATGTTACGCATAAACTTGCCGTACCAAATTGTCTCAAAATATTCCAACATCCTCAGGAAATGTTTCTATTCCAAGTGTTTTTCTTTACTTATTTTCGATAGTTTTGACTCCACCACTAAAAAATTGGCATTCACTGGCAATGTCGACGTAAATGAATGGGAAATTAAGCATGGCGAGAATTGAGCAGGGTTAGTCTCTTGGAAATTGTTTGCGTTATTTTTTTCAACGTTATTTTTTATTGTTTAATTTAGTTAAAAAAACATCATTGCGGATAAATTGGACGCCCGTGTTGGTTGTGCTGATTTGCGTAGTATTCACAAATTCTCATGTTTACAAGGATGTTGCAGTGAAAATGCAGGTGCTGGACAACTGCATAAGTTGGTTCAACGTAAGAACAAAAGTGGACAGCTTACAAGGAAATATATGTATAATGCATGGAAGTTATTATTATATCTGTTAAATATCGGTAATATATTCTAGGCAAGAGAAGCCGAAAATCGGCCCAAGTGGGGGTGTAACTTCATCTTGCCCAATGTTTGCAAAAATTAATGAGTTTCTTGGCTCGTTTGCAATTGACAACGCACAGGAGCGGTCGTTCCAGTCGACAAGATTGACCCCCAAGATTTGGTTGCTCAGGAGGAGACGGCGACGCCTGCTTCGTAGACATCTTCCTCACCAGGCGGGTTCCAACAAGTTCAACAAACATACTCTGCTGTTGAGATGCTATCATTATTGATAATTCCTTTTTATTGTTATTCATGTTTTTTTTTTGTATTTATTTATCAAAATACAACGAGAAATATGCACACTTGCTTTTCACTTTTACAATAGAAGAAGAAGACAGTTGATGTAAGATGTTAGATGTTGCAATGTGAACACGAGTTTCACATCTTCTCATCGTTCCTATTGATGTGCTCTAGTGTGAATAGGCTATTATTGATTTATGTCAAATTAAAATTTTTAATTTTACAATTATCGATAACCGATTTTCATTGCTGGAGGATCGTTGCTATCTTGGCGCTCATTATTGGATAGTACATTGGTGCTGACTTCGCAACTTTACTGGCAAGCGTTTTAAAATTGTAGATTCGTCATTTTTTAAGCGTTAAGAAAAATATTTCCTTCCCTTTTTTTTTGTCTGTCAAGATATTGATCAAATAATGTCTTTTCCTATGAATACTTTAAAGGATATAAAGTCTAACGTGTTTGCAACGGTAAGCTTTGCATTTTAAAGCATTGTGTTGTAGCATATTTATATTTTTATTTTTTTATTGTTCATGCCGCAGTCTTTCCGAACTGAGTTCCCAAAAGAAGGGCTGCAGCCCTTGGTGTTTCCAAATCCAAACAAAATTGGCGTCTACACAAATAAGATTCATTATTTGCGAAAGTATTTGTTAGATGAGCTGCCCAAGAAGAAGTTCAGCATGGAGTTTATGGTTCCGGTGGATCAACGCAAACCTAACCACGATAGACATATGTCTCCAATGGACGTAGGCACCATTAAAGACCGCGTACATAACTTCTACTATTCGAGTGCTACGGAGTTGATCCTTGATTTCAATTTATTGATAGATAACTGTCTGATCCACAATCACCCGGAGGATCGCGTGCATCGTGACGGCCTTAAACTCGAAAAGTTTTTTAATCGGGTGATGGAGAAATTGCCGTTTGGCGATGAGAAGCCCAGCACTAAGGATCCACAAATGTTATGCAGACAGAATTTTATTAAAACATTTCCTCGCGCCACAATCCATCAATGCGAGGAAAAGCTAACACTTTTGAAAAGTGCCATAAAGCAGGAGGAGGACGAAAGCGTTGCCAATTGCTTATCCAGCAGGTTTGAAAATGTGTGGCGTAAAGTAAAATATCAACAATATAGAAGTGTCGAACAATTTAATTATGAAGTGTCGAGCGGCTTTAAAGAGATTTTTAGTGATATAGAATCTGTTCAAAACATCTTCAAGCCTAAGGTGGAGAAGAAGGTTACTCGGAAAGTTGCCAAAAAACGTTCTATTAAAGATTTTATCGAAAAACTTAAGGATGTAGATCTGAGTCAGAAACATGATCAGAAAACATATATTGAGATTGAATCGACGGCTAAAATACTGAAGCAAAAGTATTAATATTCTGGAAATAAGTCTAAGCCATTCATTTTTGTTTTTTGTATCTCAAGAATTAAAGCTAAGCACCACCGATGAAAACGTATGATTTGTTCATTTAATATAATACTATTATTAACATATAGAAATGAAAAATATCTCTATATATATAAAAATAAGTGTCAGTTTTCGTTGTTTATTTATAGCGCAAGAACGAGCTCACCTATTGAAACCAAATTTTTAGGCATTGTTCGGACTATTTAGTAGATGGTTTGTGTAAAGTTCGACCCAAATCGGTATACCAGTTCTTCCCTTATCTCATATTTTATGAGTTCAATAAATGGAAACAAATTTTGAAAATAGAAAACAGGGATTTTGCTGTCAAATTTAAAATTTTTTCAGTGTTGAAAGTAAACAATATTTTTGTCTGTTGTCATTTTATTTGTACGTGATGTGATAACTATTGTGCGTGTAATTTTCAAAAATAATTTTTGCGGTGTTTCATAGAGTTAAAAAAAACCGATAGTTTTGAGCTCTGAAGTTTTTTTTTTTCTGAGACAAAGAAAATATGCCACGAGCCAGGCGAGCAAATTATGTGGCAATACGAAGACGAAGTCAGACTGAATATGAACGCACGCAAGCAAATGCATCGCAGAGTGAGCGAAATGAACGAAATAGATCGGTTAACACTGTACCTGAGAGAGTACAGAGTCTTGCCTCCTCAGGCCCCCTGAGGTCGTAGAGCCCCAAATTTAACACTTTGTCTGACGAAGATATGTGCCAAGATATTTGCAAAGTTGCAAGGCTCTAGCTTTAAGGGTGTCGAAAAAAGTTGCGTTCATACGGACAGACGGACGGACGGACGGACAGACACCATGACGGACATTGCACAAACCCAATATACTATGATACCTTTGGTATAAAAGTATAAAAAGTGTCAACTGTTATTTGCGAGCTCTGGTTTTAAATCAATGAAACCAACAAAAAGAAACATTGCGTGCCCAACAAAAACACTTACAACAACAACAAACGCTTCTTGGGTCGTAAATCAATTAGCAAAGGCACAAAGATGAAAAGAGAATAACGGAGACACATACACAGCGCATATGTTTTGTTTTTGTAAACTCGCTTGCGATCGCTTGTACTGACGGCAGTAGTGGAATGGGTCATGTGTTTAGTTTTTGTAAACTCGGTCACGGTCGAACTCACAGCTTGTGCGACAATGAGGCGCCAGAGTGGTGGAATAAATTCAGGACATTGTTTTGTATGGGAGGTTCAATGAGGCGCCAGAGTGGTGGAATAAATTCAGGACATTGTTTTGTATGGGAGGTACTCGAGGGGGTGGTCCAAATTAAAAATCCTCACTTTCAACCAGTCAGGACAAACTATTTTATATATATATATAGATATCAATAATAATTATAACGCAAATAAATGAAACACAATAATTTAAACAGATTATTTTTTTAATGACAAATAGTTTCGTGTATAAGCGCTTAAGAAAAAGCTCTTAGGCTCAACAGTTATATTGGGCACTAGGTAAATACATACAGGGTATGTTCTAGTCAGGATTTTTCGACTAGAGCCTTACTTGATTTTTTTTTTTTAATTTTCATGCTGCCTTTAGCCACACAAGTGGTTTGCAAAAAAGTTTTGACCACAGTTTTTCATGCTGGTGCGTAATATCTTGTTAAAGCAAAGCTTCAACATTTGCCAACTCGTTTTACATCTGTTGGTGTGTGCGTGTGTTGAGGGTGCATCAACAAATGTTTTGGGTATGCTCGATGTCTGTGCGCTTTTCGAGAACATTTCAGAAACGCAATTTTTGGGGCTGGGTTGTTATAGGCATGCGACTGCAGCACAAAAACAACATAAATTTCTAGTTTTTATTTAAGGTTTCACAATTTGGTGTCACAATGACTAATCTATTTTGTAAGCAATCAAGTACGGTGACCAACATATATGTATTTACACTTTCTATACAAATATTAAGTTCAACTGGTCACCCTTACTTTATGTGAAACCTTTTACACTTTCTATACAAATATTAAGTTCAACTGGTCACCCTTACTTTATGTGGAACCTAACGAAATAATTGGCACTTTTCATAAATTAATTTTTTTTTTTTTTTTGGGAATGGGCTTTACAAAGTAAAAATTTTCTAAAAAATTGTATAAAATAATAAATAAATAAATTTTTTAAATTTCTGCATCCTTACTTTAAAGCCAATTCACACTAGAGCACATTTTACATCTAACATCTTACATCAATGATGTTATAGCCTATTCACACTAGAGCACATCAATAGGAACGATGAGAAGATGTGAAACTCGTGTTCACATTGCAACATCTAACATCTTACATCAACTGTCTTCTTCTTCTATTGTAAAAGTGAAAAGCAAGTGTGTATATTTCTCGTTGTATTTTGATAAATAAATACAAAAAAAAAACATGAATAACAATAAAAAGGAATTATCAATAATGATAGCATCTCAACAGCAGAGTATGTTTGTTGAACTTGTTGGAACCCGCCTGGTGAGGAAGATGTCTACGAAGCAGGCGTCGCCGTCTCCTCCTGAGCAACCAAATCTTGGGGGTCAATCTTGTCGACTGGAACGACCGCTCCTGTGCGTTGTCAATTGCAAACGAGCCAAGAAACTCATTAATTTTTGCAAACATTGGGCAAGATGAAGTTACACCCCCACTTGGGCCGATTTTCGGCTTCTCTTGCCTAGAATGTATTACCGATATTTAACAGATATAATAATAACTTCCATGCATTATACATATATTTCCTTGTAAGCTGTCCACTTTTGTTCTTACGTTGAACCAACTTATGCAGTTGTCCAGCACCTGCATTTTCACTGCAACATCCTTGTAAACATGAGAATTTGTGAATACTACGCAAATCAGCACAACCAACACGGGCGTCCAATTTATCCGCAATGATGTTTTTTTTAACTAAATTAAACAATAAAAAATAACGTTGAAAAAAATAACGCAAACAATTTCCAAGAGACTAACCCTGCTCAATTCTCGCCATGCTTAATTTCTCATTCATTTACGTCGACATTGCCAGTGAATGCCAATTTTTTAGTGGTGGAGTCAAAACTATCGAAACTAAGTAAAGAAAAACACTTGGAATAGAAACATTTCCTGAGGATGTTGGAATATTTTGAGACAATTTGGTACGGCAAGTTTATGCGTAACATCATTGATGTAAGATGTTAGATGTAAAATGTGCTCTAGTGTGAATTGGCTTTAAAGTAAGGATGCAGAAATTTAAAAAATTTATTTATTTATTATTTTATACAATTTTTTAGAAAATTTTTACTTTGTAAAGCCCATTCCCAGCAAAAAATTAATTTATGAAAAGTGCCAATTATTTCGTTAGGTTCCACATAAAGTAAGGGTGACCAGTTGAACTTAATATTTGTATGGAAAGTGTAAATACATATATGTTGGTCACCGTACTTGATTGCTTACAAAATAGATTAGTCATTGTGACACCAAATTGTGAAACCTTAAATAAAAACTAGAAATTTATGTTGTTTTTGTGCTGCAGTCGCATGCCTATAACAAACCGGTGGCGGTTACGGAGGCGAAAGCTGACGTTGTGCCTGGCACTTCGGTAGCCTCAGCCGAAGCCGAAGCGGAGAGAAAGCTGGCAGCCATAGATGCCGAGTTGGACTCGGCCTCTCTACAGGGACTAGACCTGTCGAAGCTAAATGTGCGAGGAGATGGTGATACCACCAACGAGGATGGGCCATCCGATGATGAGCGAACGCCCACCGGGGCGCAGTCAGAGACCTATCTGACGCTCTCGGAGGGTGAAGAAGAGCTCTAGGGATGGAGACCACCAGCGTGGCACAGATCAACCTGCATCACGCGAGTGCAGCTTCAGCTGTCATCGGCAGGTTGGTCACTAGGTTGGACCTGGGGCTGGTGCTCATCCAAGAGCCATGGGTCGTCAGAGGCAGGATCTGCGGCCTTAACCACGTAAGTGCAAGAGTCATTGCGGATGTTAGAGAGACATCGCCGAGAGCCTGCATCTTGGTACGGAAGAATATTAACTTTCTATGTCTTTCTAATTTTCTCACTAAAGATCTAGTAGCAGAGATGATCACTGGAGAGCGCGGGAGTATCGTGGTGGCGTCGGCATACTTCCCGGGAGACGAGGCGGAGGCTCCTCCAATAGAAGTCCAGAATCTAGTGGACTATTGCAGCAGCAAGAAGCTGCCATTGCTGCTGGGGTGCGATGCAAACGCACATAGCATCACGTGGGGCAGTACTGATACCAACAGCAGAGGTGAGTGTTTACTTGATTTTCTACTAGTTAAGGATCTCACCGTCTTCAACGTAGGGGCAGAACCTACGTTTGTTACCAAAAGTAGGGCCGAGGTGTTGGATATCACCTTTGGTAATGATGGAGGCTCCAGGTTGGCCCGCAACTGGAGAGTCTCCAATGAACCTTCATTGCCGGACCATAGGATCATCCTATTCGACATATGCAGTAATCTGAGCTTTAGTAAGGACATCAGAAATCCTCGGCAGACTGACTGGCAACAAAATCAGTCCTGTCTGGAGGTTAATCTGAGTAGGCTTAACTATAGCAAAAGAACTTCCTCACAGGAAGAGATAGACCAGCTTTCTATAGACGTGGGCAAAACTATCTTGGATGCCTATCATTCAAGCTGTCCCTTAAAAAGTATAAGATCCAGCAGGGATAATCCATGGTGGACTAAAAAGCTAGGAATTCTTCTGGTGGACGTTAGGAAGCTGTTTAACGCAGCTAAAAAGTCTAACGAAAAATGGGATTGTTATACCAGGAAGCTTACTGAGTATAACAAGGAGATACGCAGTAGCAAACGTGATCATTTCAGGAAGTTTTGTTCCACTCTGGAGCAGGCCTCGCCCGCTGCAAGAGTGTTCAAAGCCATCTCGAAAGGCAAAGTGCTCTCGGAACTTTGCCTCAAGAGACAAGATGGGACATTTACGGACAATGAGGTAGAGAAGGCCAAACTTCTCTTGCAAACTCATTTCCCGCTATGTAGGACCATTTCAGATAGTGATAGCAGTTACGTACAGGCATCTGGGAGAAGACCCGACTTCAAACTAGCTGCGGAAATCGTAACTGAGCATAGGATCCGATGGGCAATCGGTGCACTTAGTCCCTATAAAGCCCCGGGCGTTGATGGCATTCTTCCCATCCACTTACAGAAGGGCATCGACCCTCTCATAGTTTTCTTAATCAGAATCTTCCGAGGTAGCATTGCCCTAGGGTACATACCTATGGCGTGGAGGACGGCGAGGGTGATTTTCATCCCAAAGGTAGAAAAAGGACCCGTTTCTTCCTAAATCCTTCAGGCCAATCAGCCTTACCTCATTCCTGCTAAAAACTCTAGAGAAGATAGTTGACAATCACATAAGATCGGTGCACCTAGTGGCTAAGCCACTACATACACATCAACATGCGTACAGGGCAGGAATGTCAACAGAGTCAGCTCTGCTTGACCTAGTGAACACTCTCCAGAACTCTGTGAAAGCAAAAGAGGTTGCACTCTGCGCCTTTATGGACATAGAGGGTGCTTTTGACAACACGGCGCATGACGTGGTCGTTAGAGCTCTTGAGAGAAAAGGAGTGGAATCAGGACTCACGTTCTGGTTAGGCAAACTCCTGGACTCTCGTATAGCAGAAGTTACCGTTAGTAATTCGACGATCAGAGCTCAAACCACCAGAGGCTGTCCTCAGGGGGGTGTCCTATCACCTCTTCTCTGGAGCCTGGTGGTAGATGATCTCTTAGTTAAGCTTACGGATAATGGATTTCGGTGTCTTGGCTACGCTGATGACATTACCATTATCTGCAGAGGGAATTTTGAGAACACACTATGTGATAGAGTCACCTTGGGTCTACAACTTAGCTTGGACTGGTGTAAGGACGTGGGGCTGAGCATCAACCCAGCAAAGACCACAATCGTTGCCTTCACAAATCGGTACAAGCTCAAATCGATTAGACCCATTATCATTGGGGGTACAATTATACCTTTGTCCACGGAGGTCAAATATCTGGGGGTCATACTAGATAAAAGACTTCTCTGGAAACAGCATGTGGAGCATGCTGTTCGGAAGGGAACCTTAGCCCTGATGAGCTGCAGAACTCTTGCGGGGAAAAACTGGGGGCTTTCACCTAAGATTCTGATGTGGATGTATACTGCTGTGGTGAGGCCCATGGTATGCTACGGAGCAGTGGTCTGGGCTGGACGCATGGACCGGGAAGGTGCGAGGAAGCAACTGGGTAAACTCCAGAGGCTTGCCTGCTCGTGCATCTCGGGAGCTATGCGCACCTGCCCAGCCACGGCTCTTGACGTACTACTTGGGCTCCCACCGTTGCACTTATACATAAAACACAACGCAAGCAGAAGTCATATGAGATTAACGGGAGCATTAGCAACCGGATCGGCGGCAGGAGCCACGGGCTCACTTTTAGAATACCCACAGGATGCGCAGATGGCGCAATGTAGCTTCAGTAAGCTCTATAAGATAGAGCTTAGCAATAAGGCAAATTGGACCAGCCTGTCAACTACCTATAATGTGAAAACACATGCTATAAGGTGGTACACAGATGGTTCACTCACAGAGGAGGGGGCTGGGATCGGAGTCTGCGGATACCATGAACCTCTTGGTAAGTTGTATCTTATACTCGCAATAGAGAGATGTGCCGCTTTCAACTTAGACAGAGGCTACGATCGCAGGGACATTGCAATTTTTTCAGACAGTCAGGCGGCAATAAAAGCACTAAGTGCATACAAAATAATATTGTCTCAAGGCTGGTTTGGCAGTGTATAGAATTACTTAAAAGGTTGGGGGCTAATAATAGAGTCACCATCTATTGGGTCCCTGGGCACGCGGGAATTTCAGGCAATGAGGTAGCAGACCAAATGGCCAGGAAGGGGGCTAGCACTCCTTTCTACGGGCAAGAACCTTTCTGTGGGCTAGGCCCTGGGGTCATCGAGCAGAGCAGTCGCTCTGACCTCTGGTCTGCTAGTGAAAACTTCTGGCTGTGCTCGCAGGGGGCGAGACAGAGTAAAAGGCTTATAGGTAACTACAACAAGACGAAGACTGAAGACTGTCTGAAGCTGAGCAAAGTATCTCTTCGGATTGTTACAGGCTTCTTGACGGGACACGGCAGATTGCGTAGGCATTTACAAAGGATACGCATAGGTAACGAGAGCACTTGCAGGCTCTGTCTGGAGGGGGACGAAACTCCAGAGCATCTATTAGAAGAGTGCCCGGCTATAGGTCGGCTGAAATTATCTCAGCTAGGGCGGGTCTCACTTAATTCTGAGGAGATGAGGGCTCTTCGTCCAAGCGACATCATCGCGTTTCTGCGATCAATCGCACTGTACGAGGAGCTGTAGCTCATACACTAGGAAGAGGGCACAATAGATCCAGGTGGTCGCAGTGCACACACCTCCACTTCATAATAATAATATAATAATAATAAAGCTCTAGCTTTAAGGGTGTTGAAAAAGTTGCGTCCAAACGGACGGGCGGACGGACGGACGGACAGACACCTTGACGGACATTGCATAAGCCCAATATAATATGATAGCTTTGGTATCAAAGTAAAATGACGCGTCTGATTCTTAACATCAATGGTGGCGTGAAAAAGAGAATATTAAATACTTTGCTAATATGTTGTTATTATTAAATAATTTATTTTATATATATTGCTCAAATTTTGTAAAAACTACTAGTATACATATATACGAGTTGACAAAAACAAAACACATGAGTTTTTTTCTTTTCTCCTTTGTGCCTTTGACAATTGTTTTTCGAATCAAGTAGCATTTGTTGTTGTTGTTAATAAGTGTTGTTGTTGGGATCGCAATGCATCTTTTTGTTTGTGTCATTGATTTAAAACAAATCAATTAAAACATAATATGGTTTTGTACACCAGAATATGTTACGCGAGTGGTTTTACCTACATACTTGCTAATTATCAAACAAAACTCAACACACAAATACCTATTGCCATTGTTGTTTTTATATAATTTTCAAACTGACATTTGTAACTTTAGTTGTTGTTGTAGTTGTATTTATGTACATTTAACATTCTTTTGTACATACATATATATAACACAAAATGCAAGTGCAAATACATATATGTATATACAGTGCAAAAACAAACGCTCTAACAAATAGAAACTTTAGAAAATGTAATCCGCATACATACATATGTATATATAATGCAAAATAGTTGTATAGATATGTACATATGTACATACATTCAATTGGTATTTGTTTTTTATATCGAGCCATTTGCGCGAATATAATTAGTATGAACATCTTTGTATAGTGGAAGATTTGCTTACTTGCTGCTTATCTAACTCAGATGTAACGTCGTACCACACAAACATTGTTGATATACAATTTCGAACAAGCAAGCAAAGCACATATGTAAGTTTGTATGTATTTGTAAAGTATGGGGGCTTTGGGTATAAAAAGGCAGGCAGAAGGGGAAGGCGTGACATTTAAATTTGTGATGCATATCTGTTGCGGATGGCACCTTCTATCTCCCTATCAAGTTTGGAGACTCTAGGGCTAAAACTGAAAAAGATATTGAGGAGGGCGATATAAGTGGGCGTGGCACACAATATTGCATATATGTTACGGATGTCACTAACAATGTTTACAAGTTTGGTGACTCTAGCGCAAAATCTGGGAAAGATATAGAAATTTATGATTTTACGAGGTGGGTGGAAAAGGTGGGCGTGGCATATAAAACTTTGGTGTAGATAGGTTACGGATGTCACTAACAAGGTTTCTACCAAATTTAATGACTCTAGCCCAAAAACTGAAAAAGAAATAGAGTTTCGGATTTTAAAAGGTGGGCGGTATCAGTGGGGGCGTGGCATTCAAAGTTTTGATGCATATCTTTGTAAGACTTCAGCATCTACCTTCCCATCAAATTTTCAGAGTATAGCTTTAAAACTGTGGGAAATACAGTAATTTTCGATTATAAATGAAGGGGGGCTGGGGGCGGAAGAGGTGGGCGTGGCATCCAAAATTTCAAAGCAGTTTTTGAGGAATGTCATCTGCTATCTTGCCCACAAATTTGGTGACTCTTGCTGCTAAAATGTGATATATATATATATGTTTCATCGTTATTAACAACGAGGTATCGATTTGTTATCGATTTCCCAGGCCCATGAGATCGTAGAGCCAAATTTCACACTTTGGCTGACGAAGGTATGTACCAAGATATTTACAAAGTTGCAAAGCTCTAGCTTTAAGGGTGTTGAAAAAAGTTGCGTTCAAACGGACGGGCGGACGGACGGACGGACAGACACCTTGACGGACATTGCATAAGCCCAATATAATATGATACCTTTGGTATCAAAGTAAAATGACGCGTCTGATTCTTAACCTCAATGGTGGCGTGAAAAAGAGAATATTAAATATTTTGCTAATATGTTGTTATTATTAAATAATTTATTTTATATATATATTGCTCAAATTTTGTAAAAACTACTAGTATACATATATACGAGTTGACAAAAACAAAACACATGAGTTTTTTCTTTTCTCCTTTGTGCCTTTGACAATTGTTTTTCGAATCAAGTAGCATTTGTTGTTGTTGTTAATAAGTGTTGTTGTTGGGATCGCAATGCATCTTTTTGTTTGTGTCATTGATTTAAAACAAATCAATTAAAACATAATATGGTTTTGTACACCAGAATATGTTACGCGAGTGGTTTTACCTACATACTTGCTAATTATCAAACAAAAACCAACACACAAATACCTATTGCCATTGTTGTTTTTATATAATTTTCAAACTGACATTTGTAACTTTAGTTGTTGTTGTAGTTGTATTTATGTACATTTAACATTCTTTTGTACATACATATATATAACACAAAATGCAAGTGCAAATACATATATGTATATACAGTGCAAAACACAAACGCTCTAACAAATAGAAACTTTAGAAAATGTAATCCGCATACATATGTATATATAATGCAAAATAGTTGTATAGATATGTACATATGTACATACATTCAATTGGTATTTGTTTTTTATATCGAGCCATTTGCGCGAATATAATTAGTATGAACATCTTTGTATAGTGGAAGATTTGCTTACTTGCTGCTTATCTAACTCAGATGTAACGTCGTACCACACAAACATTGTTGATATACAATTTCGAACAAGCAAGCAAAGCACATATGTAAGTTTGTATGTATTTGTAAAGTATTGGGGGCTTTGGGTATAAAAAGGCAGGCAGAAGGGGGAAGGCGTGACATTTAAATTTGTGATGCATATCTGTTGCGGATGGCACCTTCTATCTCCCTATCAAGTTTGGAGACTCTAGGGCTAAAACTGAAAAAGATATTGAGGAGGGCGATATAAGTGGGCGTGGCACACAATATTGCATATATGTTACGGATGTCACTAACAATGTTTACAAGTTTGGTGACTCTAGCGCAAAATCTGGGAAAGATATAGAAATTTATGATTTTACGAGGTGGGTGGAAAAGGTGGGCGTGGCATATAAAACTTTGGTGTAGATAGGTTACGGATGTCACTAACAAGGTTTCTACCAAATTTAATGACTCTAGCCCAAAAACTGAAAAAGAAATAGAGTTTCGGATTTTAAAAGGTGGGCGGTATCAGTGGGGGCGTGGCATTCAAAGTTTTGATGCATATCTTTGTAAGACTTCAGCATCTACCTTCCCATCAAATTTTGTTGAGTATAGCTTTAAAACTGTGGGAAATACAGTAATTTTCGATTATAAATGAAGGGGGCTGGGGGCGGAAGAGGTGGGCGTGGCATCCAAAATTTCAAAGCAGTTTTTGAGGAATGTCATCTGCTATCTTGCCCACAAATTTGGTGACTCTTGCTGCTAAAATGTGATATATATATATATGTTTCATCGTTATTAACAACGAGGTATCGATTTGTTATCGATTTCCCAGGCCCATGAGATCGTAGAGCCAAATTTCACACTTTGGCTGACGAAGGTATGTACCAAGATATTTACAAAGTTGCAAAGCTCTAGCTTTAAGGGTGTTGAAAAAAGTTGCGTTCAAACGGACGGGGGGACGGACGGACGGACAGACACCTTGACGGACATTGCATAAGCCCAATATAATATGATACCTTTGTGTATCAAAGTAAAATGACGCGTCTGATTCTTAACCTCAATGGTGGCGTGAAAAGAGAATATTAAATATTTTGCTAATATGTTGTTAAACATTAACTAATTTATCTATATATATAAAATAGTTTGTCCTGATTGTTGAGAGACCCACAGCCTAAACGAAAAGAGCTAGAAGGCTGAAATTTTCACAAAATATTCCATTCAGTTTGAAAGTGAGCACTAAGAAAGGATTTTTAATTTGGACCAACCCTTCGAGTACCTCCCAATCAAATCTTTTTATTGCATTAATCACTTTACCTCATTCCACCATTCTGGCGCCTCACTGTCGCACAAGCTGTGAGTTTCAACGCCGCTGTGTACAAAAACAAAATACATGACCCATTCCACAACTGCCGTCTGCGCACAAGCTATTGCGGCCGAATTTAACAAAAATAAAACAAATCACCCATTCCACTTCTGCCGTCTGTAGATGTGTCTCTCCGTTATTCTCTTTTCTTCTTTGTGCCTTTGACAATTGTTTTCCGAATCAAGTAGCATTTGTTGTTGTTGTTGTAAGTGTTGTTGTTGCTTCTTTTTGTTGGTATCATTGATTTAAAACAAATCAATTAAAACATAACTTGGTTTTGTACACCAGAATATGTTACGCGAGTGGTTTTACCTACATACTTGCTAATTATCAAACAAAACTTAACACACAAATACCTATTGCCATTGTTGTTTTGATATAATTTTCAAACTGACATTTGTAACTTTGATTGGTGTTGCAAATGCACATATGTACATACATACATACAAACATACACATGTGTGCACCTACATTTTACATTGTTTTGTACATACATATATATATTTAAAAAAAATGCAAGTGCAAATATATGTATATACCGTGCAAAAACAGACACACTGTTAGTGTAGAAACTTAAGAAATGTAATCTACATCTACATATATACGTAATGCATAAACGTGGCATAGATATGTACATATGTACATTCATGTAATTTGTATTTGTTTTTTTTTTTATATCGAGCACTTTGTGCGAAAATAATTAGTCTTGAACATCTTTGTATTGTGGTAGATTTGTTAACTTGCTGCTTATCTAAATTAGACAAAACGTAACACACAATCATTACTGATATACAATTTCGAACAAGCAACCAAAGCACATATGTAAGTTTGTAAAGTATGGGGGTTTTGGGTATAAAAAGGCAGGCAGAAGAGGTAGGCGTGACATTCAAATTTGTGATGCACATCTGTGGCGGATGGCACCTTCTATCTCCCTATCAAGTTTGGAGACTCTAGCGCTAAAAATGAGAAAGATATTGAGGTGGGCGATATAAGTGGGCGTGGCATCCAATATTGTACATTTGTTACGGATGTCACTAACAATGTTTCTACCAAATTTGGTGACTCTAGCGTAAAAGCTGGGAAAGATATAGAAATTTCAGATTTTACGAGGTGGGTGGAAAAGGTGGACGTGCCATATAAAACTTTGGTGTAGATAGGTTACGGATGTCACTAACAATGTTTCTACCAAATTTGGTGACTCTAGCCCAAAATCTGAAAAAGAAATAGAGTTTCGGATTTTAAAAGGTGGGCGGTATCAGTGGGGGCGTGGCATTCAAAGTTTTGATGCATATCTTTGTAAGACTTCAGCATCTACCTTCCCATCAAATTTTGTGAGTATAGCTTTAAAACTGTGGGAAATACAGTCATTTTCGATTATAACTGAAGGGGGCTGGGGGCGGAAGAGGTGGGCGTGGCATCCAAACTTTTTATGTAGGTTTTTGGGGAATGCCATCGGCTATCTTGCCGCTTAATTTGGTGACGATAGCTTCTAAAGTGTGGGACATATATATGTTTCATCGATTTGCACATCGAGGGGTATCGATTTGTTATCGATTTCCCAGGCCCCTGAGGTCGTAGAGCCAAATTTAACACTTTGTCTGACCAAGATGTTTGCAAATTTGCAAAGCTCTAGCTTTAAGGGTGTTGAAAAAGTTGCGTTCAAACGGACGGACAGACACCTTGACGGACATTGCATAAGCCTAATATAATATGATACCTTTGGTATCAAAGTAAAATGACGCGTCTGATTCTTAACCTCAATGGTGGCGTGAAAAAGAGAATATTAAATATTTTGCTAATATGTTGTTAAACATAAACCAATTTATTTTATATACATTGCTAAAATTTTGTAAAAACTGTTGGCGCAGCGAAGCAAGCGAGGGCCTTACTAGTTTTATATATATTGCTAAAATTTTGTAAAAACTATTGGCGCAGCGAAGCAAGCGGGTCCCTTACTAGTGTATGTATATAAATATATCTATACAAATATTATAAAGAGGAAAGGTTTGATTTTTTGTTTGTTTGTTTGCTTGTATGAATTGAATAGGCTCCGAAACTACTTGGCAGATTTGAAAAATTCTTTCACTGTTGGAAAGCTACATCATTCCTGAGTGACATAGGCTATATTTCATTTTCAAAAAAATAGGCATCCTTACTAAAATTACGATAACGTAATCCAAGGTGTGAAAACTGTGTTTTGCAAAATCATAGTAGGCTACATTTAAAATTCAGTAGGAAAAATAATTCTATTCAAAGTATAAATGAAATTATTTAGTTATCCGGCGCCCGTTGCTTCGCCAACAACTAAAATAAATTTAAAAAAAAACAAAAAATTCAGCTTCTGAATCAAAACAGTTTTTTTTTTACTATTTGAAATCGTACATTTTTAAAATGCCTGCAATACGCAGAGGATCTACCGTACGCCGTCAAACAAGAAATTTAGGTAGGAGAACACGAAATTCTACAAACCAAGCTAATTACCAATCTAATCGTACTGCACAAGAACTTGAGGACCGAAATAATCGTGTAAGAATTCGGATATCACAAACGCGTGAAGCGCGAGCGCGACATTCAACAAATATTCGTGCAAGTTTGAATCGAGCTGCTTTCAGTTACGATGTGTCACCTGACTACAGTAACTTCCAATGTGTTGTTATTGGTTCTATGAACTCGGTTTGCTCATAATGTGAGGCATTGAAATACAGAAAAAATTAGACAGAACCTTACAAGATCTCCGGAGAAATTATAGCCGATTTGGTGGTGCATTGATTTTATTAGCACGAGATTTTCGTCAAACATTGCCCATGATTCCACGATCAACGCCAGCAGGTGAACTCAATGCATGTCTAAAGTGTACTTTTAAATATGTACTTATATAATGTTTTATTTAATTTTAATTTACAACACCCTATCACGGGTGACGGTTCTGTTAACGACAATTTTTGCCCCGACTATAAAATACGTAGAAACAAAACAATTCAACATTACAAATCTTTTTGACAGGAAGAAGTCTGTCGGGTCCGCCGCTGCAAAGCGTGGCTGGGTTAGCTAGTATTATATATATATTTAAAATTTAATTTTCTTATCTTTTTCATCTATAATTATAAAGAAACGGTAAAAACAGGAAGCTGCCACCTTGTGTTTAACAAAAAAAAGCTGCCACCCGGTTAAAAAAAAAGAAAAGAGTGTGGTAGCCTTCGTTAGCCCGCACACAAAATAATGAAAATGGGAATATGCAGTTTTCTTAAAAACTGGCTGCACGATTTGCATAATGATTATACCAAAATGAGGGGAAAAAAATTAGAATTTTTCCTATATACCGTGCAACGGGGGCTATAAGCTGGACAAATTACTAGAAGTTAGCAACGAATATGTTATTTTGTTTAAGAAAAGGTGGAAGCATTGCTAATATGCTAATTGCACAAAGAAGAAAAGAGAATAACGGAGACACATACACAGCGCATGTGTTTTGTTTTTGTAAACTCGCTGGCGATCGCTTAGGACGGAAGAAGTGGAATGGGTCATGTGTTTTGTTTTTGTTAACTCGGTCGGCGTTGAAATTCACAGCTTGTGCGACAATGAGGCGCCAGAGTGGTTGAATGAGGTAAAATGATAACCGCAGGACCTTGATTTGTATGGGAGGTATTCAAAGAAGTGGTCCAAATTTAAAATCCTTTCTTAGTGCTCACTTTCGACCTAATTGGAATATTTTGTGAAAATTTCAGCCTTCTAGCTCTTTTCGTTTAGGCTGTTGGGACAAACGGTTTTATATAAATATATATAACTAGCGGCGCAGTACGTGCTTCGCTACGTAATACGTATTGCGTAATACGTACCTATTAAAATATTAAAAATAATTTATTGCTTGTAAAATATATTTGCAAAAATTTATAGTCAGCATTGGCAAATGGCGAGCCTGCTCGATGGTATATTTGTCCCTGAATCTTGAACGTCGGCATAAACTCATCTCTAATGATTTTTGTTGCACCAAAAGAAGTCATTTGAAAGCAGAAATTGTATGCTTGAATATTCTTCAAGAAATGCTTAGACGTCGGCGATTCTCCAGTGATCAAGGAATGTAATGGATCGGGTAGCGGTTCCAATGCCAGCTGTTTTTCCTCGAAACTTCGCTGCATTGCAATGCGTACAAATAATATTCATTGCTCCAATGTCACCATGCAGGCTGTAGTCGCAGTCAGGATCGCATTAAAAGCCAGCATATTCCATTTGATCTCGAAGGCGAAGTGGAACTCTACCTTCGCGATAATTTGTACCTACTCGTTATCGCCCTGCAAGACTCTGTGCAGGTACAGTGTTAACCGATCTATTTCGTTCATTTCGCTCACTCTGCGATGCATTTGCTTGCGTGCGTTCATATTCAGTCTGACTTCGTCTTCGTATTGCCACATAATTTGCTCGCCTGGCTCGTGGCATATTTTCTTTGTCTCAGAAAAAAAAAAACTTCAGAGCTCAAAACTATCGGTTTTTTTTAACTCTATGAAACACCGCAAAAATAATTTTTGAAAATTACACGCACAATAGTTATCACAGCACGTACAAATAAAATGACAACAGACAAAAATATTGTTTACTTTCAACACTGAAAAAATTTTAAATTTGACAGCAAAATCCCTGTTTTCTATTTTCAAAATTTGTTTCCATTTATTTTATATATTATATGAGATAAGGGAAGAACTGGTATACCGATTTGGGTCGAACTTCACACAAACCATCTACTAAATAGTCCGAACAATGCCTAAAAATTTGGTTTCAATAGGTGAGCTCGTTCTTGCGCTATAAATAAACAACGAAAACTGACACTTATTTTTATATATATAGAGATATTTTTCATTTCTATATGTTAATAATAGTATTATATTAAATGAACAAATCATACGTTTTCATCGGTGGTGCTTAGCTTTAATTCTTGAGATACAAAAAACAGAAATACCAAAAGTGGTAGTGAATGGCTTAGACTTATTTCCAGAATATTAATACTTTTTCTTCAGTATTTTAGCCGTCGATTCAATCTCAATAATATGTTTTCTGATCATGTTTCTGACTCAGATCTACATCCTTAAGTTTTCCGATCAAATCTTTAATAGAACGTTGTTTGGCAACTTTCCGAGTAACCTTCTTCTCCACCTTAGGCTTGAAGATGTTTTGAACAGATTCTATATCACTAGAAATCTCTTTAAAGCCGCTCGACACTTCATAATTAAATTTTTCGACACTTCTATATTGTTGATATTTTACTTTACGCCACACATTTTCAAACCTGCTGGATAAGCAATTGGCAACGCTTTCGTCCTCCTCCTGCTTTATGGCACTGTTCAAAAGTGTTAGCTTTTCCTCGCATTGATGGATTGTGGCGCGAGGAAATGTTTTAATAAAATTCTGTCTGCATAACATTTGTGGATCCTTAGTGCTGGGCTTCTCATCGCCAAACGGCAATTTCTCCATCACCCGATTAAAAAACTTTTTCGAGTTTAAGGCCGTCACGATGCACGCGATCCTCCGGGTGATTGTGGATCAGACAGTTATCTATCAATAAATTGAAATCAAGGATCAACTCCGTAGCACTCGAATAGTAGAAGTTATGTACGCGCTCTTTAATGGTGCCTACGTCCATTGGAGACATATGTCTATCGTGGTTAGGTTTGCGTTGATCCACCGGAACCATAAACTCCATGCTGAACTTCTTCTTGGGCAGCTCATCTAACAAATACTTTCGCAAATAATGAATCTTATTTGTGTAGACGCCAATTTTGTTTAGATTTGGAAACACAAAGGGCTGCAGCCCTTCTTTTGGGAACTCAGTTCGGAAAGACTGCGGCATGAACAATAAAAAATAAAAATATAAATATGCTACAACACAATGCTTTAAAATGCAAAGCTTACCGTTGCAAACACGTTAGACTTTATATCCTTTAAAGTATTCATAGGAAAAGACATTATTTGATTAATATCTTGACAGACAAAAAAAAAAAGGGAAGGAAATATATTTTCTTAACGCTTAAAAAATGACGAATCTACAATTTTAAAACGCTTGCCAGTAAAGTTGCGAAGTCAGCACCAATGTACTATCCAATAATGAGCGCCAAGATAGCAACGATCCTCCAGCAATGAAAATCGGTTATCGATAATTGTAAAATTAAAAATTGTAATTTGACATAAATCAATAATAGCCTATTCACACTAGAGCACATCAATAGGAACGATGAGAAGATGTGAAACTCGTGTTCACATTGCAACATCTAACATCTTACATCAACTGTCTTCTTCTTCTATTGTAAAAGTGAAAAGCAAGTGTGTATATTTCTCGTTGTATTTTGATAAATAAATACAAAAAAAACATGAATAACAATAAAAAGGAATTATCAATAATGATAGCATCTCAACAGCAGAGTATGTTTGTTGAACTTGTTGGAACCCGCCTGGTGAGGAAGATGTCTACGAAGCAGGCGTCGCCGTCTCCTCCTGAGCAACCAAATCTTGGGGGTCAATCTTGTCGACTGGAACGACCGCTCCTGTGCGTTGTCAATTGCAAACGAGCCAAGAAACTCATTAATTTTTGCAAACATTGGGCAAGATGAAGTTACACCCCCACTTGGGCCGATTTTCGGCTTCTCTTGCCTAGAATGTATTACCGATATTTAACAGATATAATAATAACTTCCATGCATTATACATATATTTCCTTGTAAGCTGTCCACTTTTGTTCTTACGTTGAACCAACTTATGCAGTTGTCCAGCACCTGCATTTTCACTGCAACATCCTTGTAAACATGAGAATTTGTGAATACTACGCAAATCAGCACAACCAACACGGGCGTCCAATTTATCCGCAATGATGTTTTTTAACTAAATTAAACAATAAAAAATAACGTTGAAAAAAATAACGCAAACAATTTCCAAGAGACTAACCCTGCTCCATTCTCGCCATGCTTAATTTCCCATTCATTTACGTCGACATTGCCAGTGAATGCCAATTTTTTAGTGGTGGAGTCAAAACTATCGAAACTAAGTAAAGAAAAACACTTGGAATAGAAACATTTCCTGAGGATGTTGGAATATTTTGAGACAATTTGGTACGGCAAGTTTATGCGTAAAAGCCAATTCACACTAGAGCACATTTTACATCTACCCTCTTACATCAATGATGTTACGCATAAACTTGCCGTACCAAATTGTCTCAAAATATTCCAACATCCTCAGGAAATGTTTCTATTCCAAGTGTTTTTCTTTACTTATTTTCGATAGTTTTGACTCCACCACTAAAAAATTGGCATTCACTGGCAATGTCGACGTAAATGAATGGGAAATTAAGCATGGCGAGAATTGAGCAGGGTTAGTCTCTTGGAAATTGTTTGCGTTATTTTTTTCAACGTTATTTTTTATTGTTTAATTTAGTTAAAAAAACATCATTGCGGATAAATTGGACGCCCGTGTTGGTTGTGCTGATTTGCGTAGTATTCACAAATTCTCATGTTTACAAGGATGTTGCAGTGAAAATGCAGGTGCTGGACAACTGCATAAGTTGGTTCAACGTAAGAACAAAAGTGGACAGCTTACAAGGAAATATATGTATAATGCATGGAAGTTATTATTATATCTGTTAAATATCGGTAATACATTCTAGGCAAGAGAAGCCGAAAATCGGCCCAAGTGGGGGTGTAACTTCATCTTACCCAATGTTTGCAAAAATTAATGAGTTTCTTGGCTCGTTTGCAATTGACAACGCACAGGAGCGGTCGTTCCAGTCGACAAGATTGACCCCCAAGATTTGGTTGCTCAGGAGGAGACGGCGACGCCTGCTTCGTAGACATCTTCCTCACCAGGCGGGTTCCAACAAGTTCAACAAACATACTCTGCTGTTGAGATGCTATCATTATTGATAATTCCTTTTATTGTTATTCATGTTTTTTTTTTGTATTTATTTATCAAAATACAACGAGAAATATACACACTTGCTTTTCACTTTTACAATAGAAGAAGAAGACAGTTGATGTAAGATGTTAGATGTTGCAATGTGAACACGAGTTTCACATCTTCTCATCGTTCCTATTGATGTGCTCTAGTGTGAATAGGCTATTATTGATTTATGTCAAATTACAATTTTTAATTTTACAATTATCGATAACCGATTTTCATTGCTGGAGGATCGTTGCTATCTTGGCGCTCATTATTGGATAGTACATTGGTGCTGACTTCGCAACTTTACTGGCAAGCGTTTTAAAATTGTAGATTCGTCATTTTTTAAGCGTTAAGAAAATATATTTCCTTCCCCTTTTTTTTTTGTCTGTCAAGATATTGATCAAATAATGTCTTTTCCTATGAATACTTTAAAGGATATAAAGTCTAACGTGTTTACAACGGTAAGCTTTGCATTTTAAAGCATTGTGTTGTAGCATATTTATATTTTTATTTTTTTATTGTTCATGCCGCAGTCTTTCCGAACTGAGTTCCCAAAAGAAGGGCTGCAGCCCTTGGTGTTTCCAAATCTAAACAAAATTGGCGTCTACACAAATAAGATTCATTATTTGCGAAAGTATTTGTTAGATGAGCTGCCCAAGAAGAAGTTCAGCATGGAGTTTATGGTTCCGGTGGATCAACGCAAACCTAACCACGATAGACATATGTCTCCAATGGACGTAGGCACCATTAAAGAGCGCGTACATAACTTCTACTATTCGAGTGCTACGGAGTTGATCCTTGATTTCAATTTATTGATAGATAACTGTCTGATCCACAATCACCCGGAGGATCGCGTGCATCGTGGCGGCCTTAAACTCGAAAAGTTTTTTAATCGGGTGATGGAGAAATTGCCGTTTGGCGATGAGAAGCCCAGCACTAAGGATCCACAAATGTTATGCAGACAGAATTTTATTAAAACATTTCCTCGCGCCACAATCCATCAATGCGAGGAAAAGCTAACACTTTTGAACAGTGCCATAAAGCAGGAGGAGGACGAAAGCGTTGCCAATTGCTTATCCAGCAGGTTTGAAAATGTGTGGCGTAAAGTAAAATATCAACAATATAGAAGTGTCGAAAAATTTAATTATGAAGTGTCGAGCGGCTTTAAAGAGATTTTTAGTGATATAGAATCTGTTCAAAACATCTTCAAGCCTAAGGTGGAGAAGAAGGTTACTCGGAAAGTTGCCAAAAAACGTTCTATTAAAGATTTTATCGAAAAACTTAAGGATGTAGATCTGAGTCAGAAACATGATCAGAAAACATATGTATATTGAGATTGAATCGACGGCTAAAATACTGAAGCAAAAGTATTAATATTCTGGAAATAAGTCTAAGCCATTCACTACCACTTTTGGTATTTCTGTTTTTTGTATCTCAAGAATTAAAGCTAAGCACCACCGATGAAAACGTATGATTTGTTAATTTAATATAATACTATTATTAACATATAGAAATAAAAAATATCTCTATATATATAAAAATAAGTGTCAGTTTTCGTTGTTTATTTATAGCGCAAGAACGAGCTCACCTATTGAAACCAAATTTTTAGGCATTGTTCGGACTATTTAGTAGATGGTTTGTGTGAAGTTCGACCCAAATCGGTATACCAGTTATTCCCTTATCTCATATTTTATGAGTTCAATAAATAGAAACAAATTTTGAAAATAGAAAACAGGGATTTTGCTGTCAAATTTAAAATTTTTTCAGTGTTGAAAGTAAACAATATTTTTGTCTGTTGTCATTTTATTTGTACGTGCTGTGATAACTATTGTGCGTGTAATTTTCAAAAATTATTTTTTGCGGTTAAAAAAAACCGATAGTTTTGAGCTCTGAAGTTTTTTTTTCTGAGACAAAGAAAATATGCCACGAGCCAGGCGAGCAAATTATGTGGCAATACGAAGACGAAGTCAGACTGAATATAAACGCACGCAAGCAAATGCATCGCAGAGTGAGCGAAATGAACGAAATAGATCGGTTAACACTGTACCTGCACAGAGTCTTGCAGGGCGATAACGAGTAGGTACAAATTATCGCGAAGGTAGAGTTCCACTTCGCCTTCGAGATCAAATGGAATATGCTGGCTTTTAATGCGATCCTGACTGCGACTACAGCCTGCATGGTGACATTGGAGCAATGAATATTATTTGTACGCATTGCAATACAGCGAAGTTTCGAGGAAAAACAGCTGGCATTGGAACCGCTACCCGATCCATTACATTCCTTGATCACTGGAGAATCGCCGACGTCTAAGCATTTCTTGAAGAATATTCAAGCATACAATTTCTGCTTTCAAATGACTTCTTTTGGTGCAACAAAAATCATTAGAGATGAGTTTATGCCGACGTTCAAGATTCAGGGACAAATATACCATCGAGCAGGCTCGCCATTTGCCAATGCTGACTATAAATTTTTGCAAATATATTTTACAAGCAATAAATTATTTTTAATATTTTAATAGGTACGTATTACGCAATACGTATTACGTAGCGAAGCACGTACTGCGCCGCTAGTTATATATATTTATATAAAACCGTTTGTCCCACAGCCTAAACGAAAAGAGCTAGAAGGCTGAAATTTTCACAAAATATTCCAATTAGGTCGAAAGTGAGCACTAAGAAAGGATTTTAAATTTGGACCACTTCTTTGAATACCTCCCATACAAATCAAGGTCCTGCGGTTATCATTTTACCTCATTCAACCACTCTGGCGCCTCATTGTCGCACAAGCTGTGAATTTCAACGCCGACCGAGTTAACAAAAACAAAACACATGACATATTCCACTTCTTCCGTCCTAAGCGATCGCCAGCGAGTTTACAAAAACAAAACACCTGCGCTGTGTATGTGTCTCCGTTATTCTCTTTTCTTCTTTGTGCAATTAGCATATTAGCAATGCTTCCACCTTTTCTTAAACAAAATAACATATTCGTTATATATATTTGTTGAATGTCGCGCTCGCGCTTCACGCGTTTGTGATATCCGAATTCTTACACGATTATTTCGGTCCTCAAGTTCTTGTGCAGTACGATTAGATTGGTAATTAGCTTGGTTTGTAGAATTTCGTGTTCTCCTACCTAAATTTCTTGTTTGACGGCGTACGGTAGATCCTCTGCGTATTGCAGGCATTTTAAAAATGTACGATTTCAAATAGTAAAAAAAAAAACTGTTTTGATTCAGAAGCTGAATTTTTTGTTTTTTTTTTAAATTTATTTTAGTTGTTGGCGAAGCAACGGGCGCCGGATAACTAAATAATTTCATATATACTTTGAATAGAATTATTTTTCCTACTGAATTTTAAATGTAGCCTACTATGATTTTGCAAAACACAGTTTTCACACCTTGGATTACGTTATCGTAATTTAAGTAAGGATGCCTATTTTTTTTGAAAATGAAATATAGCCTATGTCACTCAGGAATGATGTAGCTTTCCAACAGTGAAAGAATTTTTCAAATCTGCCAAGTAGTTTCGGAGCCTATTCAATTCATACAAGCAAACAAACAAACAAAAAATCAAACCTTTCCTCTTTATAATATTTGTATAGATATATTTATATACATACACTAGTAAGGGACCCGCTTGCTTCGCTGCGCCAATAGTTTTTACAAAATTTTAGCAATATATATAAAACTAGTAAGGCCCTCGCTTGCTTCGCTGCGCCAACAGTTTTTACAAAATTTTAGCAATGTATATAAAATAAATTGGTTTATGTTTAACAACATATTAGCAAAATATTTAATATTCTCTTTTTCACGCCACCATTGAGGTTAAGAATCAGACGCGTCATTTTACTTTGATACCAAAGGTATCATATTATATTAGGCTTATGCAATGTCCGTCAAGGTGTCTGTCCGTCCGTTTGAACGCAACTTTTTTCAACACCCTTAAAGCTAGAGCTTTGCAAATTTGCAAACATCTTGGTCAGACAAAGTGTTAAATTTGGCTCTACGACCTCAGGGGCCTGGGAAATCGATAACAAATCGATACCCCTCGATGTGCAAATCGATGAAACATATATATGTCCCACACTTTAGAAGCTATCGTCACCAAATTAAGCGGCAAGATAGCCGATGGCATTCCCCAAAAACCTACATAAAAAGTTTGGATGCCACGCCCACCTCTTCCGCCCCCAGCCCCCCTTCAGTTATAATCGAAAATGACTGTATTTCCCACAGTTTTAAAGCTATACTCACAAAATTTGATGGGAAGGTAGATGCTGAAGTCTTACAAAGATATGCATCAAAACTTTGAATGCCACGCCCCCACTGATACCGCCCACCTTTTAAAATCCGAAACTCTATTTCTTTTTCAGATTTTGGGCTAGAGTCACCAAATTTGGTAGAAACATTGTTAGTGACATCCGTAACCTATCTACACCAAAGTTTTATATGGCACGTCCACCTTTTCCACCCACCTCGTAAAATCTGAAATTTCTATATCTTTCCCAGCTTTTACGCTAGAGTCACCAAATTTGGTAGAAACATTGTTAGTGACATCCGTAACAAATGTACAATATTGGATGCCACGCCCACTTATATCGCCCACCTCAATATCTTTCTCATTTTTAGCGCTAGAGTCTCCAAACTTGATAGGGAGATAGAAGGTGCCATCCGCCACAGATGTGCATCACAAATTTGAATGTCACGCCTACCTCTTCTGCCTGCCTTTTTATACCCAAAACCCCCATACTTTACAAACTTACATATGTGCTTTGGTTGCTTGTTCGAAATTGTATATCAGTAATGATTGTGTGTTACGTTTTGTCTAATTTAGATAAGCAGCAAGTTAACAAATCTACCACAATACAAAGATGTTCAAGACTAATTATTTTCGCACAAAGTGCTCGATATAAAAAAAAAAACAAATACAAATTACATGAATGTACATATGTACATATCTATGCCACGTTTATGCATTACGTATATATGTAGATGTAGATTACATTTCTTAAGTTTCTACACTAACAGTGTGTCTGTTTTTGCACGGTATATACATATATTTGCACTTGCATTTTTTTAAATATATGTATGTACAAAACAATGTAAAATGTAGGTGCACACATGTGTATGTTTGTATGTATGTATGTACATATGTGCATTTGCAACACCAATCAAAGTTACAAATGTCAGTTTGAAAATTATATCAAAACAACAATGGCAATAGGTATTTGTGTGTTAAGTTTTGTTTGATAATTAGCAAGTATGTAGGTAAAACCACTCGCGTAACATATTCTGGTGTACAAAACCAAGTTATGTTTTAATTGATTTGTTTTAAATCAATGATACCAACAAAAAGAAGCAACAACAACACTTACAACAACAACAACAAATGCTACTTGATTCGGAAAACAATTGTCAAAGGCACAAAGAAGAAAAGAGAATAACGGAGACACATCTACAGACGGCAGAAGTGGAATGGGTGATTTGTTTTATTTTTGTAAATTCGGCCGCAATAGCTTGTGCGCAGACGGCAGTTGTGGAATGGGTCATGTATTTTGTTTTTGTACACACGGCGGCGTTGAAACTCACAGCTTGTGCGACAGTGAGGCGCCAGAATGGTGGAATGAGGTAAAGTGATTAATGCAATAAAAAGATTTGATTGGGAGGTACTCGAAGGGGTGGTCCAAATTAAAAATCCTTTCTTAGTGCTCACTTTCAAACTGAATGGAATATTTTGTGAAAATTTCAGCCTTCTAGCTCTTTTCGTTTAGGCTGTGGGTCTCTCAACAATCAGGACAAACTATTTTATATATATAGATAAATTAGTTAATGTTTAACAACATATTAGCAAAATATTTAATATTCTCTTTTTCACGCCACCATTGAGGTTAAGAATCAGACGCGTCATTTTACTTTGATACCAAAGGTATCATATTATATTGGGCTTATGCAATGTCCGTCAAGGTGTCTGTCCGTCCGTCCGTCCGTCCGTCCGCCCGTCCGTTTGAACGCAACTTTTTTCAACACCCTTAAAGCTAGAGCTTTGCAACTTTGTAAATATCTTGGTACATACCTTCGTCAGCCAAAGTGTGAAATTTGGCTCTACGATCTCATGGGCCTGGGAAATCGATAACAAATCGATACCTCGTTGTTAATAACGATGAAACATATATATATATATCACATTTTAGCAGCAAGAGTCACCAAATTTGTGGGCAAGATAGCAGATGACATTCCTCAAAAACTGCTTTGAAATTTTGGATGCCACGCCCACCTCTTCCGCCCCCAGCCCCCTTCATTTATAATCGAAAATTACTGTATTTCCCACAGTTTTAAAGCTATACTCACAAAATTTGATGGGAAGGTAGATGCTGAAGTCTTACAAAGATATGCATCAAAACTTTGAATGCCACGCCCCCACTGATACCGCCCACCTTTTAAAATCCGAAACTCTATTTCTTTTTCAGTTTTTGGGCTAGAGTCATTAAATTTGGTAGAAACCTTGTTAGTGACATCCGTAACCTATCTACACCAAAGTTTTATATGCCACGCCCACCTTTTCCACCCACCTCGTAAAATCATAAATTTCTATATCTTTCCCAGATTTTGCGCTAGAGTCACCAAACTTGTAAACATTGTTAGTGACATCCGTAACATATATGCAATATTGTGTGCCACGCCCACTTATATCGCCCTCCTCAATATCTTTTTCAGTTTTAGCCCTAGAGTCTCCAAACTTGATAGGGAGATAGAAGGTGCCATCCGCAACAGATATGCATCACAAATTTAAATGTCACGCCTTCCCCTTCTGCCTGCCTTTTTATACCCAAAGCCCCCATACTTTACAAATACATACAAACTTACATATGTGCTTTGCTTGCTTGTTCGAAATTGTATATCAACAATGTTTGTGTGGTACGACGTTACATCTGAGTTAGATAAGCAGCAAGTAAGCAAATCTTCCACTATACAAAGATGTTCATACTAATTATATTCGCGCAAATGGCTCGATATAAAAAACAAATACCAATTGAATGTATGTACATATGTACATATCTATACAACTATTTTGCATTATATATACATATGTATGCGGATTACATTTTCTAAAGTTTCTATTTGTTAGAGCGTTTGTTTTTGCACTGTATATACATATATGTATTTGCACTTGCATTTTGTGTTATATATATGTATGTACAAAAGAATGTTAAATGTACATAAATACAACTACAACAACAACTAAAGTTACAAATGTCAGTTTGAAAATTATATAAAAACAACAATGGCAATAGGTATTTGTGTGTTGAGTTTTGTTTGATAATTAGCAAGTATGTAGGTAAAACCACTCGCGTAACATATTCTGGTGTACAAAACCATATTATGTTTTAATTGATTTGTTTTAAATCAATGACACAAACAAAAAAGATGCATTGCGATCCCAACAACAACACTTATTAACAACAACAACAAATGCTACTTGATTCGAAAAACAATTGTCAAAGGCACAAAGGAGAAAAGAAAAAAACTCATGTGTTTTGTTTTTGTCAACTCGTATATATGTATACTAGTAGTTTTTACAAAATTTGAGCAATATATATAAAATAAATTATTTAATAATAACAACATATTAGCAAAATATTTAATATTCTCTTTTTCACGCCACCATTGAGGTTAAGAATCAGACGCGTCATTTTACTTTGATACCAAAGGTATCATATTATATTGGGCTTATGCAATGTCCGTCAAGGTGTCTGTCCGTCCGTCCGTCCGCCCGTCCGTTTGAACGCAACTTTTTTCAACACCCTTAAAGCTAGAGCTTTGCAACTTTGTAAATATCTTGGTACATACCTTCGTCAGCCAAAGTGTGAAATTTGGCTCTACGATCTCATGGGCCTGGGAAATCGATAACAAATCGATACCTCGTTGTTAATAACGATGAAACATATATATATATATCACATTTTAGCAGCAAGAGTCACCAAATTTGTGGGCAAGATAGCAGATGACATTCCTCAAAAACTGCTTTGAAATTTTGGATGCCACGCCCACCTCTTCCGCCCCCAGCCCCCCTTCATTTATAATCGAAAATTACTGTATTTCCCACAGTTTTAAAGCTATACTCACAAAATTTGATGGGAAGGTAGATGCTGAAGTCTTACAAAGATATGCATCAAAACTTTGAATGCCACGCCCCCACTGATACCGCCCACCTTTTAAAATCCGAAACTCTATTTCTTTTTCAGTTTTTGGGCTAGAGTCATTAAATTTGGTAGAAACCTTGTTAGTGACATCCGTAACCTATCTACACCAAAGTTTTATATGCCACGCCCACCTTTTCCACCCACCTCGTAAAATCATAAATTTCTATATCTTTCCCAGATTTTGCGCTAGAGTCACCAAACTTGTAAACATTGTTAGTGACATCCGTAACATATATGCAATATTGTGTGCCACGCCCACTTATATCGCCCTCCTCAATATCTTTTTCAGTTTTAGCCCTAGAGTCTCCAAACTTGATAGGGAGATAGAAGGTGCCATCCGCAACAGATATGCATCACAAATTTAAATGTCACGCCTTCCCCTTCTGCCTGCCTTTTTATACCCAAAGCCCCCATACTTTACAAATACATACAAACTTACATATGTGCTTTGCTTGCTTGTTCGAAATTGTATATCAACAATGTTTGTGTGGTACGACGTTACATCTGAGTTAGATAAGCAGCAAGTAAGCAAATCTTCCACTATACAAAGATGTTCATACTAATTATATTCGCGCAAATGGCTCGATATAAAAAACAAATACCAATTGAATGTATGTACATATGTACATATCTATACAACTATTTTGCATTATATATACATATGTATGCGGATTACATTTTCTAAAGTTTCTATTTGTTAGAGCGTTTGTTTTTGCACTGTATATACATATATGTATTTGCACTTGCATTTTGTGTTATATATATGTATGTACAAAAGAATGTTAAATGTACATAAATACAACTACAACAACAACTAAAGTTACAAATGTCAGTTTGAAAATTATATAAAAACAACAATGGCAATAGGTATTTGTGTGTTGAGTTTTGTTTGATAATTAGCAAGTATGTAGGTAAAACCACTCGCGTAACATATTCTGGTGTACAAAACCATATTATGTTTTAATTGATTTGTTTTAAATCAATGACACAAACAAAAAGATGCATTGCGATCCCAACAACAACACTTATTAACAACAACAACAAATGCTACTTGATTCGAAAAACAATTGTCAAAGGCACAAAGGAGAAAAGAAAAAAACTCATGTGTTTTGTTTTTGTCAACTCGTATATATGTATACTAGTAGTTTTTACAAAATTTGAGCAATATATATAAAATAAATTATTTAATAATAACAACATATTAGCAAAGTATTTAATATTCTCTTTTTCACGCCACCATTGATGTTAAGAATCAGACGCGTCATTTTACTTTGATACCAAAGCTATCATATTATATTGGGCTTATGCAATGTCCGTCAAGGTGTCTGTCCGTCCGTCCGTCCGCCCGTCCGTTTGGACGCAACTTTTCAACACCCTTAAAGCTAGAGCTTATTATTATTATATTATTATTATGAAGTGGAGGTGTGTGCACTGCGACCACCTGGATCTATTGTGCCCTCTTCCTAGTGTATGAGCTACAGCTCCTCGTACAGTGCGATTGATCGCAGAAACGCGATGATGTCGCTTGGACGAAGAGCCCTCATCTCCTCAGAATTAAGTGAGACCCGCCCTAGCTGAGATAATTTCAGCCGACCTATAGCCGGGCACTCTTCTAATAGATGCTCTGGAGTTTCGTCCCCCTCCAGACAGAGCCTGCAAGTGCTCTCGTTACCTATGCGTATCCTTTGTAAATGCCTACGCAATCTGCCGTGTCCCGTCAAGAAGCCTGTAACAATCCGAAGAGATACTTTGCTCAGCTTCAGACAGTCTTCAGTCTTCGTCTTGTTGTAGTTACCTATAAGCCTTTTACTCTGTCTCGCCCCCTGCGAGCACAGCCAGAAGTTTTCACTAGCAGACCAGAGGTCAGAGCGACTGCTCTGCTCGATGACCCCAGGGCCTAGCCCACAGAAAGGTTCTTGCCCGTAGAAAGGAGTGCTAGCCCCCTTCCTGGCCATTTGGTCTGCTACCTCATTGCCTGAAATTCCCGCGTGCCCAGGGACCCAATAGATGGTGACTCTATTATTAGCCCCCAACCTTTTAAGTAATTCTATACACTGCCAAACCAGCCTTGAGACAATATTATTTTGTATGCACTTAGTGCTTTTATTGCCGCCTGACTGTCTGAAAAAATTGCAATGTCCCTGCGATCGTAGCCTCTGTCTAAGTTGAAAGCGGCACATCTCTCTATTGCGAGTAAACTTACCAAGAGGTTCATGGTATCCGCAGACTCCGATCCCAGCCCCCTCCTCTGTGAGTGAACCATCTGTGTACCACCTTATAGCATGTGTTTTCACATTATAGGTAGTTGACAGGCTGGTCCAATTTGCCTTATTGCTAAGCTCTATCTTATAGAGCTTACTGAAGCTACATTGCGCCATCTGCGCATCCTGTGGGTATTCTAAAAGTGAGCCCGTGGCTCCTGCCGCCGATCCGGTTGCTAATGCTCCCGTTAATCTCATATGACTTCTGCTTGCGTTGTGTTTTATGTATAAGTGCAACGGTGGGAGCCCAAGTAGTACGTCAAGAGCCGTGGCTGGGCAGGTGCGCATAGCTCCCGAGATGCACGAGCAGGCAAGCCTCTGGAGTTTACCCAGTTGCTTCCTCGCACCTTCCCGGTCCATGCGTCCAGCCCAGACCACTGCTCCGTAGCATACCATGGGCCTCACCACAGCAGTATACATCCACATCAGAATCTTAGGTGAAAGCCCCCAGTTTTTCCCCGCAAGAGTTCTGCAGCTCATCAGGGCTAAGGTTCCCTTCCGAACAGCATGCTCCACATGCTGTTTCCAGAGAAGTCTTTTATCTAGTATGACCCCCAGATATTTGACCTCCGTGGACAAAGGTATAATTGTACCCCCAATGATAATGGGTCTAATCGATTTGAGCTTGTACCGATTTGTGAAGGCAACGATTGTGGTCTTTGCTGGGTTGATGCTCAGCCCCACGTCCTTACACCAGTCCAAGCTAAGTTGTAGACCCAAGGTGACTCTATCACATAGTGTGTTCTCAAAATTCCCTCTGCAGATAATGGTAATGTCATCAGCGTAGCCAAGACACCGAAATCCATTACCCGTAAGCTTAACTAAGAGATCATCTACCACCAGGCTCCAGAGAAGAGGTGATAGGACACCCCCCTGAGGACAGCCTCTGGTGGTTTGAGCTCTGATCGTCGAATTACTAACGGTAACTTCTGCTATACG
This sequence comes from Scaptomyza pallida, assembly GCA_018152965.1. Taxonomy (NCBI): domain Eukaryota; kingdom Metazoa; phylum Arthropoda; class Insecta; order Diptera; family Drosophilidae; genus Scaptomyza; species Scaptomyza pallida. Next base: position 73,185 of record JAECXP010000075.1, read on the forward strand.
AGAGTCCAGGAGTTTGCCTTACCAGAACGTGAGTCCTGATTCCACTCCTTTTCTCTCAAGAGCTCTAACGACCACGTCATGCGCCGTGTTGTCAAAAGCACCCTCTATGTCCATAAAGGCGCAGAGTGCAACCTCTTTTGCTTTCACAGAGTTCTGGAGAGTGTTCACTAGGTCAAGCAGAGCTGACTCTGTTGACATTCCTGCCCTGTACGCATGTTGATGTGTATGTAGTGGCTTAGCCACTAGGTGCACCGATCTTATGTGATTGTCAACTATCTTCTCTAGAGTTTTTAGCAGGAATGAGGTAAGGCTGATTGGCCTGAAGGATTTAGGAAGAAACGGGTCCTTTTTCTACCTTCGGGATGAAAATCACCCTCGCCGTCCTCCACGCCATAGGTATGTACCCTAGGGCAATGCTACCTCGGAAGATTCTGATTAAGAAAACTATGAGAGGGTCGATGCCCTTCTGTAAGTGGATGGGAAGAATGCCATCAACGCCCGGGGCTTTATAGGGACTAAGTGCACCGATTGCCCATCGGATCCTATGCTCAGTTACGATTTCCGCAGCTAGTTTGAAGTCGGGTCTTCTCCCAGATGCCTGTACGTAACTGCTATCACTATCTGAAATGGTCCTACATAGCGGGAAATGAGTTTGCAAGAGAAGTTTGGCCTTCTCTACCTCATTGTCCGTAAATGTCCCATCTTGTCTCTTGAGGCAAAGTTCCGAGAGCACTTTGCCTTTCGAGATGGCTTTGAACACTCTTGCAGCGGGCGAGGCCTGCTCCAGAGTGGAACAAAACTTCCTGAAATGATCACGTTTGCTACTGCGTATCTCCTTGTTATACTCAGTAAGCTTCCTGGTATAACAATCCCATTTTTCGTTAGACTTTTTAGCTGCGTTAAACAGCTTCCTAACGTCCACCAGAAGAATTCCTAGCTTTTTAGTCCACCATGGATTATCCCTGCTGGATCTTATACTTTTTAAGGGACAGCTTGAATGATAGGCATCCAAGATAGTTTTGCCCACGTCTATAGAAAGCTGGTCTATCTCTTCCTGTGAGGAAGTTCTTTTGCTATAGTTAAGCCTACTCAGATTAACCTCCAGACAGGACTGATTTTGTTGCCAGTCAGTCTGCCGAGGATTTCTGATGTCCTTACTAAAGCTCAGATTACTGCATATGTCGAATAGGATGATCCTATGGTCCGGCAATGAAGGTTCATTGGAGACTCTCCAGTTGCGGGCCAACCTGGAGCCTCCATCATTACCAAAGGTGATATCCAACACCTCGGCCCTACTTTTGGTAACAAACGTAGGTTCTGCCCCTACGTTGAAGACGGTGAGATCCTTAACTAGTAGAAAATCAAGTAAACACTCACCTCTGCTGTTGGTATCAGTACTGCCCCACGTGATGCTATGTGCGTTTGCATCGCACCCCAGCAGCAATGGCAGCTTCTTGCTGCTGCAATAGTCCACTAGATTCTGGACTTCTATTGGAGGAGCCTCCGCCTCGTCTCCCGGGAAGTATGCCGACGCCACCACGATACTCCCGCGCTCTCCAGTGATCATCTCTGCTACTAGATCTTTAGTGAGAAAATTAGAAAGACATAGAAAGTTAATATTCTTCCGTACCAAGATGCAGGCTCTCGGCGATGTCTCTCTAACATCCGCAATGACTCTTGCACTTACGTGGTTAAGGCCGCAGATCCTGCCTCTGACGACCCATGGCTCTTGGATGAGCACCAGCCCCAGGTCCAACCTAGTGACCAACCTGCCGATGACAGCTGAAGCTGCACTCGCGTGATGCAGGTTGATCTGTGCCACGCTGGTGGTCTCCATCCCTAGAGCTCTTCTTCACCCTCCGAGAGCGTCAGATAGGTCTCTGACTGCGCCCCGGTGGGCGTTCGCTCATCATCGGATGGCCCATCCTCGTTGGTGGTATCACCATCTCCTCGCACATTTAGCTTCGACAGGTCTAGTCCCTGTAGAGAGGCCGAGTCCAACTCGGCATCTATGGCTGCCAGCTTTCTCTCCGCTTCGGCTTCGGCTGAGGCTACCGAAGTGCCAGGCACAACGTCAGCTTTCGCCTCCGTAACCGCCACCGGTTTGTTATAGGCATGCGACTGCAGCACAAAAACAACATAAATTTCTAGTTTTTATTTAAGGTTTCACAATTTGGTGTCACAATGACTAATCTATTTTGTAAGCAATCAAGTACGGTGACCAACATATATGTATTTACACTTTCCATACAAATATTAAGTTCAACTGGTCACCCTTACTTTATGTGGAACCTAACGAAATAATTGGCACTTTTCATAAATTAATTTTTTGCTGGGAATGGGCTTTACAAAGTAAAAATTTTCTAAAAAATTGTATAAAATAATAAATAAATAAATTTTTTAAATTTCTGCATCCTTACTTTAAAGCCAATTCACACTAGAGCACATTTTACATCTAACATCTTACATCAATGATGTTACGCATAAACTTGCCGTACCAAATTGTCTCAAAATATTCCAACATCCTCAGGAAATGTTTCTATTCCAAGTGTTTTTCTTTACTTAGTTTCGATAGTTTTGACTCCACCACTAAAAATTGGCATTCACTGGCAATGTCGACGTAAATGAATGAGAAATTAAGCATGGCGAGAATTGAGCAGGGTTAGTCTCTTGGAAATTGTTTGCGTTATTTTTTTCAACGTTATTTTTTATTGTTTAATTTAGTTAAAAAAACATCATTGCGGATAAATTGGACGCCCGTGTTGGTTGTGCTGATTTGCGTAGTATTCACAAATTCTCATGTTTACAAGGATGTTGCAGTGAAAATGCAGGTGCTGGACAACTGCATAAGTTGGTTCAACGTAAGAACAAAAGTGGACAGCTTACAAGGAAATATATGTATAATGCATGGAAGTTATTATTATATCTGTTAAATATCGGTAATACATTCTAGGCAAGAGAAGCCGAAAATCGGCCCAAGTGGGGGGTGTAACTTCATCTTGCCCAATGTTTGCAAAAATTAATGAGTTTCTTGGCTCGTTTGCAATTGACAACGCACAGGAGCGGTCGTTCCAGTCGACAAGATTGACCCCCAAGATTTGGTTGCTCAGGAGGAGACGGCGACGCCTGCTTCGTAGACATCTTCCTCACCAGGCGGGTTCCAACAAGTTCAACAAACATACTCTGCTGTTGAGATGCTATCATTATTGATAATTCCTTTTTATTGTTATTCATGTTTTTTTTTTGTATTTATTTATCAAAATACAACGAGAAATATACACACTTGCTTTTCACTTTTACAATAGAAGAAGAAGACAGTTGATGTAAGATGTTAGATGTTGCAATGTGAACACGAGTTTCACATCTTCTCATCGTTCCTATTGATGTGCTCTAGTGTGAATAGGCTATTATTGATTTATGTCAAATTACAATTTTTAATTTTACAATTATCGATAACCGATTTTCATTGCTGGAGGATCGTTGCTATCTTGGCGCTCATTATTGGATAGTACATTGGTGCTGACTTCGCAACTTTACTGGCAAGCGTTTTAAAATTGTAGATTCGTCATTTTTTAAGCGTTAAGAAAATATATTTCCTTCCCTTTTTTTTTTGTCTGTCAAGATATTGATCAAATAATGTCTTTTCCTATGAATACTTTAAAGGATATAAAGTCTAACGTGTTTGCAACGGTAAGCTTTGCATTTTAAAGCATTGTGTTGTAGCATATTTATATTTTTATTTTTTTATTGTTCATGCCGCAGTCTTTCCGAACTGAGTTCCCAAAAGAAGGGCTGCAGCCCTTGGTGTTTCCAAATCTAAACAAAATTGGCGTCTACACAAATAAGATTCATTATTTGCGAAAGTATTTGTTAGATGAGCTGCCCAAGAAGAAGTTCAGCATGGAGTTTATGGTTCCGGTGGATCAACGCAAACCTAACCACGATAGACATATGTCTCCAATGGACGTAGGCACCATTAAAGAGCGCGTACATAACTTCTACTATTCGAGTGCTACGGAGTTGATCCTTGATTTCAATTTATTGATAGATAACTGTCTGATCCACAATCACCCGGAGGATCGCGTGCATCGTGACGGCCTTAAACTCGAAAAGTTTTTTAATCGGGTGATGGAGAAATTGCCGTTTGGCGATGAGAAGCCCAGCACTAAGGATCCACAAATGTTATGCAGACAGAATTTTATTAAAACATTTCCTCGCGCCACAATCCATCAATGCGAGGAAAAGCTAACACTTTTGAACAGTGCCATAAAGCAGGAGGAGGACGAAAGCGTTGCCAATTGCTTATCCAGCAGGTTTGAAAATGTGTGGCGTAAAGTAAAATATCAACAATATAGAAGTGTCGAACAATTTAATTATGAAGTGTCGAGCGGCTTTAAAGAGATTTTTAGTGATATAGAATCTGTTCAAAACATCTTCAAGCCTAAGGTGGAGAAGAAGGTTACTCGGAAAGTTGCCAAAAAACGTTCTATTAAAGATTTTATCGAAAAACTTAAGGATGTAGATCTGAGTCAGAAACATGATCAGAAAACATATATTGAGATTGAATCGACGGCTAAAATACTGAAGCAAAAGTATTAATATTCTGGAAATAAGTCTAAGCCATTCACTACCACTTTTGGTATTTCTGTTTTTTGTATCTCAAGAATTAAAGCTAAGCACCACCGATGAAAACGTATGATTTGTTAATTTAATATAATACTATTATTAACATATAGTGTGACGTGGCACAATTTTTATGTATATATGTAAATAGCTAGGTTAGGGTGGCATGGGTAGAATAAGTTAGTAACATAAGCATAGATTAAGTAAACAAACCGAAATGGATCGGTCAGTATTTTGAGTTAGTTTTAGTTAGGTTTAGCCCACGGTGCACCGCGACCAACCAGCGACGACAATAACAAAGTCCCGCTATGGCAGCGACGACAAAAAAAACAAGTAAAAACGTTGCAGTCGGACGCAACCGACTGCGATATACTTTGATACCAGTTCACATAGCTGTGTTAAGGATTCTGAGTGCAAATAGTAATATATGAGGGCTTTGGGGTATAAAATCAGGCAGAATTGGTAGACTCATTTAGCTGTGGCAAAAACTGACAAAGATTTGAAGAGGTGGGCGGTAAAAACGTTAAAGATATAGGGGTGGGCGGTAAGCCATAAACAATTTGATGCAGATCTGTTACGGATGCCATTACAACCAATGTTCATATCCAAATTTGAAGACCCTAGCTCAAAAACTAAGAAAGATATAGCGGTGGGCGGAATAAGTGGGCGTGGCATCCAAAACATTGATGTACACCTGTTACGGATGTCACTACCAATGTTCATACCAAATTTGGTGACTCTAGCTTAAAAACTGGCGAAGATACATGCCTTCCGGTTTTTTTTAGGGCGGTGGGGCATATCCCGTTGTTTGGGGGCGTGGCATCCAATGTTTTTATGCATAACTTTGTCAGATGAGTACATCTACCTTCATGTGCTAATTTTGGTGGCTATAGCTTCAAAACTGTAGAAGATACAGGCATTTTTGTTTATAATTGGAGGTGGGCTGGAGGCGGAAATAGGTGGGCGTGGCATCCAAACTTTTAATGCAGTTTTTTGAGGAATGTTACCAGCTATCTTGCCATCAAATTTGGTGACTCTATCTACTAAAATGTGGGATATATTTGTGTTTTATCGATTTGCACATCGAGGTGTATCGACTTGTTATCGATTTCCCAGGCCCCCTGAGGTCGTAGAGCCCTAGATTTAACACTTTGTCTGACGAAGACCTGTACCAAGATATTTGCAAAGTTGCAAGGCTCTAGCTTAAAGGCTGTCGAAAAAAGTTGCGTTCATACGGACAGACGGACGGACGGACGGACGGACGGACAGACACCATGACGGACATTGCACAAACCCAATATACTATGATACCTTTGGTATCAAAGTATAAAAAACAACAGACAACCAAAGCAGCGCAGCCGCGACCCAGACAGACAGCGAAAATCAAAGCAGCAGCCCAGGCGATCAGCGTAGCAGCGCAGTCACGACAACACAAAGCGAAGTGCGTAGCAGCCGAACGCCCAGGCGACAAAACGAAGCGCCCAGGCGCGGCCGCCCACTAAGAGAGAGAGCGAGGGAGTCGGCAAGCAGCGATCTATTGCGCCGTAACCAAAGCCGGCGGCAGCGACCACAAACAGCGACTGCGCAGCCGCCGAAAAAGGGTTCGATCTTGCGACGCCGCACTCATTCTGGACAGTCGACTTTTGGAGTGCAAAGTGTAAAGTTCAGTGGCGGATCCAAACGCAGAAGTGTCAAGGCAAAGTCAAAGGAAACCAAGGGCTACGCAGGACAACTCGAGGACAACGGACGCAGGACACCAACACCAGGACGACGAGGGAATACACGAGTTATAAAACAAACCACGTTCAGCATATTTTATAAATTAAACCACAAACCGAGCCGGTCGCGGGTAAGCGCAACTTCCCCTTTCCCCTTTCTCTGGACCAGTAGATCTGGTGCGATAGGTAGGGTAGTTTATAGTTGTGAACCCAGAAGAAGAAATAAAAGCAAAGAACTAAAAGTAAATGAAGGTCAAACGTGTGATTATTTTTGCAAGAGTTATAAAAGTGCCAGTGTAAGTGAAACGTGTTGCGTGTATAAATCACTCACATTTACTCCGGTCTCAGGTGTTACCTTTGGTCAATACCAGGAACACACGAAGTCGGAGCGGACCAGAGGGATTTGCCGCATTCTTGGTTCCACTTGCTGGCTGTCCACCGGAGCACCGGTGAGAATCTAGTGTTGAATATAACCCTGTTGAGTATGTTTCCGACCACGGTGGTCTTTTCCTCAGTAATCCTAGGGGTCCCAGCACTTTAACAAATTTCTTGTAAAGTGGCCCTGGAGAGACTGAGTCTACCCCAGCTATAGACAAACGCTACTTTACAAGTGGCGCCTGAGCAGGGACTCTGGGATTTTTGTTAGGTTTTTGAGGAAAGGGCACTGACATAGTGTAAAGAGCTATAGGAAGGAACAGTGCGCAGGAGTGTTTTATTTTTCTTAGGTGTGTGTTTAAAACATTAAGTTGTGGTCCGACAGGGATATGTTTGCAAAAGTAATGGGTTCGTCAGTGGAAAATTCAGCAGCAGTGGTCCGACAGGGGTATCTAAAGTAACGGGTTCACTTGCATACACGCATATACGAATGCACAGAGAAAGAGAACGGCTGTAAGAAACGCCGTTAGATTTTTTGTTGTTGTTTTGCAAATGTATAACGCACAAGCGAGTACGAAGTCACGTAGGCACAGTTGGGGATGCATTGAAGGGAAAATTTTGTGCATTTTTCTTGGTGTGCACCAGCATAATGGGCACAGTTTAACACGCATTGGTAACTACCAAGTGCGAAATATCATTCATTGAGTTTTTTTTGTAATTACGCAGTTTATTGGCCAGTTTTATGAGTACAGTCGGTATATTGTTTTTCCGATTTTCATATGTACAGTTTGACACGCATTGGTAAATACCCTGTGCGAATTGTCACTAATTGAGTTTTCTTTGGACAATTAAGTCCACTGGCTAGTTCTTGTTTACACAGTCGGTACAGTTTACCGATCTGCATTTGGCACAGTTTTACAGACATTGGTAACTACCACGTACGGCACAATAGCAGTGTAGTTCTCTGCTAAGTATTCAGTCGTAGTGGTTAGTTCCCTTGTACTATAGGTACAGTTGCAAGCCGAGCTTTGTGGGTTACAGTTTGACATGTACTGGTCGTGCACAGTTTTGTACAGTTTTATGAGTACCGGGTAGGGAATGCGCTCACGGGCAGACACATATGGATGTAAAACTCCAAAATTTTTGAAAAAAAAAAATATAGAAAAATAAATAATAAAATTATAAATAAATAGAGAAAAAATATATATATCGATTTTGGAAAAAAAAGAGTTTTTACAAACATATGTGTATGCGCACGTGTTAATTTTTGGCGCAAATAAAACGACAAAACGAGCAGAGAAAGAGCGGATCAACGGGTATACACAAGTGCAGGGTACAGCATCGGCAAAGGCTAGAGAGCAGAGCCCGGCTATTTTTTGCAAGCACACACACACAGCAGAGCATCATACGAAGGGAAAGCTACAAAGTAGGCGTTCGGGCATGCAGAGAGCAGGCGAAGCAGAGCACGTACACCAGTCGGGTTAACAAAATATTCGGGTCAGCAGCAGAGCATCATACGCAGGGCAAATCTACGGCAGAGCATTATACGCAGGGCAAAGCTACAAAGCTACAGCAGAGCATCATAGCGGGAAGTAACGAGACGAGAGTAGTTTTTCGCATCTACAAGTACCAGAGAGAGTCGGGTGACGCGGAGTTCGCGAGCCTTCGACTGCGATCGGCAAAGCCACGACCAAAAATTATCTATTTATTAACCCTGCGCGGGCAAGCAAGGGACAGTCGACTCAGAACTAGCAAAGCGTGCACATTGTTTTCAAAACTGGTAATAATCTTTTGAAAAGAGACTCAAAGCCTCTAACAAGCCACAGGATACACCAAGGGTACAAGCCACAGGATACACCAAGGGTACAAGCCACAGGATACACCAAGGGAACAAGTCACAAGGATACACCAAGGGTACAAGTCACAAGGAGAGCACCAAGGGTAGACGTTACAAGTATAGCACTAAGGGTAGACGTTACAAGAACAGCACCAAGGGTAGACGTTGCAAGTCCAGTACAAGGATACAAGGTACCTAAGAGGTACACACCACGCAGCTACAAGGTTATAAAACACAAGGATACCAAGCATCAAAGGATACACGCTATCAGGACCACGCACAGTTCGAAGAAGATATCTAGCAGAGATTCAGGGATTCAGGATACGAACGCAGGCTACTTACAACACCATGGTTGGAGTAGCATGGATTTCATACCGGCGCAAGGCGGAGCTGGAATCGTTTGCTGACGAGTTTGGCTTCGAACGCGACGGCACAGTGGAGGTACTGCGGGGCCGCATGAGTGCCTTTGTCGGACGCAGTGGTCATCCAGCCGCTACCCAGGCTCGTTTGGAGGAGCTTGAGAGCACCTTTGGAAGAGCACGCACACCCGATACCAAGGTCGAAGTGCCGCAGCGATCAATCAGCGGAGCCTGTCGCCCACCGCGATTGGCAACGGTACACATACTACGGACGCGAAGATGAGTTTGCTGCCACGTGTACCACCGGAACAACGAGTGACACCGAGCCGGTCCCCACCACATGTCCCGGACAGCCCGGGTATGCACCACCTTAGCATACCGGTGCCGGTCCAGCATCAGCGATCCTCACGATCAAACGAAAGGGTAGCATCCTCAACGCTACCTAATCGTTATGAAGCCTCTGGTGCACTGGTGGTGGAGCGGATGCAACGCTGGGGAGCTACGTTCGATGGCACAACCGATCCCTTACGATTCATAGAGCGACTGGAGGAGCGAGCAGTGTCACACCGAGTCGACACCCGTTACTTGGCCTAGGGGGTCCCCGAGCTACTGCAAGGCACCGCTGAGGATTGGTTCCGCACAAGCCACCTGCTAGGTGAACCATGGAGCGTTTTCCGCCGGGAGTTCTTGGATTTCTTTCTGCCGCCCCAGTATTTCCAACGTTTGGAAGACGAGATCCGGATGCGGTACCAGAGGGAAAACGAAGGCTACAAGCAATACCTAGTGGACATCCGACTCATGATGCATCGCGCTGGGTTTACGGAGGCCCAGGAACTGGAACGCGTGTACGAAAATCTATTGCCCGAGTACCAGTTGTACGTAAGGCGTATGGATTTTCGGACTTTCAAGCAACTAACACAGCTGGTTGTTAACTTCGAGGTTACGAGGGAACGAGAGCAGCAACGACAGTCCAAAGGGAAGGCAACTTACGAGCAGCGATGGGCTCGTACACCAGCGCCGGTGGCGAAGCCGGCAAGCGAAAGGGCGACAACGAAAGCCAATGAAGGCCAAATGACACCAGTGAAAACCGACAGCGACGCACCAGTAGACGTACGAACTGCCTGCCGCAACTGCGGAATGCAAGGGCACTTTTTCAGAGAATGCCGAGGAAATCGAATATTATTTTGCTGGAGCTGCGGACGCCGAGGAGTTCGGACCCTTGACTGCTGCCAGGCACAGGGGCCGGGAAACGCACAGCGCCTCTCATCCACCCCGGAGCAGGTGAGAGCGCCGACGAACGAGTTCCGGAACTAGCGGGTGTAATCCGCTTACAGGATGGCCGGCTTGCTGCGAGGGCGAACATTGAAGGCGAAGCGATGGTGGCTACCTTAGACACGGGTGCTACCAGGAGTTTCCTCAGCGAGAAGAAGGCCCAAAGCATCGAGACCCCGGATAACAGACGAGTAGTAAGGACGGTGATAGCTTTGGCAAACGGGACAAGGGTGGAACTCACGCGAGCAATTCAAGCAGAGGTACGACTCGGGCAGGCACGAGCTAAGCTTTTGATGCTAGTGCTGCCCTCAGCCCTTGATGACGTTTTGCTTGGTTTGGATTTCTTTGACGCCATAAACGCCCAATTACAAGTCGGTGACATGCTGATCCCACTTAAGTTAGGTGGCAAAAAGCCTCAAGCATGCCATCAGCTACATCACGACGCTAGCCAGACCATGGACACGAGAAGCCAGCAAGATGTTATCATCCCAAGCGACCCTATGACAAAGACGACGAAGCCAGACGAGGACGACACCTGCAGCCGCGAGGTGATCGTTAACCTAAGTTCAACGACGACGAAGAAGCCAGATGAGGACGACACCTGCAGCCGCGAGGTGATCGTCAACCCAAGTTCAACGACGACGAAGAAGCCAGATGAGGACGACACCTGCAGCCGCGAGGTGATCGTCAACCCAGTTCACGACGACGAAGAAGGGACACCTGCGCCGCGAGGTGATCTCAACCCAGTTCAACGACGACGAAGAAGCAGATGAGGACGACACCTGCCCCTGATCGTCAACCAAAATACGACGACGACGAGGAAGCTGGACAACGACGATGCCTGCAACCGCGAGGCGATCGTAAATACGAACATAGAGAAAGCAAGCACAGGAGGTAAAACATGGAGCGGCGTTCTTGGCCCTGCGCAGCCAGAAGCCGTAATGAAGAATCCATTTCGGACGAGAGTAGGAGAGCGGAAAACCGAGGAAGGAGCTAAGTCCCTTGGAGTACTGACAAGCATCACAGACGCGACTGCAGCAGTTTCCGCGACCCAACCTAGACCAGACGAGTCGTTAGAACCGTGGGTTCAACAATTCTTGGACGACGAGTTGGCCAAATTCGATGGCCTGAAGGGCGTATCAAACATCGCCGAACACGTCATCGTGATGCGCGACGACCGGCCAATAAAACAACGCTATTATCCGCGGAACCCGGCAATGCAAGCCATTATTCACGCGCAAGTCGACGAGCTACTCCGAGATGGTTGCATCGAGCCTTCCAAAAGCCCGCACAGCGCCCCAATTGTGTTGGTGGGTAAGAAGACTGGTGAAACACGGATGTGTGTGGACTTTCGCCAACTCAATGCGCGATCCATCCCGGATGCTTACCCGTTGCCGAGGATTAATTCTATCTTGGAGAGACTTCGGAACGCGAAGTACATCAGCACGCTGGATCTCAAGAGCGGGTACTGGCAGATACCCATGGCCAAGGCAAGTCGCGAATGTACCGCCTTCACGGTTCCAGCACGTGGCCTCTTCCAATGGCGTGTGATGCCATTTGGTCTGCACTCAGCACCGGCTACGTTTCAACGAGCACTCGACAGCGTCATCGGAGTGGACATGGAGCCACATGCTTTTGCGTACCTCGATGACATCATTGTTATCGGGTCGACCCTGGAAAACCATGTCGAGAATCTCAGGGAGGTTTTAAGACGCCTACGGCAAGCCAACCTTCGACTTAACCGCAAGAAGTGTGCGTTCTTTAAGCGTAGGTTGGTGTATTTAGGACATGTCATCAGCGATGAAGGGATACATACGGATCCGGACAAGGTCGCCGCAGTACAGAACCTGGCAGTACCAACTAATCCCCGAGAGCTTCGCCGGAGCCTGGGCATGGCTGGATGGTACCAACGATTCGTGCCTAATTTCTCTGGAGTGGTAAAGCCTCTGACTCAATTACTGAGGAAGGGCAAGAAATGGACTTGGGAAGCACCGCAGCAACAGGCCTTTGATAAACTCAAGGAACTACTAACCGAGGCGCCCGTGCTTGCGTGTCCGGATTTCAGTAAGAAGTTCTCTTTACAGACAGATGCCAGCGACTACGGGCTTGGAGCGGTTCTGACCCAGGAGAGTGACGAAGGAGAGAGGGTCATCGCTTACGTGAGCCGCCGACTAGGGAAATCAGAGGAAAATTACTCCGCCACCGAGAAGGAATGCTTGGCTATCATCTGGGCCATAAGAAAGCTACGTTGCTACCTGGAGGGCTACCGATTTGACGTTGTGACGGACCACATGGCCTTAAAGTGGCTGAATACCATGGAGAACCCCACAGGGCGAGTGGCGCGATGGGCATTGGAGCTGCAACAGTTCCAATTTGATATTAAATACCGAAAAGGACGACAGAACTTGGTGGCAGACGCCTTGTCCCGGCGGCCCCTCGAGACTTTGCAGAGCGCCATCGAGCAAAACCAGCACCTGCGCATGGATACGACGACGCACGCAAGAGGTCCAACAGCAACCAGAGAAGTTTCCACACCGACAACGAGTACTACAGAATGCCTGCAGCAAGGCGGGACACGTTGGGATACGGAAGACGACCGGGCCAACATACTATAGGTCTTACGTACCCCTGGAGGAAGACTGGAACGATGTTGACCCTGAGAATTATTTGTGCCGATTTCATCGGGCCCAAGACGACAAAACAAGGTAATACAATGTTATTAGTCTTGAGTATGTTCTCGAAGTGGGTGGAACTGGACGAGCGATTTCCTTACAGGATCTAGCAGGTTTGGAGTACCACGCAAGTTCATCTGTGACAACGGGACACAATTCACAAGTCGCACGTTCCGGGCGTTTTGCAAACAGGCCGGCATGATTCTGGAACATACAGCACCGTACAATCCGCAGCAAAATCCGACAGAACGAGCAAACAGGACGATCAAGACGATGATCGCCCAATACATCGAGGGACCCCAAAACACATGGTTCACTTTGCTACCGGAGATCTCGTTGGCTATCAACAGCAGCGTATCCGACACGACGGGATTCAGTCCGGCTTTTTTGGTCCAGGGGCGAGAACCGAGATTACCAGGAGCATTGTACGACGAACGCACTCCGGGATGCGGCACAGGTAGTACCGACCCCGAGACGAGGGCAAACCAGCTACTCGACATTTTCCAGATCGTGAGGCAAAACATACAGCAGGCTGCGGCGGAACAGGGACGGCACTACAACTTACGCAGACGCGATTGGAGACCAGCTATCGGCAGCCTGGTACTGATCAAACAGCATGTACTCTCCAAGGCCAGCGATGGATTTGCCGCCAAACTAGCCCCACGCTACGAAGGCCCTTACAAGATAACCAAGTTTCTTTCTTCCAATATAGTTCGAGCCCGACATACAGAGACCGGTCAGAGACGCACCGCCGGGATAGCCGACCTGAAAGCCTTCCAGCAACAGGACGAACAAGACGAGCAAGACAACCAAGACAACGACGGACGAGGCAACAGTGGCGACGAGCACGCGCTTACTCAAAATACGAGCCAACAACCACTAGCAAGAACTAGCCTGTAAATCAGGCACCCCCACGAATTAGTTTAAGAGATCTTTGTATAACTTAGTAGTGACAGGGTCAAGTCTTGAACATCGCACCAGATTATTGTCCTGTAGAGCATAATCGGTTAAATAGTCTCAGGGATATAACCTCGTTTATATTCCACAGTTCCCAGCGGGCAGCATGGCCAACAACGAAGGAAATGCTCCCAACGACGGCGACGAGGAAGCCTACGATCGGCGACGCCAGTGGGCCTACGAGCGGCGGCAGATACGTGCGGCAATGGAGGGGCGAAGCGACTGGGATTTTGTACCGCAGTACCAGCGCCGGTTCACGGACGAGCCAAGGGATGACGCCGGATGCGAAACAGAACCACCAATCGACGATGACATCAGCACAGTGATGTTTCCAGTGCCAGCATGGGCACTACCCGAACTCGACTCGAAGGAAGAGGCAGTAGAAAGCATGGCTCGGGTGGCGGTCGTTTGCGACGGAATGGGGGCATCAACAGTTAGCCAACACACCTGGAGCCCCGGTAACTCGCGCACCTCGTTCGCCCTCGAGCTGCCCAGCGACGCGAGCATGGAGTCGGAGGTCGCACCCGACGGGCGGTTCGGCACGTGTGGCGTGAGGGCACCTCTAAACTGGGACGTGGAGGTACTAAATCAACTGATGGACGCCAATCCGAGTTTCAGCCCACCAGCGTCTGACCCGGGACCCGCGGGCGAGGATACCGCCTCGGTCGCAGAGTCACAAACGGAGTCGGAGTATCTTCGGGTGGCTGCGCGTTTCGGAGATCAAGGCTATCCCCCACCTTACCCAGCCAGTCCCCCACCAGCCTATGGATCATGGTTCACGGACGAAGAATGGGAATCGTTGGGCCGCTATCTACCCATGGGTGGCTCGGAGACGCTCGAAGACGCGACACCGTCAACCAATACCACAGCAGACGGCCATAACCCCGCCGAGGAAATGCACGACACGGCGACAGGAGGTGACAGCCCGCTGTTTCCAGGCGAGGTCGCGGAATGGGTGGAGGAGATGGCAGAGAGCGATCCCATGGTACCGGAGCTATTGGAGGAAGGTGACAATTGGATGGAGGCACCACCAGGTTGGAGTGTCGACACGCCCGGACGCCTTATCCCTAGCACTTTGCTGTACAGCGTGCAAGCCAGCCGGGTACAAGGCAACTGGCGCAGACGTTTCACCGCCCACTTGACGGAAGGGACATTTCGGGTAACAGTCTCTGCTGCCGGCGGCGTTGCCATTCGGCACCACCGGGAAAGTAGGGGGGGGTGTGACGTGGCACAATTTTTATGTATATATGTAAATAGCTAGGTTAGGGTGGCATGGGTAGAATAAGTTAGTAACATAAGCATAGATTAAGTAAACAAACCGAAATGGATCGGTCAGTATTTTGAGTTAGTTTTAGTTAGGTTTAGCCCACGGTGCACCGCGACCAACCAGCGACGACAATAACAAAGTCCCGCTATGGCAGCGACGACAAAAAAAAAACAACAGACAACCAAAGCAGCGCAGCCGCGACCCAGACAACCAAAGCAGCGCAGCCGCGACCCAGACAGACAGCGAAAATCAAAGCAGCAGCCCAGGCGATCAGCGTAGCAGCGCAGTCACGACAACACAAAGCGAAGTGCGTAGCAGCCGAACGCCCAGGCGACAAAACGAAGCGCCCAGGCGCGGCCGCCCACTAGAGAGAGAGCGAGGGAGTCGGCAAGATCTTTTGCGTAACCAAAGCCGGCGGCAGCGACCACAAACAGCGACTGCGCAGCCGCCGAAAAAGGGTTCGATCTTGCGACGCCGCACTCATTCTGGACAGTCGACTTTTGGAGTGCAAAGTGTAAAGTTCAGTGGCGGATCCAAACGCGGAAGTGTCAAGGCAAAGTCAAAGGAAACCAAGGGAGGACAACTCGAGGACAACGGACGCAGGACACCAACACCAGGACGACGAGGGAATACACGAGTTATAAAACAAACCACGTTCAGCATATTTTATAAATTAAACCACAAACCGAGCCGGTCGCGGGTAAGCGCAACTTCCCCTTTCCCTTTCTCTGGACCAGTAGATCTGGTGCGATAGGTAGGGTAGTTTATAGTTGTGAACCCAGAAGAAGAAATAAAAGCAAAGAACTAAAAGTAAATGAAGGTCAAACGTGTGATTATTTTTGCAAGAGTTATAAAAGTGCCAGTGTAAGTGAAACGTGTTGCGTGTATAACTCACTCACATCTACTCCGGTCTCAGGTGTTACCTTTGGTCAATACCAGGAACACACGAAGCCGGAGCGGACCAGAGGGGTTTGCCGCATTCTTGGTTCCACTTGCTGGCTGTCCACCGGAGCACCGGTGAGAATCTAGTGTTGAATATAACCCTGTTGAGTATGTTTCCGACCACGGTGGTCTTTTCCTCAGTAATCCTAGGGGTCCCAGCACTTTAACAAATTTCTTGTAAAGTGGCCCTGGAGAGACTGAGTCTACCCCAGCTATAGACAAACGCTACTTTACAATACATATATATAACAAAAAATGCAAGTGCTAATATATATGTATATACAGTTCAAAAACAAACGCACTAACAAATAGAAACTTAAGTAAATGTAATCTGCATACATATGTATGTTTATTTAATGCAAAAAAGTTGTATAGATATGTACATATGTACATACATTCAATTTGTATTTTTTTTTTTATAGCGAGCCCTTTGTGCGAAAATATTTAATCTTGAACATCTTTGTATAGTGGTAGATTTGCTTACTTGCTGCTTATCTAACTCAGACGTAACGTCGTACCACACAAACATTGTTGATATACAATTTCGAACAAGCAAGCAAAGCACATATGTAAGTTTGTATGTATTTGTAACGTGTGGAGGTTTGTGAACAAAAGGGAGGCAGAAGGGGTAGGCGTGACATTCAAATTTGTGATGCATATCAGTAGCGGATGGCACCTTCTATCTCCCTATCAAGTCTGGAGGCTCGAGCGCAAAAACTGAGAAAGATATAGAAATTTCAGATTTTACGAGTTGGGTGGAAAAGGTGGGCGTGGCGTATAAAACTTTGATGTAGATCGGGGTTAGGGATGTCACTACCAATGTTTCTACCAAATTTGGTGACTCTAGCCCAAAAACTGAAAAAGATATAGAGTTTTCGGATTTTAGAAGGTGGGCGGTATCAGTGGGGGCATGGCGTTTTGATGCATATCTTTGTAAGACTTCAGCATCTACCTTCCCATCAAATTTTGTGAGTATAGCTTTAAAACTGTGGGAAATACAGTCATTTTCGATTATAACTGAAGGGAGGACTGGGGGCGGAAGAGGTGGGCGTGGCATCCAAACTTTTTATGTAGTTTTTTGAGGAATGCCATCGGCTATCTTGCCCCTTAATTTGGTGACTATAGCTTCTAAAATGTGGGACATATATATGTTTCTTCGATTTGCACATCGAGGGGTATCGATTTGTTATCGATTTCTCAGGCCCCTAAGGTCGTAGAGCCAAATTTAACACTTTTTCTGACGAAGGTATTGACCAAGATGTTCGCAACGTTGCAAAGCTCTAACTTAAAGGGTGTTGAAAAAAGTTACGTTCAAACTTACGGGCGGACGGACGGACGGACAGACACCTTGACGGACATTGCATAAGCCCAATATAATATGTTACCTTTGGTATCAAAGTAAAATGACGCGTCTGATTCTTAACCTCAATGGTGGCGTGAAAAAGAGAATATTAAATATTTTGCTAATATGTTGTTAACTTCATCCTGTCAAAAAGATTTGTAATGTTGAATTGTTTTGATTCTACGTATTTTATAGCCGGGTCAAAAAATTTCACTACTTTAACCCTTTAGTGCAATGAAATTATTTACGAACAAAGACGAAAATGTTGAGTTTTGAATGTAGTTTCAAAATAACGTCCATCGGATGCACGATCACAAATTTTAGTTGCCCCAAATGACGTCATTTGGAAGCAAGAATTTAATTTGCGTATCTTACGCAAAAATAATTTGCCAGTAAGAAGGGATAATAAAGGCTCCAACGGAGCGGGTAGAGGTGACAGCACAACTTTTCCTGATGCGCAACACATGCCGGCTGCTTCAATCCGAAATTTCAATGCCTGACAATATTGAAATACTTTATCCATTCCACCAATAGCAATTTTTGAATGCGCTGAATAGTTAATATCTGGTGCATATTCAAAGGCAAGCCGAACGAATGATGCACGTGTTAATGAGCGGCTGATCCGTTGCCTTTGTCGATCAAGTACTCGTACTGTAGCTATGTTTCGTTCTCGTGCCGATCTTTTTCTCGTAATATTCTGTTGCAGACGTTCGTCACGCTGTTCTTGAGATTCTTGTGCACGACTTTCTGCAGTCCTGATCCTTTGAGCTGCATTTCTTGTTTCGATTTGTTCTGGTAATTGCTGAGCTCTTTCAACACGTTTGCGTCGTGACCCATAGCTGCTCGCGTTGTTGAGGTTAGATTTTATGGTAGCTCCTCTGCGTATTGCTGGCATTTTAAAAATGTACGATTTTAAATAGTAAAAAAAAACAGTTTTGATTCAGAAGCTAATATTTTTTGTTTTTTAACAAAATTTTTTTTATTTATTTGAGTTGTTGGCGAAGCAACGCGCTCCGGATAACTAAATAATTTCATTTATACGTTGAATAGAATTATTTTTCCTACTGAATTTTAAATGTAGCCTACTAAGATTTTGAAAAACACAGCTAATTTTAAATGTAGCCTACTAAGATTTTGAAAAACACAGCTCTAGGTCTGGCTCAACTCTAACATGGCTGTTTAAAGGGTTTTTCCGGCAATTATTCGAAAGTTTCTCGCCGTAAAAACCATCCTTGAATTCCAACGAACATTTAAAAAAAAGAATTATCGAAATCGGTTCAGCCGTTCACACGTGATGCCATGACAACGCGAAACGGGTTTCATTTTTATATATATAGAAGATATATTAAAATTTTGAAAAACTATTGGCGCAGCGAAGCAAGCGGGTCACTTACTAGTATTATATAAAACACATATACATACATACATCTACAAGTACCACCACAAAATCGAACCTACAAACACATGGACATCACAAACATTGAACAATTAGATGAAACAAACACAAGTATTAAAACTCTTTCATACCCAATAAATATTTCCGCAACCTATATTGAAATTGTAAAGGCGTGGGGTGATCAAACAGTCCGCCGTTGGCTCTAATGGCACCAAAAAAATGTTCAAGGTCTTGATTTAACCTATTGGTTACAATGTATTCCATTCCGAATTTATCTTTTAAATGTAAATAAAGCATTTGTAGAGCAGCATTGTTTAGTAAAATGCCTTTTTGAAATGGCGCTATCTTTTTACCATTAGGTAAAATTAGCTGTCGCATAACGTGTGTCATTTCAGCCAACACGCCTTTTTGCTCGGCAAGATGTGTACCGAAAGGTCGACACGTTGGCAAACTTTTCGACAGGCATCGGCTATTAAAAACATCGAACCAGTCGTTAGCCAATTTGAAAAATTCTGCTGTTTCACATGCATTTAAAACATTATACCCCAAAGCATGGCACCGCCGAATGGCACTTGCAGTTGTGTTAGAGAATAACTGGGTTGCCAGTTTGACTTTCTGCCTTGCCGTCGACGTTACAGACAAATGGTTTTCGGAGATTTTGAACAAAATTGACAAGTCACATGAGCTCGTATGTCTCATGACTTGCTTTACAGTTTCTGGTACTATCAGTTTGCCTCTTATTATTAGTCCAGTATCCAGAAAGGGATTCCGAATTAGTTTTATAAGATGAGAGGCATCTGAAAAGACGAAGACTTTTGAGTCTGCGCTGGACGGGCTTAGAAACCATGGCTTTTCTGTAAATATAAATATTTTGTTGATTTACTATATTAAGTTGCTGTCGGAGAAGTCCAGTGCCCCCCCCCCAAGCACAACCGAATCCCCAGCCCCAAGCCCCCGAGGGGAGCCTCCGCTGCAGCCCACTGTACCCCAAGGACCCTTAACAGGCCAGTCTAGCCCTCCCACCGCCAACAACTGGGAGCTAAGGATCCTACAGTGGAACTGTAAAGGATTGACCCGGAAGATATCTGAAGTCACCGACTACATGACCCGCAAACAAATCCCAATCGCGGCCCTCCAAGAGACCAAGATGACAAGCAGGAATGCACTTGTGCAGTCATCTTGCTACAACACCCTGCGCCAAGACCGCGAGCAGAACAAGGGAGGAGGGATTGCGTCGGTGAACTTCAGACCCCTGTTGCTGAACAGCTGCGACCCCCATGTGGAGGTGCAAGGCATCGCTGTCAATTCTGGGGGGGATGAAATACATATAATAAATGTATACATTCCCCCCACAGCGGCCTGTCGCGCCGTTTTCAAGCCTGATATCTCCGACCTCCTACGGGGTAATAAGACAATAGAGTTGGGCGACCTGAACGCACATCATGAGAGCTGGTTCTCTGGCCTGGGAAATGACACCAGAGGTGTACTTCTCTCAGACCAGATCGAAGAGGCAGGCTTCTGTCCTAATAATGAGGACCACCATACACGGGTAACCCCCACCTGCCGCAGCTCTCCTGATGTCGCCATCGTCAGCCCAGAACTAATTGCCAACACCACCTGCCACGCTGATGTGGCCCTGTGCTCGGACCACCTCCCACTGACCATCAGGCTTGATACCGGTGCGGACTTCGTGACATCTGAAGCTCGCACCTTTACAAACTTCTCTAAGGCCGACTGGGTCCGATTTCTAAACGAAACAGACGAAATATTCGCAGCCGCAAACCCGCCAACAAATGCGTGCAAAGGCGAACGTTTCTTCCGGGATACCCTGGTCGCAGTTGGAAAGAGATGCATCTCCAAACTTCGACCCAATTTTTGGCTCAGCAGAGAGACGATATACGGCGATCCAACCCAGCAGACCCCCGCGTTAGGGAACTCGACACTCAAATCGGGAAACTGGTAAACAGCTACCGAAAGGAGAAGTGGTTGCAACATCAGGAAGGGTTGGATTTCGGTTCCAACAAACTGTGGAAAACAATTAAGAACCTATCCAATCCCCGCAGAAGCGAGTTAACAACTGTCACCTTTGGTGACAGTACGCCGCTTGACCCGACCAGATGCGCAGCTGCCTTCAACCGACAGTTTGTCGAGCATCCTACTGAGCAAGATAAGCTCCGCAGGGAACTGCTGAGAAGGATCAAGGCACTCACCCCCGACCCCCACCCACCCATGTTCAGCCCAGATAATGTCCTCGATGCGCTTAAGAAAGCCAAAAATTCCACTGCAGTTGGCCCTGATGGGTTGGCTACAGTGATGATTAAGCACATCGGGAGGAAGGGAGCTGATTACCTTGCGCAAGTTTTCACCCTATGCGTAGGTAGTCTCCAAATCTCAGCATGTGGAGGTTAGGGAAAATCATCCCGATACCGAAACCTGGTAAGCCGCTCCATCAAGGAAGCTCTTACCGCCCAATCACCCTACTGTCACCAGTGGTGAAGGTATTAGAGACACTCCTCCTTCCCCTCTTTCAGGAACACTTCCCTCTGGCTGAACACCAACATGGCTTTCGAGCAGGTAGGAGTACAACTACTGCCCTCTGTGAGCTGACATCCCAAGTAGCAATGGGCCTGAACAGCGCAAGACCGCACCACAGGACCATTGCCGTGGCCTTGGATCTGTCGAAAGCCTTCGACACGGTCCAACATTCCAGGCTGCTTCAAGATGTCAGCAACACCAGTACGCCCCCTTTACTAGTGCGTTGGCTCGCCAACTACCTGGCGGACAGGCGGGCGTACGTTGAATTCAGAGGTGCTAGATCTGGAATGCGACGTTGCAAGCAAGGGGTGCCCCAAGGGGGGGTGCTATCCCTACTCCTCTTCAACTTGTACGTCGCAGGCATCCCCCAACCGCCACCAGTAATCAGTCTTATCTCTTACACAGATGACTGCACAATCGCTACCACCGGCAGGGACATTAGAGTTTTAGAGCATAGACTGAACTCCTACCTTCCCACTATACGACAGTTCCTGGGGAACCGTAATCTCGAACTCTTGACGCCGAAATCCATGGCATGCCTCTTCATCACATGGACTAAGGAAGTGACTAGGGAAATCGATATCCACTTAGGTGGCCAGAGAGTACCAACCGTAAAAAATCCCAAAGTCTTGGGGGTCACCTTCGATAGTCTATTTGTGTTTTCGAAGCATGCCAAACAACTGGCCAGGAACGTGAGCAAGAGACTACGGATCCTCAGAGCTCTGGCGGGTAGCACCTGGGGCAAAGACAAGGAGACACTCCTCATCACTTACAAAGCGATGGGACGGTCTCTCCTTGATTACGCTGCTCCAGACTGGTCCCCCAGCATCAGTGACACCCAATGGAGAAATCTCCAGACGGTGCAGAATGCAGCCCTCCGTACCATTACGGGCTGGCACTTCATGTCATCGGAGAGCCACCTCCACAGTGAGGTGGAAATTCTGCCCGTCCGGGATCACTGCATGCTGCTTAGCCGACAACACTTGGTCAAATCCCTTTCGCCCGAGCACCCCAACCATCTCAGCTCAGGGCTGGCCATGTCGGCTAGGACCAGACCTATCCGCTTCGACTACAGAGCCGAACTGCCGAAACCTCTTTCCCTTCGAGATCAGCACATTGAAACAGGTCCACACTGCCACCGTAGCAGCTTCACTTGAAGCGCTAGCTCCCACCCATCAGCCCTGCCGAGCAACAACTGCCGAGAGCAACTAGGTGCACATTGGCACAACTACGTTCGGGTTACTCAGCATACTTAACCTCGTACCTTGCGAGGATTAACCCGGACGTGGACCCTTGTTGTGAGGCTTGTCACTCGGCACCGCACACGACTCAACCCCTCTTCGAGTGCGAGGCGCGACCCACGGCTCTCACTCCGCATCACTATGGAGTAATCCAGTCGAGGTGGCTCGCTTCCTTGACATGGACCTGAGTAGTGATTAATGTCTCTTTTTCCTTTCTTCCCTTCCCAAACCAACAACATGGATGCGACTACCTGTGGTAGGAAAGAGAATGGTTACAACAACAACAACAACAAACGCTACTTGGTTCGAAAAATAATTTTCAAAAGCACAATGACGAAAAGAGAATAACGGAGACACATGTACAGACGGCAGAAGTGGAATGGGTCATGTGTTTTGGTTTTTGTAAATTCGGCCGCAAAAGCTTGTGCGCAGACGGCAATAGTGGAATGGGTCATGTGTTTTGTTTTTGTACACTCGGCGGCGTTGAAACTCACAGCTTGTGCGACAATGAGGCGCCAGAGTGGTGGAATGCAATAAAAAGATTTGTTTGGGAGGTACTCGAAGGAGTGGTCCAAATTAAAAATCCTTTCTTAGTGCTCACTTTCACCGAGAATGGAATATTTGGTGAAAATTTTAGCCATCTAGCTCTTATCGTTTAGGCTGTGGGCCTCTCAACAATCAGTCAGTCAGTCAGGACAAACTATTTTATATATATAGATTACATTTCTTAAGATCCTATTTGTTAGTGTGTTTGTTTTTGCACTGTTGGTGAACATGTTTATTGCTTTCATTTAGCTTGCTACAGATACAACAATGTATGCGTGCATTAACCAATATTTGCACTTGCATTTTTGTTAATATATATGTATGTACTAAATAATAAAAAATTCACGTAAATACATGTGTATGTATGTACATATGTACATTTGCAACACCAACTAAAGTTACAAATGTCAGTTTGAAAATTATATCAAAACAACAAAGGCAATAGGTATTTGTGTGTTAAGTTTTGTTTGATAATTAGCAAGTATGTAGGTAAACCACTCGCGTAACATATTCTGGTGTACAAAACCAAGTTATGTTTTAAAAGAAGCAACAACACCACTTACAACAACAACAAACGCTGCTGGGGTCGTAAATCAATTGTCATAGGCACAAAGAAGAAAAGAAAAAAACTCATGTGTTTTGATTTTGTCAACTCGTATATATGTATATTACATTTCTTAAGATCCTATTTGTTAGTGTGTTCGTTTTTGCACTGTTGGTGAACATGTTTATTGCTTTCATTTAGCTTGCTACAGATACAACAATGTATGCGTGCATTAACCAATATATGCACTTGCATTTTTTGTCATGTACAAAAGAATGTTAAACAGTAGCGGACTAAGGGGGGGGCGGGGGGGCGGTCCACCCCGGGCCCCGCGATCAAGGGGGCCCCGCAAGGGGCCCCCAATTAATTGAAAAATTGAAAAAAAATGTTGTTAACGTATCATTCGCAATGCTAAAAATCATGTGCGATCATGAAACATAAAAAATCAAAAAAGTTTCGCTGAATTCGAAACATTTTTTCGCACACGCTCGCTCAGTGCCATCTGTCGGTGATGGCACTGAGCTACACTCACAAACACTGGTGTGTGTACAGTGCAGAACGTCCGGAAAACTCACTGTTGTTATCATCTTGCTGTTGATACGTCTGCGTACACAGCTGTTCACAGCTGTGGATAGTTCAAGTTTACATCGTGCAATATATTCGCGTTTTTTACAAACGTTTGATTCGATATCATTATGTGAATTCATCGCAACATTCGCTGTTCAAAAGTAGGTGGCACATACATAAAAATATATCAAAAAACGATTAAAAATCTTTCAGAAAAGTGTTATCATAACAAAAAAAAAACAGTGTGAAACCTGACGTCCATGCATAGATATTAATCAAAGATCTGTATTTTAATTTTTTGACAGTGAAACGAAACTACGAGAGTGGTGCGCAAAAGCGGAAGAAGCAAAAGGTTAAAGCTGAAGAAAGTCAGTCGCAAGCACAATCATTGTTAAAATATTTAGTTGCAGAGAAACATTCCCCAGAAAATCAAGATTCGCATCTAAATACAAGTTTGTATTATTCATTTATTTTTGCCTTTATACGCTCTGTGTCTCAGTTATAATCTATTGATATTTAGCATAAGACGGCTTTTACATGGACGGCGATCCGCGACCGCGACCGTGTTTAGCGACTGTCATGTAGGGCGGGAAATTCAAATCATATTCAGATTTGAAATTAAAGAATAAAGTTAAGAAATTGAAAACTGAAGTCGCAGAATGAAGTTAAAAATTAGAGTTAAAAAATATTAAAGCTAAATTAAAGTTACAGTTACAAAAAATAAAGCTGCAGTTAAAGTTAAAAGAAATTGAAGTTTAAAACATGAAGACATTAAAATTGAAAAAAAGTTACAAAGTAAAAACAAATTAAAGAATTGAAAAGAAAATGGTTAGAGAATTAAATTGAAAATACAAATTAAATGAATGAATTTATGATGAATTTATTGATAATCTCATAATCATTATATGACGAATTTATGAGAAGGGGGGGGGCCCAAGACAAAACCGCCCCGGGCCTCAAAAGTCCTTAGTCCGCCACTGATGTTAAATGTACTTAGATGCATGTGTATGTAAGTACATATGTGCATTTGCAACACCAACCAAAATTACAAATGTCAGCTCGAAAATTATTTCAAAACAACAAGGGCAATAGGAATTTGTGTGTTAAGTTTTGTTTGATAATTAGCAAGTATGTAGATAAAACTACTCGCGTAACATATTCTGGTGTACAAAACCAAGTTATGTTTTAATTGATTTGTTTTAAATCAATGATACCAACAAAAGAAGCATTGCGAGCCCAACAACAACACTTACAACAACAACAACAAATGCTACTTGATTCGAAAAACAATTGTCAAAGGCACAAAGAAGAAAAGAGAATAACGGATACACATGTACAGACGGCAGAAGTGGAATGGGTCATGTGTTTTGTTTTTGTATATTCGGCCGCAATAGCTTGTGCGCTGACGGCAGTAGTGGAATGGGTCATGTGTTTTGTTTTTGTACACTCGGCGGCGTTGAAACTCACAGCTTGTGCGACTATGAGGCGCCAGAGTGGTGGAATGAGGTAAAGTGATTAATGCAATAAAAAGATTTGTTTGGGAGGTACTCGAAGGAGTGGTCCAAATTAAAAATCCTTTCTTAGTGCTCACTTTCACCGAGAATGGATTATTTTGTGAAAATTTCAGCTTTCTAGCTCTTATCGCTTAGGCTGTGGGCCTCTCAACAATCAGTCAGTCAGTCAGTCAGTCAGGACAAAGTATTTTATATATATAGATAAAAGTTCGTTAAGAATTGATGCGTATTTTGCATATATGTATGTATATATACTGACTCGGTTTGCGTATTTGAACATTTCTGTGTCTCTTTTAACATGACTTCATTTTCACGAAACATCTTTTGGTATTAATTGTTTTCTTTTATTTGTAAATTGCATGTCACTATGCTGAAAATGTTTTTCGCAGATTCGTTATTCAGCAGCTTTAAATTTTATATCTAGAGCATTTTCCCATACTCCTCTAACATTAGCGTCTTTTGGGACGCGGAAAACACTTAAATTTTTAGTTATTGTTGATATGCAGCAAATTGAACAATAAGGCACTTTTCACTTTAAATGAACAATACAACTATAGTTCAATAACAGCTGCAAGAAATAATGTGATACATCGATACCGTGCCAACGATTTTTGTATGCGATTATTTGTATCGAAGCGGGACCACAATCGGACCCAAAAAGGTGTCAGCTGATCGAAATGAGCTCACCTTGTTAGTTACACTATGCTCCACCGCACTCCCCAAAGTGTATAGCGCGATAGCTATGCGCTTGTCAAGTGGGAAAGCATACCGAAAGGGGGTGTCTTTTTTTTTCGAAAGAAAGAAAAGAAAGTCGTGTTAGTTACACCACTTATAACTCCAGAACGCAAGAACCGATTTCCACGGTTTTGCATTAGTTGAAAA
This sequence comes from Scaptomyza pallida, assembly GCA_018152965.1. Taxonomy (NCBI): domain Eukaryota; kingdom Metazoa; phylum Arthropoda; class Insecta; order Diptera; family Drosophilidae; genus Scaptomyza; species Scaptomyza pallida. The sequence continues at coordinate 99,774 of JAECXP010000075.1, forward strand.
TTTCTCGGTGTCCGTGAGGCTTATGACAAACAAAATTCAGGAAAATGTTCAACAGGAATGCTGGAAAACCGGGATAGTTTTTTACACCCTTAACAAAAATCCCTAATCAAGTAACCATTTGATTACATGTCGTTAAATTCTTTGACAGCTTCTAATTGTAATCTGTTCAGTTTTAAGATTAAATTTATTCGGTTGTTAACAGTTCAATTTGGAAGCACGTTTATTGTGCAAGTTGGTGGTAAGTTGATCTGTGTAAACTATATAGATTGTGCATTTGAGGTTAAATTCACCAGTCTGTCCATAGTCTAAAATGCCTAGAGGATGACATGCGAACATCGGCCGCCGCACAAGACATGCAAGCCAGCAACAAGTGTACACACATATGATAATATGCGTTTTGGCATTTACTTTGCAAATCGGCATGAAGCCGCCTTCTAGAATGATATTAGCTCCAAATGAAGTCATGCGAAAGCAGTTATTGTATTCAAGGATGTGTTGAAGAAAATGGTTGGAATCGGGATCACTTACATCGAACAATGCTTTCAGTGGGTGTTGTGGTGTAAGTAATGGATCCAGTTTGACTTTTCCACTTGCGCAGCACCATCCAGCCGTTTCTCTTTTAAAATTTTGCACATTGCAATATCGATATACAGTCGTCATTGTAGTGTAGTGTAGTTGTAGGCGTAGTTTATTTATAAAAACACAACGTAAAACATACACACACTTGTTTGTCACTTTTACAATAGAAAAAGAAGACAGTTGATGTTAGATGTTGCAATGTGAACATTGGTTTTACATCATCTTTTGGTTTCGGTTGATGGCACTAGTGTGAAGAGGCTATTAATATGTTCGGTGATTGAAGAAAAATGCCCAAAACAAAAAAAAAAAAAACAAGTAAGAAGGCTCTAGTCGAGAAATCCCGACTAGGACATACCCTTAACCCCATACGTAACGCGTACAGTCATTTGTGTGTATTTACCCAGTGACCAATATGACCAAAATGACCAAATTTCAAACTGCGATATCTCCGGTGTTTCTTAACCGATTTTAATCAAATGTTCATTATTTTACCAATAGTTTGAAACCTTGTTTTTACAATTTTAAAATTCAAGAAATTTTTGTTATCGATTACATGTGTATATCGGAAACCAGAAGTGTTATCGAAAATTTAAAGCAAACTTGATCTTCTCATGGTATAGGAGAGCTTAAGTTTCAAATTTCAAGTCGCTAGCTTTTATAGTCTCTGAGATCGGCGCGTTCATACAGACAGACAGACAGACAGACAGACGGACAGACGGACAGACAGACAGACGGACAGACAGACATGGCTAGATCGATTCGGCTGTTGATGCTGATCAAGAATATATATACTTTATAGGGTCGGAGATGCTTCCTTCTGTCTGTTACATACATTTGCACAAAACCATTATACCCTTATTTACCCATTTTATGGGTTAAGGGTATAAAAATTTTCAATATGCCTGGCTTCAAGGAAATGAGTTCAAGCCATGGATTCGCAGGTGTTGCACTAATCAAACGCGGGCTTATTGTGCGTATTGCAAATCATCAGTAGGTGCAAAGCTTTTTGATATCCGCCACCACGCTGCCTCAAAAAAACATGTGGCTGTGATGGGCGCATTTACTCAAAAAAAGGGCCTTTTATTAAAAAAGGGACAAAAACGGAGAATCAGGAAACAGCACTTAGCCAACACATTGCCAAATACACGGCGATTGCAACAAGTGATTATTTGTCAAAACTGTTCAAAAGTTCAAGCTTGCAAAGCTGCTGCAAGTATTAAATTGGGCAGAACAAAGTGCACCTACATTATTAAAAATGTACTCGCAATGCATTTCATGGACGACTTACGAGCCGACATCGTAAACTCAGCTTTTAGTCTTCTGTTGGACGAATCTACTGACATAAGTGTGGAAAAAAATCTTGGTAAGCTTTTTCTCTAAGTAAAGATAAAAAGCGTGTAAGCGTGAATATGTGTAAAAATCTGTAATTGTGAATGTTGTTTCATCTTTAGGAGTCGCAATTAACTACTTAAGTAAGCCTAAAGGGGATATAGTGTCGACACCTTAGCCCTCGAGCAAATCGATACTGGAGACGCTATTTCCATAGCAGATGCTGTGAAAAACTTGCTATTAAAACAGAAATTAAATATAGCTAATTTGGTTGGAATTGGTACTGACAACGCTTACGTATGACTGGCTCGAAGAAGAGTGCTTACACCGAGTTGAGGAAGTCACTTATCTCCCTGAAACTACTTTAATGTGTATGTCATTCCATTAAGATAGCCATAGCAAAATCTTGCACAAAAGTGTTACCGGAATTATAAAAATATGTATCAATGCATAAATGACAAGCAGGTATGTATAAACAAACAATAACCAGAATTGTGATGTCTATTACTAATGTATTAACAATTTATAAGCACAGTGAAGCTTATAAGTTATATGTCTGTTTTCTAAGATTTTATTTTAAACTGATCGAGTTTTTTTTTTAAAAATACTATTAGACTCCTTTGAAAACATCGAGAGTATGTGACACAAGATGGTTGTCGATAGAGAGTGCGGTTTCCCGTATCGTCGATCAGTGGACAGAATTGAATCTCCATTTCGAACTAGCAGTCGGAAAAGTGTCACAAGGCACATATTCTCAACGGACTATATAAAGATGATATAAATTATCTTTAATTTGTATTTTTAGGTCCCATATTAAAGAAGTGTAAAGCCTTAACAAAATTTTTTAAGGCCGGAATGGCAACCCAACCCAATTACTTTTAGATGTTATAGTTGCAATTAATTCGCTAAAATCCAAAATAAGACCACCGGATTATGAAATAAATATTTTAAAAGATGATTTAGAAAACGTTGTACTGCCTAATTATACCCTTAACTTAATTATATATATTCTTGATCAGCATCAACAGCCGAGTCGATCTAGCCATGTCTGTCTGACTGTCTGTCAGTCCGTCTGTATGAACGCGCCGATCTCAGAGACTATAAGAGCTAGAGACTTCCAATTTAAAACTTAAGCTCTCCTATACCATGAGAAGATCAAGTTTATTTCAAATCTTCGATAACATTTTTGGTTCTCGATGGATACATGCGATCGAAAACAAATAAATAAAATAATGAACATTTAAAAAAACTTGATCAAAATCGGTTAGGAAACACTGGAGATATCTCAGTTTGAAGTTTGATCATATTGGTAACGGTAAATACAAGCAAAAGACTGTACGGATTACATATGGGGTTCAGGGTATGTCCTAGTCGGGATTTCACGACTAGAGCTTTCTTAATTGTTTTTATTTTGGCTATGCTTTTAAAAAACAAATTAAGAAGACCCAATTCGTATAACACAAGTTTTAATTTTAAATGGAATTCATTGAAGAGTATATAATCACTAAGCAAAGAATAGTATAGAGACTTCAAAAGGCCTCGAATGTTCATCATTGACATCAGATCCAGAGCGCAAGCTTTGCAAAGCTGTGGATCTGATCGCAGCTTGTAAGTATGGGAGCGTATGTGAGCAGTGTTGCCAATTCAGCTATTTTCTAGCCAGATTTGGCTATTTTCAGACGTCGTCAGCCGGAGACTCTTGAAATTTGCAGGTGCCTGCAATTCTGGCTATTTTCAACTTATTTAGCTATTATTCAGCTATTTCGAAAAATATACTATATAATACCTAATTCCTAATGTAAGTTAATTTAGACGCTTGCATTTGGTCACATTCAATGTATTTTTTTTAACTATCTAGCATCTCGATAGCGAATACCGGCAGCCCTGTTTATTGCATATCGATTGCAAAATTTACGCGCTTGCCGTCTCTATTTTTTTTTTCTATTTTTAAGCTAGTTTTTAAAAAAAGTTAGCTATTTTCAGCTATTTTTAACATTGGCTTCAGCTACTTTCTTGAAGTGAGAGTTGGCAACACTGCTGGGCTGTGCTGCTACAACTATTCTGTGCCAAATATGCGGCTAAAACTTATTGGAACAAATGAATCCTATAATTCAAATTAATCATGTGATGATGATATTAATTTAAATACATTCATTGACGAATAAATGCCTAATTTAAACCAATTTTTTTTTGCTATTTTTTAAGCTGGTTCTTAAATAAATTTAGCCATTTTCAGCTATTTTTAACATTGGCTTCAGCTACTTTCTTGAAGTGAGAGTTGGCAACACTGTATGTGAGCAAGCACACTTTCATACTTTACTCACTGTATGCGACGGCAGTTTACATGTATGCGTGTGTATGTGATAGTGCATTTACACTGAAGCCTTTAAAAAGGCCTTAGTGATAAGGGCGAAAAGTCATTTACACTGACAAAAGGCCTTTGGCAATCAGCTGTTTATTGTTTATTTTTAAACAAGAAGAATTTGAAAAAATGGAGCAAAATTTAAATTTAATAATACTGGCTAAGGAAGTAGGTGATTGCGCCGTAAATACGGCAAATGATTGCGTCAACTTTTTTGCCAATTTTGTTGATTGCGAAAACTCAGAAGTGACCGCAGAAGCACTTGCCCATAATGCAATGTCTGGTTTTGACTACATTAGGACGAGAAGCATCTGGAAGGCAGAGCGCAATGGCTGCTATTGGAAGATCGATTTTCCAAAATTGAGATGGCATTTAAAGAGAGTTTTCGAATGGGAAGAAACCTCTGCCAAAAGCTTTCCGACACCTTGCCTGAAATGGAAAGGATGGACACCAACTTAAGAGCGTCCATTCCTCTGCCAAAACGGGTAGCCATAGCTCTGTATAGCCTGGGCTCATCTGCAGAGTACAGAACAGTTGCCAGTCTGTTTGGCATTTCAAGTGCTAGCCTGTGCAACATTCAGATTACTTACTTGCACATTTGATTTGGTTTAAAGTCAGCTGTTAAAAGTTGTCACCTAATGTAATTCGAGCCGAAAATATCGATACATCGGTAAAAAAGATCTTTATTTTAGCCCGTAGCATAGAGGCGCTCTTGCGGCGCGAGGAAAAAGTCGCTATTTTCAAATATAACGGCCACATTTTGTATGCTAAAGGCTAAATTTTTCGAAGGCCTTAAGGCTAAATGCTAAAGGCGAGCCTTAAGGCCTCAGTGTAAATGCACTATGAGACAGTACACAGTCAGTGTGAGCACACATTTCACTTTGAAAACTTTTGCCAAAAAACTGGCATTTAATCATTTTTTTCATATATTTATTTTAACATTTTGTTAATGTAATAGTGTATTTCCATTATCCAGTTATTCTCAGTTATTACCATTTTGAGTAACTGAGGTTCATTTTGCGTATATTTTCCCATTAGGAATTCACTGCAGTAAACCTTCAGTCAATGATAACTGGGAATGACTGGTAATCGGCTATCGTAATGAACATCGCTGAAATATCGCTGTTAAAGCAGCTGACTAATAGTGCATTTCCTTTATCCAGTTATGGTAAAACTTTTTGGACATTTGCCAATCCTATTTCCATTATGCAGTTTCTGAAAGCTCAGTAAATAAATCAGCTGTTTTGATCTGAGTTTGATGATTAAAAGTAAGAATAATAAGCTAAAACTTAACTTTTGAAATTTTAAAAGCCTTTTTGTCGAATTTTATTGGCAAACATGCATGGCCTGCAATCTTTTTTGCTTGTAATTCAGAAACAATATACAAATTTAAATATTGCGCGTACCTTTGCACATTTCAATCACCTGTTTTAGCTGTATTAACGTAATGTTAATTGGGAGCATTAATACCAGACTCTCCTGTTTGAGGTGTGGGAGGAGAATATTGTGGGGCTGAGGGGCTTACAAAGGAACTCGCATATTTATGCAAGAATGGCGGAAGCGCTAAAGGAGGCGGGACTGCAACATGCCGAATGTTCGTCAGTCCGGTAAAAAATAGAAAACCTAACAAAAAAATACAAGTAAGCATTTAAATGTAGGATTGGGATTAGTATCGATATTTAAGTAGCCTATAATCAGCAACAGCAATGAACGTTGCATCAGCTGATATGATTTTGCACACGATAGGAAGCTATCGTGTGTCTTCTTTTGTTTTAAGCGATACGCACACGGGAGTAGTCAGTCGTCATCGAGAGCTGCGCGGTGTACTATGTTGAAATCACTCGATCAATTAATAGAAGTGAAGTGTTTTAGTTTCAACAAAGAAGTTGTTAAGAACTTATTTATAATTTTAAGAGCATTTGTTAAACGTATTACCTAATTTGAAATAACCCAAAAATAAAATAAACAATTTGTAAATCCTACATAAATAATCGCATTTTAGTTAGTTTATTAATACTCTTTTGTTTTTGCAGACAAGAGTTAAAAGCACAGGGCGTGTCTGGCGGTGCCCCATCAAAGTGGGAGCATTTTGAAAGGGTGCATAAGATCCTGCACCAAGTCAAATCCATTCACATTGAGGAAAAGGTGCAGAAATCGACTGTTAAGAGACGTGAACTTTTATTGTAAATCAGTTTTATTGATTAAGTTAAACTTCTTTAGATCCGTTTGATGCGTCTGAGGAGGAGGTGCCGTGGATAGTGTTTGACGACTCGATGCCGAGCTCATCGATGGACCGCTCATCGGCAGAGCGGTTTTCTGTTGAGCGAACATCGCCGGGTCCTAGCCAACGTCCTGCCAAGAGACGAAAAACCAGCAGCTCAGCAACAATATCGGCCTTTGAAGAGGCAATTGTTAATAGCAATAAGGAGTCTTTGGAAGTGATGAGAAGTGTCCAAACTTTTATTCAAGAAATGGGCATTAAAGAAACGCTTAGCGCGATTAATGAAAGTATTAAAAAAATAAACTATATAAATATAAAATGTGAATTGTTCAATATTTTTATATATAAATATATTTATTGATTATTGAGGTATTCCCCAATAGCATTTCTTATTCTTACAGCTTCTACATTGTAGTCATTTACTACATTCATGTGCTGTGGTTGTGGCAATTCATTAATTTGGTCTCTTCAGGACTCAGAAATGTGCGAGTTTTTGTCATTTAAAAAGTTGTGGAGGATGCATGCAGCAATAACTATTTTTGATGAGTTTTCTTGCCGGTTATCTAACCCCTTTCAAATCCTCCGAAACCGAGCCTTAAGTTGGCCGAAAGCGTTTTCGACCACACGCCATGCTTTTAAAAGTCCATAGATAAATGTTTTTTCTGACTCAGGGGCTGAAACGGAAAATGGGTATGGTTTTATTAGACTTTTTAAAAATTTGAATGCCGAGTCCCCAATTAAAACAACAGGCACATCAACACCACTTATGTTTTTGATGTTTGCAGTAAAAAGTGGCGTTGCATCGACCATTCTCTTTAAAGTGCTGCACTCGTACAGTTTATAGTCGTGAACGCGACAAGGACAGCCAATGTTCACATTCCATTTTTCATGAATAAAGAGTTAAAATGGTAATTTTTGCCATTTTCAAAAAATCATAAAAAATACATGCGAAGAGATTTTTAAAAATTTTTTTTTCAGACACTATTAGAATTGTTTCCTTCATCTATTTGTATCAAAACATTTTTTGTTCAAGCCCGGGGAAAAAAGTGAAAAAATAGACTTTTACAAGAGTTGAAAACTTTCAATGGGTACTTAATGGGTTAAGAAGAGTATCTATATATATAAAAATAAGTGGCAGTTTTCGTTGTTCATTAAAACCGCAAGAACGAGCACACCTATTGAAACCAAATTTTTAGGCATTGTTCGGACTATTTAGTAGATGGTTTGTGTGAAGTTCGACCCAAATCGGTATACCAGTTCTTCATTTATCTCATATTTTATAATGAGTTCAATAAATGGAAACAAATTTTAAAAATAGAAAACAGGGATTTTGCCAAGTTTAAAACTTTTTCAGTGTTGAAAGTAAACAATATTTTTTACTGTAGTCATTTTATTTTGTACGTGCTGCGATAAATATTGTGCGTGTACTTAAAAAAAACGTTAATTTTGAGCTCTTGAAATTTTTTTTTTCTGAGACAAAGAAAAAATGCCAAGAGCCAAGTGAGCAAATATAGGGCGCCGAACGCGTGAAGCAAATTATGTGGCTATACGAAGACAAAATCGGACTGAATATGAACTCACGCAAGCAAATGCATCGCAGCGTGAGCGAAATGAACGAAATAGATCGGTTAACACTGTACCTGCACAGAGTCTTGCACGGCGATCACGAGTAGGTACAAATTATCGTGAAGGCAGAGTTCCATTTCGCCTTCGCGATCAAATGGAATATGCCGGCTTACAATACGATCCTGACTGCGACTACAGCCTGCATGGTGACGTTGGAGCAATGAGTATTATCTGTAAGCATTGCAATGCAGCGAAGTTTCGAGGAGAAACAGCTTGCATGTGATGCTCCAATGGCAAAGTGAAACTGCCAGCATTGGAGCCGCCACCCGATCCATTACATTCCTTGATCACTGGAGAATCGCCGACGTCTAAGCATTTCTTGAAGAATATTCAAGCATATAATTCATGCTTTCAATTGACTTCTTTTGGTGCAACAAAAATCAATCAAAATGAATTTATGCCGACGTTCAAGGTTCAGGGACAAATATACCACCGAGCAGGCTCGTTTTACCATTTGCCGATGCAGCATCGGCGATGCTGACTATAAATTTTTGCAAATATAAGTTACAGTTTTAGAAAAATAAGTACATATAACACAAACTAAAAACCATTAAGAGTTTTAATCGATATAGGTGTAGCGAAGTGCACCGGGTAACAGCTAGTTGTATCATAAAAACTGGATTTAAATTACCTATCCTACGAATACATTTGCTTGTGTGATTAATTTTGTATTAGCGACGAAAATCAATTTCGAAAACATAAACTCATCATTGCTCGCCACTGTATGTACTAACAAATGACCACTCAATTGGACTCTGGCGTTTTCTGCTTTTCGCAACGTGCACGGCCACCGTATTAAAACTTTTATTGCTTTCATGCATTAAAAGCAGCAAAGATTGCAGGCATTGTAGGTATGCCATTAAAATTGGCAAAAGGGCTTGTAAATTTACATAAATATTATTTTCCTCCATATTTCTTAATTTCAAATACCAAACACAAATCAAACAGCTGATTTATTTACTGAACTTTCAGTAACTGCATAATGGAAATAGGATTGACAAATTTCCGATAAATTTTGCTGTAACTGGCTAATGGAAATACCCTATAATTCTGTTCTTAAAACATTGAACTTTTATGTTCTTAGAAGAAAATTTTAAGTAAACAGACCTCTGTTATGTTATTTACACTTCAAAGACCATTTAACATATAGATGGGAAATAAGCAGCGCTCGTTAACATTTGCTGCAAAGTTAATCGCGGCATTATCGGCAGCCTTAACAGAACAGCGTAACAGCCGCTTCGCCTGAGAAAATTTAGCTCTTTTTTGTTTTGACTGTGTCATTTTGTTTACTTCTGCGACTTCTGAATTGAGTCAAAACTCAACTGAATGCAGTCAACAATTCAAGGGTATACATTTTTGACTTGCAATAAAATCAGTGCAAATTATTAAAAGGCGAAAAATAATAATATGTGTTTTCCTTTATATGAATATGTATGTTTATTTAGTATTTTAAGCGCTTATAATTAATCAAAATAAATCTATAGGACTTAATAAACTAACACTTTAACTAACGGATCTTTGAAATAAATATTCATTTTAATCATTTGGCATAAGTAAATATAGGAACAGGGTATTTTTGCGTTGCTTTTTCTGATGTTGTTCCTGACTATTGTCACTAAGCAAAAAATAGTATAGAGACTTATAGCAATTCATATATACATATGTAGGCAGCTCACACAGTCTGTGTGAGCTCAGTTTATATATATGTGTGCATCGCCGGCCTCACTTCTTGAAAAAAACAACAACAAAGTACACATGCACCGGCTGGGTTCTTGCTGGCCTAGCTTTGTCCAAATTTCAGTTTTGCATTTTCTATATACTCTTTCTTACTTTCGGCCGATGACACTAGCGAAGAATGTTGCCATTGCAATCACCATGCAGATGTTCACGCATGCATATAAATTCTGAAAGAGCATTCAGAAAATTAATGTGAAGATCTTTAAGTGCTTTGCTATTCTTGTTGATATTTTTTTATTTCTTATTTTCTGTGCCCTGCATTTACATGTGTGTGTACGTGTATGCATACACATCATATTTAATTGTATTATAGCCTATTCACACTAGGGCACATCACGCGGAACGGTGAGAAGATGTGAAATTCGTGTTCACATTGTTCACATCAACATCAAACATCCGCTGTCTTCTTCTTCTATCGAAAAGTGGTATATGTGTTTATATTTTGCGCTGCATTTTAATAAATAAAAATAAAGAAAATGAGTACAAATAAATTATCAATTATAAGTGCCGCACAACAGCAAGATAATATGTTTGTTGAGCTTGTTGGCATGTTACAAGGGGAGGGTAACGATGAAGCCTACGAGGCGGAGCAATTCATGGAATTGGCTTCCATGCCACAAAGGATTTGGATGCATGTAAGTAAAAATAAATACTTAAATTAAAGCAAAACAGTAATTATTCCACAATTTTCAGAACCGGTTCGGGCGGTTTTGGGAAAAGGATATTCCTGAAAACGACGAAGCGTTTTTCAAAGAAAGCTTAAGAATGGAAAGGGCGTCCTTTTCTTTATTGGTCCAAAGACTGGGAGTTTTAAAAAAAAGACACGCCCTTTCGGTATGCTATCCCGCTGGACAAGCGCATAGCCATCGCGCTGTACACATTGGGGAGTGCGGCGGAGTACCGAACTGTGGCAAGGCTGTTTGGTGTTTCACCAAATAGTGTGTGCAACATTTTGCATGAGTTTTGCAGAGCTTTCATTGCGGAATTTGCCGCAGAGTATTTGCCAAAAGATTTTTTGACCGATAATATGGTGGATGAATGCGTTGCGGGTTTTAATGGCCTTGGATTTCCACAATGTATTGGAGCAATTGGTAATTATAGTTAATTAGTATAGTCAATGCCATTAGATTTATTTTTTTAAAATTATTTAGATGGTTGCCATATTGAAATTAAGCCAGCAGCAGAAGAGGCCGCAGACCACTACAACTACAAAGGGTGGCACTCAATTATTTTGTTTGCATGTGTGGACTACCGGTTAGTACATCTACGTTAAATTATATATATTTTTGCTAAACAGAATTATTTTATTCTAAAGTTATAGGTTTGTGTACGTCAACGTTGGATGTCCAGGACGATGTAGTGACTCCACCATATTTAGGAACTCTGACTTAAAGCAAATTATTGAGTCGTCACCCTTTATAGAAGGAAAATCTAAAGAGATCTGCGGCACTCGCGTTCCACTTCTGCTTATTGGAGACTCTGCATTTAAATTTTCCAGAACTTTGATGAAACCTTATCCATTTTCTACAGCAGCCTCGGAGTCGCAAAAGACATTTAACTACCATTTGTCTAAGGCCAGGCGGGTTGTAGAAAATGCATTTGGCCACTTAAAGGCAAGATTTCGTCGAATCGGAAAAGGACTAGATAGCCGCCCCAAAAACAACTCATCAATAATTATGTGCTGCTGCATTCTGCACAATCTTTTAAACACGCATAACAGCCACATAAATGCAAGTTGGTCTGCGGCTGTAAACATAAACCGTGTTCAACCTGATCAAGAAAATCTTGCATCAAACTACGAATCAGCCCCGGAGGTTATTAGATCTGCCATTGCGAACTCAATGATGACAACATAAGTTTTTAATTTTCAATAATTTATTAAATAATAATATAACAAAAAAACTGTGTTTTATTTAAGGAACTTTTTTTCAGTCTTTTATTAGGAGCGCAACGAAATGCAAAAGGAGCAAAAGTCTTATGTGCGACAAACTCTTGACGATTTTAAAGAAAGGAGCATTGCGTTTCGCATACTAAAATTGCTAGAAAACAAAAATAGCCAATTAATTATTATTATTTTCTAGAATTTCTAGTACGCGATTTTGGAACGCAATGCTTCTCTCTTTAAAATCGTCAAGAGTTTGTCGCACATAAGCGTTGTGCTCCTTTTGCATTTCATTGCGCTCCCTCATGAGCGCAACAACTTCCTCCTGCTGACATTTTCTACGCTTAGCAGGCGTCGGCGTCTCCTCCTGCGCAACCATGTCTTCTGGGTCTATTTCTATTATATTTTCGCGTGTGGATTGCATAGACCGCTCCTGTGCATTATTTATGGCAAACGACCCCAAAAATTCATTAATTTTTGGATATAGCACCCATGAAGAAGTTTCACCTCCACTGGGGCCAATTTTCTGCTTCTCTTGCCTGCAATAAATAGCCGATATTAAACAGGTTAAACAATAACAACTATCATGCGTTATATATAATAAACATACCTATACTTCCGTGTTAAATTATCCACCTTTGTTCTCACATCCGTCCAAGATATTGATGAATCGACTGCCTGCAACTTTTGGGCCATCTCCTGGAATACGTGTGCGTTCTTCCTTACGCCCCTTAAATCATCAATGGACTCAGACCACAAGTCCACCAGCACGGCCTCCTTTTCAGGCGTCCAAATTATCCGCATTGATTTGCTTTTTTGTGCTATTTAGAACAATATTTAAAAAAATAACTTTAAAATTTTCAATTTACGTACCTTGCTCAGTTCCCGCCATGTTTAATTTGCCATTCATTTACGTCGACATTGTTTACATTTTTGATGCGAATGACAATTTTTTAGTGGTGGAATCAAAAACATCGAAACTAATTGTAGGGAACGCACTGGGAATAGGAACATTTCCAGGGGATGTTGGAATATTTTGAGAAAATCTGGCACGGCAAGTTCATACGTAACATCATTGATGTTAGATGTTAGATGTGTGATGTGCCCTAGTGTGAATTGGGTATTAGTTGTTTCACCATTAATTGGCCTGCCTTAACTTTGGCAATTTATGGGGAAGTGAAGAAAATTAAAAAAAAATAAGTCACGAATTAAAATATATTAAATAATACATTTTATAATAATTAAAACTTGTAATAATATGTACCTACACATTTGCATATTTACTAAACTCTAATGTAATCTACTAGCTCAATTATGCATGTAGTAAACGCAAAATTTGTTAGTTAACAATAAGAAAAAATCATTTTAAGCATATTTTAATATATTATGTTTTAAATATTATATTATTTATAATATTTGATGAGAGTGAGTTGTACGGTTTGGTTATACCCTTTCATTTTGCTGCAACTAGCCGATTGCATAAAAAGTCTAAAATTGCCAAACTCAAATTCTTTGACAACAACATGAGACGTGATTAACAACAACATCGCATTGTCGTCACCATAAAAAAAGCAAACAGCACAGAGTGCCCAAGAAAACGCCAAATCAAATGCGCACTCAACACCGGCCGTTTGTGTTTCAGTTTAAGTTTCACTCAAACGCAATTGTGGTCGGGCGTGCTCACAGCTGCTCATAAAATTGCGAGTCATCGTTTCCCTTGCAAGGTGCCCATATTCGGGGAGTAACTTTTCTGTTAACAAATACCAGCGCTTATTTCCCATCTATATGTTAAATGGTCTTTGTTTACACTTAAAGTCAGCTGTTTGCACCAAACAACACTGGCAATTGCAAATTTCAAATTAAAAGTTAAATAAACAAATATTAAAGTTAATTACGTTTAATATTAAAATTGACGATGGATATTAATAGTACAGGTATTTACTATATGTTTTGCATCATTTGTTTTATGTTTTAGTGCGTGTCTTTGTTGTTTTATGTGTTATTAGTAGGTGGTGTCCATCGCCAATTTCTAGAAAGTAAATCTAACTTTGCATAGACTTTAACTAAATTGTTTTTAATTGTTTGTTCTAAGTTTGATGTCGTTTTAAAGATCTATTAATTTCTAATCCAATGCGTGTTGTCTCAATGTGCACTTTTGCGCACTTTTTAAGATATTTGATTTTATAGGAACCAACCTCGCGATTTCCCATGCGGACTTGTTTGCAGTGTGGCAACGCACGAAGTGCTGTTTAAATAAAAATAGGGCGGTATTTGACTATACTATAAGTGGATTGATGAAAGCATTATCGAATATAATGTAAGCTTTTTGAATGAAAAAGTCCGAATGTTTTTCATAAATTTATTAACAAACTGGATTAAAAGTAAAAGAAATATAAAATTGTTTGTTAGCAAGCATAAAAACTGGCTGGAAGGTAAACTGTGCTTAACCTTTAATGCAAAAGTATAAAAAGCCCTTCAAAAGTAAAATCTCAGGGTCGCCCAAAGATCTTGTTTGTTTTAAAAGGCGCAAGAGGGCAAAGGAAGGAAGCAGGCGATCTGGCCAAATCGCATGAAACAAACGTGCGTTTGCTTGTTCAAGCAGCCGGTATGGCTGCCCGTAAGCGTGGACTTGCAGATCTTGCTGCTGTGCTTAAAACCTTATCCCTTAATCCCAGAAAAGCCAAAGCCCTTAAAAACGTGTTGACAAATAATATCAAAAGCCCATACGATGTCCCACAGAGGAGGCGCTTGCGTTAATTTTGGACTACGGGCTTACAAACGAGCAATATTGTGCTTTTAGAGAAGACGCGAAACGAAGAAAGGCTGACATTTATCCCAAATAACGCGATATAACAGAAATGGTTAGATATGGTTATTATTGAATCGGTAGCTAAGGTTCGCTTTGCAAAAACTTTTAAACCACACAGCAGCGAGCATAGTAACGTTGCAAGAGGAGAATATTTTAAAGGTAATTGAGAGTCAGCAGACAGATTTCGTATCTGCTGAATTAATATTAAGCTATGGGTTTGATGGAAGCACGGGACAGGCAAATTATAATCAAATGTATACAGGAAATCAATAAATGAATGCAAACTCCTGTCTCCTTGCCACAACAGTTATGCCTCTGCGAACGGTTGACGCTGGGAGTATTTTGTGGAACAATAGAACTCCACAGTCAACCAGGTTTTGTAGGCCATTAAAGCTGGAATTTTTAAAGGAGTCTAAAGAAGCCATCCTCACAGAGAGGGTAAACATTCAAAAGGAATAGACAGCTTGGGATGCTGTAAGGTCTTTTTGAAAAACAGTAAAAGCATTTGTGTAAAGTTTAGTCTTTATCTGACTGTAATAGATGGTAAAGTACTCAACGCCCTAACAGAAACCAAATCCTACCAAGCGTGTTCGATATGCAATGCAACACCGAAAGATTTCCTTGGAGAAAAAAAATTTTAAGTGCTTGAAATTTGTGCCAATAATAGATAACTTAAAGTATGGATTGAGTCCGTTACATTGCTGGATAAGGTTTTTTGAATTTGTGATCCATGCTGGATACAGGATTGGCATAAAAAAATGGAAAGTATCAAGTGCAGCCGACAAAATTATGGTAGCACACAGAAAAGCATGCATGCAGCAGATGTTTTGGGAAAAATGTCGATAACATGTCTATCAGCCAAAACAGGCGGGTTTCGGAAATACGAATGTTGGAAACACTGCACGCCGTGCATTTTATAACTATAAAATATTCGCCGAAGTAACTGATTGATGAGCAAATTATTTTCAATATGAGAACCATCCTTATCTGTTTGACTTGTCAGTTACCAATAAGTCTGACGAAATTTGACGCATTTTGTCACAAAACCGGTGAACTCCTTGTTGAAATTTATCCTTGGCTTCCTATGACTGCAACCGTACATAAAATTTTAGTGCGTTCGAGGGACATTATTGAAAACACAGTGATAATAATATATAAGTCTGTTAGACTACACCATGCTAGAAAGCACAGCCGACTTATTAATTTCACCGACGTTTATCGGAGGGCTATGGATACATCAGATCCTATTATATCATCAATAAATCTGCAGAGGCGTATACAAAAACATAAAAGTTTTTCGCTTCCACCGGAAGTAATACAGCTGCTGGAATGCAATTTTGCATGTACAGAAAAATCTTTAGATTCACCAGAATTCGAAGATGAAGATTGCCTTGACCATTTATATGGTAGAGATTTTGAATTCGGCGAAAATGATTTCAACAATGTTATTTAGTATTTAGGCCCAATTTCTCAATGTCCGGTTAAATTTTCGTTTAGCTAAACGAAAATTTAATTTAATGGTAGAGTTAAACGGTTTGGTTTTCTCAAAGCCAAAATAACCCTTCATCGCTAAGTAACTATCGCCTTAACAGCGTTGCCACATACCAACGAAAATGAATATAATAGAGTGCACATTCTGAGCAATCGATTTCGGGCCTTCATGCTTTTGAATTTGCTGCGAGAGAACCCACAGCACTTCGGGTGACCGCTCTCTCATTCTTGTTGAGTACAATAATTTTAAGCGATTAGTTGCAGAGAGGCAGCCGACATGGACGGTTAGTCCACGTCGCTGCGCTATCTGTATATATATGCGCTCTTTGGTGTGTGGGTTTTCTTATTATGGGGTGGGTTTTCAAACAATTTGAACTGCGCATCGTGATTAGGATCAAGTGCAAGTTCACTTGACCTTTCTAACATGTAACTATGAGATATTATTATTATTTTTTTAAACAGGTGCTCTGTTTTTTCCTTTTTATTTTTATTTATTCTGTAATTATATATCAACAACTTACATTAAACGTGTACTAAAAATTTACAAAACAACTTAATTTAAATAATTAAGTTTTGTAAAACAGGTGCATATGCATACAACTTTATTTATTTGTACTTATTATTATGTAAACAAATCATAATTTTAATTTAATTTAATTAAATTATGAAAATGATATCATTTATAAAACAATCAAGTGTACTTATTTTTGATATTATAAGCAAACAATAAATTCTTAAATATACATTTCGCTTTAATAATTTTGCATATTTTTTAAAAACTTTTAATTGGTCCAGCAGCAGTAATAATATATCACCTCTGAGATATATGAACATATGTATAAACATACACATATAAATGCTTGTGCCTCAACGCATGCGTACATACATACATACATATTTTATGCCTGCATTTGGGCATTTTGCTGTGTGTGTGCTCATAAGCATTTATGTATGCATATGCAATGCGTTTTTGTAACTAAACAATTTTATTTATACATATGTACATATGTATTTACTTATAAAAAATAAATTTAACAAATTCAAAAAATATAAATTTCTATACGCCGCTCATATTGGCTTCCGATTCTAAATAAATCGGTACCCAGGGAACACCACGAGGAGGCCATCACAATTGTAATGGGGTCATAAATGAATATGACCTATGAGTCGACTTGATATGACACAATAAAAAAAATATTTAAAATTAAAATCATGTCATATCCATGTTCACCCACCTAACCTACCCTACAACTATATATACAACCTATAAAACTAATAAAAAGAAAAGAATAAAAATAAAAAGAAATCTTTAATAAATGCATGATTAAACCTTATTATTACTGTTTTATTATTTTGAGTTTGTTATTATACGTTGAAGAATGCTTAATAGCTGCAAATTTATCTGTGATCCATTTGCAGTTTTTTCTAATTAAAATAATAACAAAATCATTAACAAGGTTGTACCTATGTTCATAACAATTATCAGACTTGTTAAACCAGTCTGCATAAATATCTAAATTTGAAGTTAAAATAACGCATTTTTGAACAATTGTTTTTTTTTATATGAAATTTGTGAGAACTTGTCTCAAAATAGCGTTTAAAAATATCAAAGTGTATTTTAATTAAATTGAAAAAATATTCATTTGGTGCTTTAAGCTTCATATTGCTATTTATATATCCAAATTTTTATTAAGTATTAAAAATTCTTCGTCAGGTTTCAAAAGAAAAGCACATTTTGGGCAGTCGTGTTTTTTTTAAAATTTTATGTAATAAATATCCCGCAAAATAACGCAATGCATTTTCATTGCATGCGTCTTCAATATTTAAATTGGTTGCTTCTTTAGAAAGCTCCAATTCTGCCTCTTCATCGGGAAAAATGATGTAATTGTCGAAGTCATCCACACTGTCAAATTTGGATTGACTTGACTGATTACTATCTATTAGATTTATTATCATAGATTCGTCATCGGGAACGCAGTTTCCAGATACTTCCCTGGATGTGAGGACTTTCATTGACAGCATTTTTGACATAATAACATTAAATTCAAACATTGTGGGATTACTGTTTGATGCGCCCCGAGATCTAATTAAATAGAATAAATTTTCTATTGGATCCTGGTTAAGTTTTGATGTAGCAATATAAACATTATCCCCGCATTCACTCCAAACATTTTCTGCTAAGGAAAGTACTGATGATATAGTTAAAATTAAGCCATTTAAACAATAAACTTCATTTGGATAGCGAACTGCTTCAAAGTATTTTCGCATATCCAAAAGCGTTTTATAAATCATGTTATTTTTCTTAATGGCACATCTGTAAGGGTTTCTTTCATAAAGAACATGGCTGTTAAGGCAATCAAATAGCCTGTTCATTTTTTCAACAAATATTGCAGTGGCTTGTGCTTTTTCCTTACAATTTGAATATCCTCCAGAATCTATCATTGTTTTAAGTGCAGCGGCAACACTGTGGCTAAAAATTTGGGTCGCATATTTAACTTTCATTTTTTCAAAGTTATTTGGGTAAATGTGTTTAGATGTAAGTTTGGGGCAGAGACGTGTTGAGTTTTTGGTATCTACTTCAAACAACTCTTCTATAATTTTCCATGATACGACGCCATCAGGTGTATGAAGATTTTTTTTCATTATAATATTTCGCAAAGATTTTAAAAGATGGGGAACGTCGTAAATTGCATAAATTTCTTTGCCGTTAACGCAAAAACTTGATTTTTTCAAATCAACACCCAATCTTTTAAAAACCGCTCTATTATTTGAGCCCTGGTCGCAAATGGCTGCTCTAATGTTTAATCCAATGGCTTGGGCTTGTTCAATATTTTCTCTAACTTTATTCAAAAGGGCATCGTGCTTAATTCCGTTTGCAGAAACTGTATAACTTAAAACATACTTCCAATTAGCATAAAGTCCTCTTATCATAAAAACGCATACTTGCTGCCCGAACGCGCGATTTGTCTTTTGGCCGTCATTTTCATAGCCTTGTATTTCATCAAGGACACTATTATATTGCAGACCCTTTTTAATTTTTATTTCGTCATACAGTAAGACGGCTTCTTTACTTTTAGCATTCATCTCGCTAATAATTTTTTGCAAATTAAGCAGCAAATCCGGGTTAAAACCGGGTCTCATATTTTTCAGCACTGCCCATCGTGTAAGTGAAAATTTTGCTGGCAGTTTTAATTTGAGTACATCCCGCAGATAATCATATGTTCTTGCGGAATAAAAGTTAATGTTTTGTGCAATTGTTTTTTCTGCTTGGGTATACACACATTTTTTTTTCAAAAGCA
Organism: Scaptomyza pallida; assembly: GCA_018152965.1. Lineage (NCBI taxonomy): Eukaryota > Metazoa > Arthropoda > Insecta > Diptera > Drosophilidae > Scaptomyza > Scaptomyza pallida. The sequence continues at coordinate 119,109 of JAECXP010000075.1, forward strand.
TTGTACATACAACTTTTGCCTCTTCTGAAACATGCGTCATCCTTGCAATAGCCGAAAAGACGTTATTCGTTTTTATACTTTGATACCAAAGGTATCATAGTATATTGGGTTTGTGCAATGTCCGTCATGGTGTCTGTCCGTCTGTCCGTCTGTCCGTCCGTCCGTCCGTCCGTCCGTCCGTCCGTCTGTATGAACGCAACTTTTTTCGACACCCTTAAAGCTAGAGCCTTGCAACTTTGCAAATATCTTGGTACATGTCTTCGTCAGACAAAGTGTTAAATGTAGGGCTCTACGACCTCAGGGGGCCCGAGAAATCGATAACAAGTCGATACACCTCGATGTGCAAATCGATAAAACACAAATATATCCCACATTTTAGCAGCTAGAGTCACCAAATTTGATGGCAAGATAGCTGGCAACATTCCTCAAAAAACTGCATTAAAAGTTTGGATGCCACGCCCACCTATTTCTCCCAGAGCCCCCCCACCAATTATAAACAAAAATGCCTGTATCTTCTACAGTTTTGAATCTATAGCCACCAAAATTGACATGAAGGTAGATACTGACATCTGACAAAGTTATGCATCAAAACATTGGATGCCACGCCCCCAAACAACGGGATATGCCCCACCGCCCTAAAAAAACCGGAAGGCATGTATCTTCGCCAGTTTTTAAGCTAGAGTCACCAAATTTGGTATGAACATTGGTAGTGACATCCGTAGCAGGTGTACATCAATGTTTTGGATGCCACGCCCACTTATTCCGCCCACCGCTATATCTCTCTCAGTTTTTGAACTAGGCTCTTCAAATTTGGTATGAACATTGTTAGTGGCATCCGTAACAGATCTGCATCAATGTTTTGGATGCCACGCCCACTTATACCGCCCACCTCTATATCTTTGTCAGTTTTTGAGCTAGAGTCTCCAATTTTATACCCAAAACCCTCATATATTACTATTTGCACTCAGAACTGGTATCAAAGTATATCGCAGTCGGTTGCGTCCGACTGCAACGTTTTTACTTGTTTTCTTCTTATATTTATTAGTCTTTTTTTGTCGATAAACAAATTTTTGCAAGGTCTTAAATCTGTTTTTCAGCTTGTATTCCTCTTTGTTTTTGTTAAATTTTGTTAACATTTCAAACCACTGTTTTCAATAGTATGCCTCGTTTTTTTCTTTTTTCAAGCAGTTTTGGCAATATTCCGAATATTCGGCCTCAATAGCAATATTCTCTTGCGAATTAATTTCAACTGTATTATTCGCTGGTCTCTCTTTTGCAGCGCTAAAGTACGGCTCTATTGGTGCATTATCTTCTAATATGTCTGAAAATTCATAATTCTTACATTCAAGAGCATTTATAGAGGTTAAAAGAGAATTTTCACTGAGGTGTAATGTGGGAACGGCTCCAGCTCTTAATCGTGCCTTTCCTATATATTTTGATTCAAAATGTTTGTCACAAATGCGGGAAGATTTTTGGTTTACAATTTTTGCATCCAAATGGCAAGAGTCAATCCATTTATTAAAATCTGAAGCATTAGATGGAAATGCAAAGAGCTTAACGGGGACAACGTCCGAATTTTTCTATAGCTTTTTTGCAGGTATTAATTATGCATTTATAATTAGAAATTCTTAAGTCTTTTCTTTTATGAGTAGCCATAATCAACTTAAATTTATAATAAATTTAAATTCAAAAATCAAATCAAATAATATGTAATATGTATATATGTAATCTAATCAATTGATATCAAAGTAAAACCTGCCAATAACCCGAAGTTACAAATGCAATGTTAATTGAAGCAAATAATACACTCACTTAGTACATACGAACATACGGACACGGTTTCCCGCCAAAGTGTTGCTGTGTGGCTTTGTCGTATTAACTAAATTAAATCACTTGATCACTAAACACTGACTTGTTTTCGAATTGATAACAATAAAATGAAGTTTAATTAAGTAACTAATAAGCTAACAAATAAATTTAAGGTTGTTGTGAAAGCTAATATAATATTTTTATCAACACAGCACAGAAATAATGAAATAATGATGTGCGAAAATACTTTGAAGCAGTTCGCTATCCAAATGAAGTTTATTGTTTAAATGGCTTAATTTTAACTATATCATCAGTACTTTCCTTAGCAGAAAATGTTTGGAGTGAATGCGGGGATAATGATTATATTGCTACATCAAAACTTAATCAGGATCCAATAGAAAATTGATTCTATTTAATTAGATCTCGGGGCGCATCAAACAGTAATCCCACAATGTTTGAATTTAATGTTATTATGTCAAAAATGCTGTCAATGAAAGTCCTCACATCCAGGGTAGTATCTGGAAACTGCGTTCCCGATGACGAATCTATGATAATAAATCTAATAGATAGTAATCAGTCAAGTCAATCCAAATTTGACAGTGTGGATGACTTCGACAATTACATCATTTTTCCCGATGAAGAGGCAGAATTGGAGCTTTCTATAGAAGCAACCAATTTAAATATTGAAGACGCATGCAATGAAAATGCATTGCGTTATTTTGCGGGATATTTATTACATAAAATTTTAAAAAAACACGACTGCCCAAAATGTGCTTTTCTTTTGAAACCTGACGAAGAAGTGCAATGTAGCTCTGAATTTTTAATACTTAATAAAAATTTGGATATATAAATAGCAATATGAAGCTTAAAGCACCAAATGAATATTTTTTCAATTTAATTAAAATACACTTTGATATTTTTAAACGCTATTTTGAGACAAGTTCTCACAAATTTCATATAAAAAAAAACAATTGTTCAAAAATGCGTTATTTTAACTTCAAATTTAGATATTTATGCAGACTGGTTTAACAAGTCTGATAATTGTTATGAACATAGGTACAACCTTGTTAATGATTTTGTTATTATTTTAATTAGAAAAAACTGCAAATGGATCACAGATAAATTTGCAGCTATTAAGCATTCTTCAACGTATAATAACAAACTCAAAATAATAAAACAGTAATAATAAGGTTTAATCATGCATTTATTAAAGATTTCTTTTTATTTTTATTCTTTTCTTTTTATTAGTTGTATAGGTTGTATATATAGTTGTAGGGTAGGTTAGGTGGGTGAACATGGATATGACATGATTTTAATTTTAAATATTTTTTTTATTGTGTCATATCAAGTCGACTCATAGGTCATATTCATTTATGACCCCATTACAATTGTGATGGCCTCCTCGTGGTGTTCCCTGGGTACCGATTTATTTAGAATCGGAAGCCAATATGAGCGGCGTATAGAAATTTATATTTTTTGAATTTGTTAAATTTATTTTTTATAAGTAAATACATATGTACATATGTATAAATAAAATTGTTTAGTTACAAAAAACGCATTGCATATGCATACATAAATGCTTATGAGCACACACACAGCAAAATGCCCAAATGCAGGCATAAAATATGTATGTATGTATGTACGCATGCGTTGAGGCACAAGCATTTATATGTGTATGTTTATACATATGTTCATATATCTCAGAGGTGATATATTATTACTGCTGCTGGACCAATTAAAAGTTTTTAAAAAATATGCAAAATTATTAAAGCGAAATGTATATTTAAGAATTTATTGTTTGCTTATAATATCAAAAATAAGTACACTTGATTGTTTTATAAATGATATCATTTTCATAATTTAATTAAATTAAATTAAAATTATGATTTGTTTACATAATAATAAGTACAAATAAATAAAGTTGTATGCATATGCATCTGTTTTACAAAACTTAATTATTTAAATTAAGTTGTTTTGTAAATTTTTCGTACACGTTTAATGGAAGTTTGTTATATATAATAACAGAATAAATAAAAATAAAAAAGGAAAAAACAGAGCACCTGTTTAAAAAAATAATAATATCATCTCATAGTTACATGTTAGAAAGGTCAAGTGAACTTGCACTTGATCCTAATCACGATGCGCAGTTCAAATTGTTTGAAAACCCACCCCCATAATAAGAAAACCCACACACCAAAGAGCGCATATATACAGATAGCGCAGCGACGTGGACTAACCGTCCATGTCGGCTGCCTCTCTGCAACTAATCGCTAAAAATTATTATACTCAACAAGAATGAGAGAGCGGTCACCCGAAGTGCTGTGGGTTCTGCCGAAGTGTGCTGTGGGTTCTCTCGCAGCAAATTCAAAAGCATGAAGGCCCGAAATCGATTGCTCAGAATGTGCACTCTATTATATTCATTCTCGTTGCACATACATACATATATGCACATTTTGCCAAATATAGCGAGCGACTCAGCTGACTTTTGCTGTTTTCCGGCAACATTGAATGATTTCTGTTTAAAATCCCACATATGATTAATTCGAGCGCAAAAGAACTTAATTGTTTACCTTTTACTTAGCAAGCCAATTTATCTACAATCCTTGCAAGAATGATTTTGCACGTAGATTTTGTAAGCCTGAGCCGCTGTATAAATTTGGCATTATACAGTTCAGTGAAATGCATGGACATAAAACACTCTTTTATGTGATGCCATTTTGATTTAATAACAAAATAAATAAACAATTCAAAGGACAGCTGTTTGCCTTAACGATAGTTCTTAACAATATATCGTGACAAAAAATCAGCTTAAATTTTAAACGCGACCCAGCTTTCCGGTTAGTTTGTTTTTCATTTACTCCTAACCGGACATTCAGAAACTCAAATTTGACTAAACGTCAGTTAGTTTACCTAACCGGACATTGAAAAATTGGGCCTTAAAGCAGTGATGGGCGCTTCGCGACTTTCCTATGCACACGAGGCAACGCGCTGCTTTGTGTGCATAGGGCCTCTGCAGCGGCCGACTTCACAAAATCACACGTACGCTATAAGCACGAATTTTTGGTCGTCGCGTCGTGTGCTTGTATGCGTGTGGAAAGTGTGACGGTATGTGTGCGTGCCCATCACTGCCTTAAAGTAATAAATAGTTAAAATAAAATCATTATAAAGTTTAACATAATTCTGTACAAGTTCTTGTCATTAAAAAAAAAATAAATAAAAAGGGCGTTGATATTGCCAAGCCTACTTTTTTTAAAAATCACCTTCTTAAGGTATGTTTAGTATTGGAAAAAAAAACAGAATCAAAATATCATTAGTGGTTCCTGAGTTATTAATTAATGCCAGTTTTTTGGCAAAAGTTCCCATAGTGCATTGACTGGATCTCATAGCGATTCATATATACCCAGCAAACCATAAGAGCTCTAAATGAGCTCATATATGACTCTTTTGTCTGAGCGCTCACACTCATAATGAGCTCATAAAACAATCATAAAAACTCAGAAAACGCTCATATATGAGTAGGTTTTTCTACTAAACTGGTCACGCATATATGAGCTCTAAATCCAATTCATAAAAGTGTCTTTTCTGAGTTGTTTTCTGCACTCATACTAGAGCTCTAAATTCTATTCATAAAAGAGTTTTTTCTGATTTGCTTTTTTTCACAAACACCGCTTCAATTTTTACAGTTAACGCTCAGAAAACACGCATAAAAGTAACATATATACGAGCTCATAATTATGAGCGCTTAAAGAACACATAAATGAGTTCATGAGCTCATTGTTATGAGCGCTCAGAATATGGTTTGCTGGGTATGTAAGAAGCTCGCACAGTCTGTGTGACCTCAGTTTATATGTATGTGTGCATCGAGGGCCGCACTTCTTGAAAAAAAAACAAGTAAAAACGCGCTGCAGTCGGACGCAACCGACTGCGATATACTTTGATACCAGTTCACATAGCTGTGTTAAGGATTCTGAGTGCAAATAGTAATATATGAGGGTTTTGGGTATAAAATTGGAGACTCTAGCTCAAAAACTGACAAAGATATAGAGGTGGGCGGTATAAGTGGGCGTGGCATCCAAAACATTGACGCAGATCTGTTACGGATGCCACTAACAATGTTCATACCAAGTTTGAAGAGCCTAGCTTAAAAACTGAGAGAGATATAGCGGTGGGCGGAATAAGTGGGCGTGGCATCCAAAACATTGATGTACACCTGCTACGGATGTCACTACCAATGTTCATACCAAATTTGGTGACTCTAGCTTAAAAACTGGCGAAGATAAGATACATGTCTTCCGGTTTTTTTAGGGCGGTGGGGCATATCCCGTTGTTTGGGGCGTGGCATCCAATGTTTTGTTTGCATAACTTTGTCAGATGTCAGTATCTACCTTCATGTCAATTTTGGTGGCTATAGCTTCAAAACTGTAGAAGATACAGGCATTTTTGTTTATAATTGGAGCGGGGCTGGGGGCGAAATAGGTGGGCGTGGCATCCAATCTTTTAATGCAGTTTTTTGAGGAATGTTACCAGCTATCTTGCCATCAAATTTGGTGACTCTAGCTGCTAAAATGTGGGAAATATTTGTGTTTTATCGATTTGCACATCGAGGTGTATCGACTTGTTATCGATTTCTCGGGCCCCCTGAGGTCGTAGAGCCCTAAATTTAACACTTTGTCTGACGAAGACATGTACCAAGATATTTGCAAAGTTGCAAGGCTCTAGCTTTAAGGGTGTCGAAAAAAGTTGCCTTCATACGGACAGACGGACGGACAGACGGACGGACGGACGGACAGACACCATGACGGACATTGCACAAACCCAATATACTATGATACCTTTGGTATCAAAGTATAAAAACCCAAGTAAAAACGTTGCAGTCGGACGCAACCGACTGTGATATACTTTGATACCAGTTTACATAGCTGTGTTAAGGATTCTGAGTACAAATAGTAATATATGTGGGTTTTAGGTATAAAAATCAGGCAGAAAGGGTAGGCATGACATTTATCTGTGGCGTATGGCACTTTCTTATCCCCCTACCAAGTTTGGAGACTAGCGCAAAAACCGACAAAGATATAGAGGTGGGCGGTATAAGTGGGCGTCGCACAAAAAATTTTTATTAACACCTGTTACGGATGTCACAACCAATGTTCATACCAAACTTGGTGACTAGTCCAAAAACTAAGAAAGATATAGAAGTGGGCGGTATAAGTGGGCGTGGCCAAAACATTGATGTAGATCTGTTACGGATGTCACTAACAATGTTCATACCAAATTTGAAGAGCCTAGCTCGAAAACTGAGAGAGATATAGCGGTGGGCGGTATAAGTGGGCGTGGCATCCAGAATTTGTATGCACACCTGTTACGGATTTCACTACCAATGTTCATACCAAATTTGGTGAATCTAGCTTAAAAACAGGCGAAGATATATGCCCTCCGGTTTTTTTAGGGCGCTGGGGCATGTCCCGTTGTTTGGGGACGTGGCATCCAATGTTCTGATGCATGTCTATGTCAGATGTCAACATCTACCTTTATGCCAATTTTTATGGCTATAGCTTCAAATCTGTAGAAGATACAGCCATTTTTGTTTAAAATCAGAGGGGGCTGGGGGCGGAAGAGGTGGGCGTGGCGTCCAAACTCTTGATGCAATTTTTAAGGGAATGTCACCAGCTATCTTGGCAAATTTGGTGACTCTAGCTGCTAAAATGTGGGATATATTTGTGTTTTATCGATTTGCACATCGAGGTGTATCGACTTGTTATCGATTTCCCAGGCCCCCTGAGGTCGTAGAGCCCTAAATTTAACACTTTGTCTGAGGAAGACAAGAAAAATTGGACAAGACCAGGGTGCAACCAACATATACACGGACGGATCGAAAATGTCCGCTGGGGTTGGAGCGGCGATCTACTGTGAGGAGCCACTCATACAGCTCTCCTTTAGACTACCCAACCACTGCAGCATCTTCCAAGCGGAAACCTTCGCAATAAGGAAAGCAGCGGAAGTGGCTATGACAATCCCAAGAGCACACAATAAAATAAACATCTTTGTCGACAGCCAAGCAGCCATCAAAGCCCTGCAAGCCCCCACCATCTCATCCAGGAATGTCCTGGCAAGCAAGGAAGCATTAGACCAACTAAGCACCGCGAGCACGGTGCAGATCTACTGGATTCCTAGCCACCAGGGCATCGCTGGAAACGAGATGGCAGATAAACTTGCAAAGGGCGGGGCGGCATTGGCAATCGACAGAGCAGAAAGGGTCAGCATGTCCCTACAGACGGCAAACAGACAAAACGAGCAAGATACTCAGAGGAAAGCACATAGAAGATGGAAAACCACCACCACGTGCTGGAGATCCAAAATTATGTGTCGAGAATACAACGCAAAGCTCACGCAATACATACTGCAACTTCCGAGGAACGACTGCAGGCTATTGGTGGGAATACTAACTGGTCACTGTCTCGTTGCGGCGCATGCCAAAAAAATGGGACTTACCACGGAAGATGGCTGCAGCAAATGCAAGGAACCGAGCACACCTGAAACTCTGGAACACCTCATCTGTCACTGTCCCGCGGTTGCAAGGTCGCGGATGACCCACCTTCACGCTACCAGGCTTGCATCACTCGAAGATGCAGCCAAGCTCACTCCTAACGCACTCCTAGCTTTTGCCAAGAGTGCACGAATTACGCGCGACACGATAGATTAAACAAATCTGACGCCTCCATACCCCCCCGGCTTCACTAAGGACCATATTTCGGTCTATGTGTGACCCCCCCGCGGGTCAGCCGGTCCTACCTACCTACCTACCTGAGGAAGACATGTACCAAGATATTTGCAAGGTTTCAAGGCTCTAGCTTTAAGGGTGTCGAAAAAAGTTGCGTCCATACAGACGGACGGACGGACAGATACCATCCCAGCCAGCATTTGGAAGATCGTTTTTACAAAAAACACTTTGAGGAGTCTTTTTCGAGTCGCCTTGCTGATTAAAAAGAGATTGGTGATCAAAAGGAGACTCGAAAATGACTCTCGCATATGCCTAAAATGTGATTCATTGAAATAACACTAACAAAACGTACAGAAATCGAAAATTGATCGTCTTGAAAAGTTTTTTCGAGTCGTTAAAATTATTAAAAAAAGATTCATTTTATGCGCGACTCGAAATTACAGAGAAACCAATAACAAAATGTAACCAAAACGACTAACGTAGCTAAAAACAAGTGCAATTTTAATTTAAATATAATGACAATGTTGTGACGTTTTTAGTGTAAAAGATGTATTTATTCGTATTGATGATTGTTTTATTATTTATATAAAAACTAGTAAGGCCCTCGCTTGCTTCGCTGCGCCAATAGTATTTACAAAATTTTAGCAATATATATAAAATAAATTAGTTAATGTTTAACAACATATTAACAAAATATTTAATATTCTCTTTTTCACGCCACCATTGAGGTTAAGAATCAGACGCGTCATTTTACTTTGATATCAAAGGTAACATATTATATTGGGCTTATGCAATGTCCGTCAAGGTGTCTGTCCGTCCGTCTGTCCGTCTGTCCGTATGAACGCAACTTTTTTCAACATTCTTAAAGCTAGAGCTTTGCAACTTTGCAAACATCTTGGTACATACCTTCGTCAGACAAAGTGTTAAATTTGGCTCTACGACCTCAGGGGCCTGGGAAATCGATAACAAATCGATACACCTCGATGTGCATATATGTCCCACATGTAGAAGCTATAGTCACCAAATTAAGGGGCAAGATACCCGATGACATTCCCCAATAAACTACATAAAAAGTTTGGATGCCACGCCCACCTCTTCCGCCCGCAGCCCCCATTTCAGTTATAATTACGGTGACCATCCGTCCCCTTTTGTACGGGACAGTACTCTTTTTTCGTCACTTGTCCTGTATATGTTTATTTTTAATAAAGGACGCAAAATGTCCTCTATTTTCAATGTTGTCCGGTATTTGTCCCGTGTATTATTGTTTTCTATTTAAATTTTTTTTTTTGTGAAATTTAAGTAGACTAGATACTAATTGCATAAATTTTACATCACTGCATTAACAGCTGATTGTTATAAGAAAGTTCAATCTATCGATAGCACTATCGATTCTTTGCCAACCCTAGTTCAGACAAATGATATTTTCATGCTGCTTGGTGTTGGTGTTGCGAAAAGTATTGTAAGTATAAATATTAGTACTAATTGAAAGGAATTTAATTAAAACACAATATCTTAGTTCTTAAAATTATGCCACCAAAACGAAAGTGCACATTTAATGAGGAATTGCAGAAACAATTCAAGTTCATCAAAAGGCTGACGTTCCCTTTGAATTTTATATGACTTTTTTAAAATCCAAATTCAGAATTATGGCTGTTATTTATCAATAGCCAAGCTGCATTATTTCATTCCAAAATTTCTTTAATCGAATCACAAGACATAAGCATGGCTGAAGTGGCATTGGTTTTTAAAGATCTTAAACTAAAATTGATACAACGAAGAGATGAAATATTTTTGCCTTTAGATGTTAAAAAGTTACTAGTCGAGCTAGATAGAAAAAATCTCATTGATTTAAATAAATTTAAACTAAATGTGACTGCATTTTATGACACTTGCCATGAATACCTAAGTCAGTGGGACTCTTCTTTTCGAGAAATTGAATGTTTTAATTGGGTTATTCTGAAAGAAGTACCTTCCTGGGACGATGTGGAAAAAAGCTTAGAGTTTGTCCTGACAAAGCAATCCAATGTATCTTTTGATGATTCCGAGCTATTTGATGACTTAGTTTGCGTCAAACAGTTTTTAAATGAAAACAAAATGAGGGAGTGGAATATCAACGGATCCACTGTTAGTAACAAATGGACAGAAATATTCGCACACTTTAGTAAAAATAATATCCCGTTTAAAAATATTTTAAAAATAGTGGAATTTAGTTTGTGTTTGCTAGGTTCAAATGCAGCAACAGAAAGAATATTCTCTTTAATGAATAATTTCTGGACAGCTGAAAAATCTCAATTGAAAATTGACACGCTTAAATCAATTTTGATGACGAAATGTAATTACAAAATGAATTGCCAACAATTTAAATTGTATATCGCCGAGAGAAATGATATTTTAAAAAAATTTGTAATACAACGAAATATACCAATGATGCCTATGTAATTGAATGACTTTAATTTTTTTTTTTATACTTTTAAGAATGAAATATTTTTTTTTTTTTATACATGAAATGTATCTGTGAATTATTAAGAATGAAATGTTATTATTTTTATAAATGAAATGTATCTGTGAATTTTTAATTTTTGTATGTATTTAAACTTATAAATACAATAAATAATTTTCTTTTCAACAAAAAACATATAGCTAGTTATTCCCTTTTGTTGAATTTGTTGTTTTCTGTTTTTTTTTTTTCCGTAGTTATAATCGAAAATGACTGTATTTCCCACAGTTTTAAAGCTATACTCACAAAATTTGATGAGAAGGTAGATGCTGAAGTCTTACAAAGATATGCATCAAAACGCTACGCCCCACTGATACCGCCCACCTTCTAAAATCCGAAAATTCTATATCTTTTTCAGTTTTTGGGCTAGAGTCACCAAATTTGGTAGAATTATTGTTAGTGACATCTGTATCAAATGAGCAATATTAGATGCCACGCCCACTTATACCGCCCACCTCAATATCTTTCTCAGTTTTTGCGCCCGAGCCTCCAAACTTGATAGGGAGATAAAAGGTGCCATCCGCCACCATACCACCATACCATATACTAATCTATTAGTTTAAATTAGTAAAAATATGATTATAGTTAAATTGTTTGACTTAGCAGTAAGAGACGTAGACTTTTGTTGAACCAAATGTATGAATATTTTTTGTTTTTTAATTATAATTTAAGTTTAAAATTGAATTGTTGTAGTTTTTTTAATGTTATTATGTAAAAAATAAATAACTTTATTAACGTTCATCAAAACTTTTACATTTCATAAAAATTGACAAACTTACAGCGTTTTTCGTGAAAGTGTGTAGGGGGTACGGTGACTTTAGTGGCACACTGTATGTACATATCTATCCCACGTTTATGCATTACGTATACATGTAGATGTAGATTACATTTCTTAAGTTTCTACACTAACAGTGTGTTTGTTTTTGCACGGTATATACATATATTTGCACTTGCAATTTTTTTTTAAATATATGTATGTACCAAACAATGTAAAATGTAGGTACATGTGTATGTTTGTATGTATGTATGTACACATGTGCATTTGCAACACCAAGCAAAGTTACAAATGTCAGTTTGAAAATTATACCAAAACAACAATGGCAATAGGTATTTGTGTGTTAAGTTTTGTTTGATAATTAGCAAGTATGTAGGTAAAACCACTCGCGTAACATATTCTGGTGTACAAAACCAAGTTATGTTTTAATTGATTTGTTTTAAATCAATGATACCAATAAAAAGAAGCTTTGCGAGCCCAACAACAACACTTACAACAGCAACAACAAATGCTAATTGATTCGAAAAACAATTGTCAAAGGCACAAAGAAGAAAAGAGAATAACGGAGACACATCTACAGACGGCAGAAGTGGAATGGGTCATGTGTTTTGTTTTTGTAAATTCGGCCGCAATAGCTTGTGCGCAGACGGCAGTAGTGGAATGGGTCATGTGTTTTGTTTTTGTACACTCGGCGGCGTTGAAACTCACAGCTTGTGCGACAATGAGGCGCCAGAGTGGTGGAATGAGGTAAAGTGATTAATGCAATAAATTGACGATGAAACACATATATATATATCACATTTTAACAGCTAGAGTCACCAAATTTGTGGGCAAGATAGCCGATGACATTCCTCAAAAACTGCATCGAAAGTTTGGATGCCACGCCCACCTCTTTCGCCCCAGCCCCCCTTCAGTTAAAATCGAAAATGACTGTATTTCCCACAGTTTTAAAGCTATGCCCACGAAACTTGTGTATGTATGTACATACATGTGTATGTATGTACATATGTGCATTTGCAACACCAAGCAAAGTTACAAATGTCAGCTCGAAAATTATATCAAAACAACAATGGCAATAGCTATTTGTGTTTGTGTGTTAAGTTTTGTTTGATAATTAGCACGTATGTAGGTGAAAACCACCTCCGTAACATATTCTGGTGTGCAAAACTCTTCTAGGCGCACAAAGCTATGTTTTAATTGATTTGTTTTAAATCAATGATACCAACAAAAAGAAGCATTGCGAACCCAACAACAACACTTACAACAACAACAAACGGTACTGGGGTCGTAAATTAATTGTCAAAGGCACAAAGAAGAAAAGAGAATAACGGAGACACATACACAGAGCATGTGTTTTGTTTTTGTAAACTCGCTGGCGATCGCTTGTACAGACGGCAGAAGTGGAATGGGTCATGTGTTTTGTTTTAGTAAACTCGGCCGTATCAGCTTGTGCGCAGACGGCAGTAGTGGAAATGGGTCATGTGTTTTGTTTTTGTAAACTCGGTGGCGTTGAAACTCACAGCTTGTGCGACAATGAGGCACCAGAGAGGTGGAATGAGGTAAAGTGATTAATGCAAAAATTGATTTGTATGGGAGGTACTCGAAGGAGTGGTCCAAATTAAAAATCCTTTCTTAGTGCTCACTTTCAAACTGAATATTTGGTAAAAATTTCAGCCTTCTAGCTCTTATCGTTTAGGCTGTGGGCCTCTCAACAATCAGTCAGTCAGTCAGGACAAACTATTTTATATATATAGATTACATTTCTTAAGATCCTATTTGTTAGTGTGTTCGTTTTTGCACTGTTGGTGAACATGTTTATTGCTTTCATTTAGCTTGCTACAGATACAACAATGTATGCGTGCATTAACCAATATTTGCATTTGCATTTTTGGTAATATATAGATGTATGTAATAATATATATGTATGTACTAAATAATGAAAAATGCACGTAAATACATGTGTATTTATGTACATATGTGCATTTGCAACACCAACTAAAGTTACAAATGTCAGTTTGAAAATTATATTAAAACAACAATGGCAATAGGTATTTGTGTGTTAAGTTTTGTTTGATAATTAGCATGTACAGTGGTTCACAGCTTATTTCAACCAGCAGTAAACAAAAACTTTAAGTAGCTATAAAAACTAAAATAAATCAGATATTAAAATTCTTTAAGCGCACAATGTTAGAGGGATATTTCAGAATATTAAATATCAAAACTATATATTTTTTTGAATTTTATTAGTATTTTTAAACAATTTTAAACTAAAATAACACCCAAAATCTGTTCTACAGCTTATTTCAACCAGCTGACAAATTATATTTTTAAATTAAATAAACTAATAATAATATATGTTTTAATATTTGGTATGACCACCCTTCTGGTCAATGACCATTTTGAGCCGCTTTGGCATAGATTCCACCAGTTTATTGGTTATATCTGGCGTTATTTTAGCCCATTCCTCAACCAATGCGGCTTTCAGCTCCGTTTTATTGGAAATTTGGCGTTTTCTTATATGTTTATCCAAAATGGCCCACAGATTCTCAATAACGTTCAAGTCGGGTGACTGTGCTGGAGGTTGCCTAACATGCGGACAATTCCAGATGAGCCATGTCTGCACAATACCCGACTTGTGTTTAGGATCGTTATCCTGATGGAATCTGAAATTGTTACGAATCCCTAGATTTTCGGCACTTTCGATTAAATTGGCCTTCAAAATATTGAGGTAATGGGTTTTGTCCATTGTTGTCTCAATAAATTCCAGATTTCCAACGCCAGCCGCCGACATACAAGCCCAAACCATGACGCTGCCACCGCCGTGCTTGACTGTTGCTTTCAAATTCTTCATTGCCAGCTCCGTGTTCGGCTTACGCCACACATATGAGGCTCCATCTGACCCGAAAATATTGAATTTGGACTCGTCAGCGAATATCACTGAGTTCCAATAGGTTGAATCCTTATTCACGTGTTCCTGGGAAAATTTAAGACGAGACTTCAGATTTGCTCCGCTTATGAATGGTTTCTTAAGCGGTATTCTGCCATTATAGTCATGCTTACGCAGCACACGACGCACAGTTTCTGGGTGGCACGACTTTCCCAGCTCTGCTTCAATCTCACTGGCCACTTTTGGAGCGGACAGTCTCGGGTTTTCCCGGATTTTACGGACAATATAGCGCTCATCCGTTGCGTTGAAAATTTTATTGGGAGCGCTTCTACCCTTATCGTGCGTTCTATTTTCGCGGACAAATCGGTATATTATGCTCTGGACTGTTGAATCACTCAATCCAACCCCCTGTTTCCTGCGCGAATGACCGTTTTTAAAAGATTAAGGACAATTTCCCGCTGCTCAATTGTGGTTCGTGGCCCCATATTAATAAACTTATGTTTCTCTGGTGTCAATACGCAAATTTCACCATGAATTGTTTAAAAAGCATAGCGAATATAATGACTAAAGCATAGAAAGAGAATTCACCGTTATATTGCAAAGTAACGGAACATAGCTCAGTTGCTAAGCAACTGGTTGAAATAAGCTGTAGAACAGATT
The DNA here is from genome assembly GCA_018152965.1 of Scaptomyza pallida. NCBI lineage: Eukaryota > Metazoa > Arthropoda > Insecta > Diptera > Drosophilidae > Scaptomyza > Scaptomyza pallida. The sequence goes on from JAECXP010000075.1 coordinate 134,455, forward strand.
TTGGGTGTTTTTTTAGTTTAAAATTGTTTAAAAATACTAATAAAATTCAAAAAAATATATAGTTTTGATATTTAATATTCTGAAATATCCCTCTAACATTGTGCGTTTAAAGAATTTTAATATCTGATTTATTTTAGTTTTTATAGCTACTTAAAATTTTTGTTTACTGCTGGTTGAAATAAGCTGTGAACCATAACAAAACTAACTTTCGTTGGTGACGGTTGTATTTTTGAGTGCTCCTGCTAAATAATTATTTTTCGAGTGTTTGTGCTGTGTATTAATTGGTTTAATTGTGGTAATCATACTAAACAGTGATCGCAGATATACGTTGTACGGATTTATGTGTTTAAAGTTACTTTGCTTAAACATTTAACTTATTTTATTTTGCAGTCAAGCGGACGCTGCTTTGTCTTGAAAATACATACATACATACATACGTATATTTGCTCTCGCTTGCTTTCGTTTGTTTTCGTTTACTAACAAAAATTACCTATTAACGCACTCTTGCTCTCCAGCTTCAGTTCTCTCTCGCTCTTTTTCACAGTTCTTGCGGTTTATCTGCCTACGCGCTCACGCCTTTTCACTCAAGCGCTATTATACTCAAGCGCTCTCCCACTATTGTCCGTTATATTGCGCTCTTTGCTACGCTTACATTCTTTCACCTACTTGGCTTTGATCAAGCACATTAATTTGCCCATATTTTATTTCATTAACTTTTAATAAAAATGTTTGTCTGCTGCAGTAAGAACTGTAAAATTGTTACTGCAACCAGTGCTGATTTTATCGTATGTAGGATGTGTGATAACACGATCCACTTAAAATGTGCAGGTTTCACTGCCAAAATCAAAGACTGTTTAGGAACTGACTCTGGCCTTAAATGGTTTTGTGATGCCTGCAATGTTGTTGAGAAGGAGATGTCAAAATACATGAGGCAGACCTATAATTGTTTTAAAGCTGTGCATCTTGCTTTCGACAATCTTCATGCCAATTTTAAAGACCTCGAATTAAAATTTAAAAATGGGAAGATGCTTGACGACTCTCCAAAGCGCAAAAAGACTTCGGGCTCTTGCGCTCCTATTGCCCCTCTTGTCCTGCCTAAGCCACTTCTGGCTGCCAGCATGAATAGCCCAAATCCAATTGCGGGCCCGTTAATGGTATTTAACTCACCGGCAAATAATCCGATACTGCCCGGTGGTAATATTACCCCGTTACACGTTCCTGTTGTTGAACCGTCTTGTTCAAATGTTCGATTAGCCATTCCTAGTAGCGTAGCTGCAGCACATAAGCCGCTTGTAGTTGTCCCTACTAGAAAATTTATTTTTGTATCTAGGCTAGCTTCTGATACCTCCTCCGAAGATGTTAGTGCGTATATTAAAAGTAATATTGACTCCACGTTGATTGTTGTTGAAAAGTTTAAATTTAAGCACGCTCGTAACATATCTTCGTTCAAGTTGAGTGTGTTCACAGTGACACTCGTCGCATGCAGACGTGTTTTCTTTGTGCTCCATCTATAAACGCTAAAACAGTAAATTAATAAATAAAAAAATTAAAATTAACGCGGAAAGACGCTTTGTGCAGTGAAAATGCACACATCTATAAAAACAAATATATATATTTACATATATATACATATATCTAATCATTTTTAGTTAAAACTCAACCAATTACTCACAAATAAAATCAAAGAAATATAAAACCATAAACGTAACCCCGCTCAATAAAATGAGCCTACGTAGCCAAATTCGCGCTCTGGCGCAGCGCAAGCAAGACGAACGCCGGCTCTCTGTACAACGGAACAACAAGTACATCGCTGTGGTCTCCCAAGATATGGAGAGCGAGCAACCAAGGGAAGTCTTACCCTCACTGGGCGACTCTGAACATTCGTGCTCCCCGTCACCGTCCGTACTATCAACGAAATCTGACCGCGCGCGGTCATTAACTCCAAACGCGAACAACGAACTCTTGCACGTAGAACGCGATAGAGTACGATCATGCTCTCCGTCTCTTCTGACATGTGACGTAACTGTCACTGAACCAACAACTGCACCTGTGCCGACCGCCCGCTCAGTAAACGCAACAACTGCTGCGCCGTCAGCAGAACAATCCGCAGACAACGCTAATGAGAAGCCGGCTATACAGACAGGTATGGATCGCTACATACAGATCAAGCGTAAATTAAGCCCCCACCAAGCTACAAACAAACCAAAAATTACTCGCGCTAATATGGGCGAAGCACCAAACAATACCAATAGATTTGAAACTTTGGCAGATAACGCTGATGATTTGCCCCCTGAAGATAATGTTGACAAAAAAAAGCAAAAGCCTCCCCCGATATTTATACGTGAAAAAAGCTCTAGCGCTTTTGTTAACAATGTTGTAAATCTCGTTGGCAATGACAATTTCCACATCATCCCCCTAATGAGGGGTAGTATCCATGAGATTAAAGTGCAGACAAAAACTGAAGACAGTTTTAGAAAGTTGACGCCTACTTAACAGAAAACAAAAAAAACTTTTACACGTACCAGCTTAAAAGCAGCAAGGGCCTGCAAGTTGTATTGAAAGGCATCGAGCCTGATGTTACGACGGATGAAATTAAACAAGCGCTACATGAGAAAGGATTCTCCGTTAAATCAGTTCTAAATATTCGAAACAAAACCAGGCAGCCACAACCACTCTTTAAAATTGAGCTTGAGCCTCAGGCTCTGATTATGAAAAAAAATGAGGTGCACCCCATTTACAAGCTTCAGTTCCTATTGCACCGCAGAATCACCGTTGAAGAGCCACACAAACGTAACGGCCCGGTACAATGCATGAATTGCCAAGAATATGGTCACACAAGGTCTTACTGCAAGCTGCGCCCTGTATGTGTGGTTTGCGGCGATCTTCATGACTCGTCGAGCTGCCCAGCAAGCAAAGATGACTCCAGCAAAAAAAGTGCAGCAACTGCGGAGGCAACCACACAGCTAACTACAGAGGCTGCCCAATCTACAAGGAGCTTAAGTCTCGCATCCATCATCGCGTAAACACAGCACGCTCTCAAAACGCACCGCCATCATACATTCCATCAAAGTCCAACCCTGACGTCTTCTTTTCGTCTGCAGCCAGGTCATCTTTTGGTCCCGCACCTGTTATTAAAAACGCAACCTATGCTAGCGCCTTAAGATCTGGACTGATGCCTCCTGCTTTTATCCAGGCTCTCAAGCAAAACATATAGAACTCAACGACGAACGAGACAATAAGCCGCAGGAACCGCCACTAAGCAACTTTGAATCAATGATATGTAATATGCAGCAGAGTTTATAACAGTTCATGTCATTTATGCAAGAAACTATGCAAAATTTACTACAAAGTCAAAATACTTTGATACAGTTGCTTGTATCACTACAATCGAAATAATCAATGGCCTCGCTACGTATATCAACGTGGAATGCCAATGGCGTTTCACAGCATAAACTTGAATTAGCTCAATTTCTACTCGACAACCACATTGACATTATGCTACTTTCCGAAACACACCTTACAAATAAGTATAATTTTACCATAACCGGATACTCATTCTACGGAACCAACCATCCCGATGGCAAGGCGCACGGCGGGACTGGTATCTTGATAAGAAGCCGGCTGAAGCACCACTTCCACAAAGAGTTTGCTAAAAACTATCTACAGGCCACATCCTTAAAAATACATCTGGATAGTGGTAACCAACTTGCACTTTCTGCCATCTACTGCCCACCGCGATACTCCATATCTGAAGACCAATTCATGGAATTTTTCAACTCATTAGGAGAACACTTTATAGCAGCAGGGGACTATAATGCCAAGCACACTCACTGGGGATCTCGTCTTGTGACTCCAAGAGGAAAGCAGCTGTACAACGCAATTATAAAACCAAAGAACAGGCTCAGCCACGTCTCTCCTGGCACACCAACATACTGGCCCACGGACCCCAAGAAACTGCCCGACTTAATTGATTTTGCAGTCTCCAAAAATATTCCGCGCAACCTGATAAGCGCCGAATGTCTTTCGGAGTTATCATCTGACCACTCGCATGTACTAATGCAACTTCAACGACACCCAGAGTTTGCAAATCGCCCGGGTAAGCTGACATCACAAAAAACTAACTGGCTAAGATACAAGAAATATGTTAGCTCACGTTCTTGATAAGCGGCGACTAAGACGGGAGTGGCAATGCCTAAGATCGCCGTCAGCTAAGCAAAAGCTAAAAAACGCTACACGTAAACTTACCAAAGCGTTAGCACTTGAAGAAGAACAGGCCCAGCGCCGATACATTGAGCAATTATCAACATCCAGCTCGAAAAACTCACTGTGGAAAGCTCACCCAACTCTCAGCCAACCGACAAAAGCAGAGATGTCCCTAAGAAACCAAGCTGGCGGCTGGGCCCGAAGCGATGAAGAAAGAGCCAACACGTTTGCTGTTCACCTGCAAAAAGTTTTCCAACCGAACCCTGCTACAAACTCGTTGGCTCTACCGACTGTATTAAACGACACCCACTTACAACATGAGCCCATTGAATTTCGCCCGAACGAAGTCGCAAGAGTTATTAATCAGGAACTAAACCCCAAAAAATCTCCGGGTCTAGACCTAATAACACCAAAGATGATTATTGAGCTTCCCTATTGTGCCGTCTGTGTTATCTGCCAGTTATTCAATGCGATCACACGACTCGGGCATTTCCCAGAAAGATGGAAAAAGTCTATCATCATAATGATACCAAAGCTGGGAAAGGATCAAACAGTACCCTCGTCGTATAGACCTGTAAGCCTTTTATCATGTCTATCAAAACTGTTCGAAAAATGCTTGATGACTCGGATTAATCAATTTCTGAACCTTCACAACATAATCCCGTCGCACCAATTCGGCTTTCGCCAAAACCACGGAACTATTGAACAGGTCAATCGCATAACTTCAGAAATTCGAGGCGCGTTTGAAAATCGAGAATACTGTACTGCAATTTTTCTGGATGTGGCTCAGGCGTTTGACAGAGTCTGGTTGGAAGGGCTGATGTATAAGATCAAATCAACGCTTCCAGCAAACACACATAAACTGTTAAAGTCGTACCTTTACGACAGGAAGTTTGCAGTAAGATGCAACACTGCAACATCAAGCGAACACCGTATTGAAGCCGGCGTTCCTCAGGGAAGCGTACTTGGGCCAACACTCTACGTTCTCTACACAGCAGACATTCCTACATGCAGGGGACTAACAACTTCAACCTTTGCTGACGATACAGCTATTCTTAGCCGATCTAGATGTCCACTGCAAGCCACATCGCAACTCGCTCGTCATCTGGTTAACGTGGAAAAATGGCTATCCGACTAGCGAATTAAAGTTAACGAACAAAAATGTAAACATGTAACGTTCACTCTTAACAAGAAAGATTGTCCACCACTTACGCTAAATAATATCCCACTCCCGAAAGCAAACGAATTAACGTACCTTGGAGTACACCTGGACAGAAGGCTTACATGGCGCAGGCACATTGAAGCCAAGAGAACACAACTAAAACTAAAAGCCAATAGCCTCCACTGGCTTATCAACGCTCGCTCCCCGCTAAGCCTTGACTACAAGGTCCTGCTCTACAACTCTGTTCTTAAACCAATCTGGACCTATGGATGCCAGCTATGGGGTAGTGCGTGCAGCAGTAACATCGACATCGTCCAAAGAGCCCAGTCAAAGATCCTGAGAACTATCACCGGGGCACCGTGGTACGTTCGCAACGAAAACATTAAAAACGACTTAAACGTCCCACCAATCAAGAAAGTAATTGCGGACTACAAGAAAAATTACCTTGGCAAGCTGTCATCGCACCCAAACTATCTTGCTAGAGGACTCTCAAACTCAAGCAGCCGATCCCGTCTTCGTCGTAATGACTTTCCGACCCAGCGATGAGTTGAGGTACGCGGCCACCAACTATTTGTACAACAACAAATAGTTAACTAAGTAATACTTGTAAGATTTGTAAACTTTTTGTTAGTTTCCCTATTATAAGGAAAGATTCAAAAAATAAAACCAGCAATAAAAAAAAAAAATAAAAAAAAAAGTTGAGTGTGCCGCCTGAACTTTTCTCGACAATTAGTTCTGAAAAGTTTTGGCCGCCGAACATCCTCGTGAAAGAATATGTTAACAGGCGAAATAGCAAAATTACTAACAGTAATACTAGTAGTGCCATCCCTATTAGTAACTCACTTTCCTCTACGTCTGTATCAAAAACCTAACTGAAGTAATTAGTCTATCCTATCAAAATGTAAGAGGCCTTAATTCTAAACTATCAAAACTTTACGTTAATAGCCTATCCTTTGATTCACAAATAGTTGCTCTTACTGAAACCTGGTTAAAACCTGATATTTCTGATTACTCTGTTTTTCCAAATAAATATAACTTATACCGATGTGATCGCACAACCCGTAAGGGTGGTGGGGTTCTTATCGCTGTTGATTCCTGCATTTCTTCTGAACAAATTCAATCCAATGATCTTCCGGATACAGAGTTTGTATGTGTTAAAGTATCTTATGGTAGTCGTTCAATTTTTATTACCTGTTCCTACATTCCTCCTAATTGTGATACTAACATTTACTCGTCCCACTTAAGTGCTTTGCAACATGTTTCGTCCTTATTGTTAGACATGGATCATCTAATTGTGGTTGGTGATTTCAATCTGCCACATGTGGGATGGTCTGCGTGTGACTCATCTTCCACACAATTACCAACCACATCTGATGATTTTATAGATGGTATCCTGGAGTTGGGGCTATCGCAAGTAAGCGATATACTTAATTGTGGTGGTAGAATGTTAGACTTAGTATTTGTTTCTGATGTTGATTGTTGTAACGTAAACAGAGTACCCCCCTTAGTACAGCCGGAAGACTCTTACCATCCAACTTTAGAACTTTCCCTTGAAATATTAAACCCTAACTCTAATACATATATTTCTGCAAAATCACGTTGTTTCCGTAAGACTAACTTCACTAAATTAAATCAACTTTTGAATGCAACTAACTGGTCTCAGCTTTATTCCTGTAGTGATTTAGAAACTGCCATTGCCATATTTTATGGGACCTTGAATTCGCATTTGGACAGATGTGTTCCCCTCTGTCACTCCTCAAGTGATAACCAACCACCTTGGTTTACAAGGGAATTATCAAAACTAAAAAATGCGAAGACAAGATCTTATAAAAAATTCAGAAAATCGGGAAATACTATTGACTTATCAACTTATATTATAGCAAAGTCTAATTTTATCTCTGTTAACTCATCCTGCTATAATAACTATCTTAATAAATGTAGAATGAATTTCTCTCGAGATCCTAAACAGTTTTATAAATTTGTTAACTCTAAACGTAAATCCTCCTGCCTGCCATCCTCAGTTTTTCTTGATAATACGAAAGCAAGTACGGATCACGCTGTGGCCGATCTATTTGCTGAATATTTTCAATCAGTATATTCTTTGAGTTCTCATAGTTCTTGTAATACTTATCCCTTCCAAATTCAAACATCAAATTGCATATTTGCCCCGGTCTTAACTGAGTGTTCGCTGCTAAGTGACCTAAACCTGATCAAACCTGGCTTCTCGCCTGGTCCTGATGGAGTGCCCTGTTGTGTACTTAGATATTGTGCTGATACATTGTGCAAACCTTTACTAAAATTATTCAAATTGTCTGTTGAATCTTCAGTATTCCCTGATATGTGGAAGCAATCTTTTATTATTCCACTTCATAAAAATTCTTCAAAGTCCAATGTTAAAAATTATAGAGGGATTTCGAAATTGTCTGCCATTCCAAAAGTCTTCGAAAAACTTATTTGCTCTCAATTGCAACACTCATGTAGTGCAATTATGTCGCCTTATCAACATGGTTTCGTAAAGCGTAGATCTACTACCAACAACCTTCTAGAATTTACATCGCTTGTTATTAAAGGATTTCAAAGCAAAATGCAAACTGATGTCATTTATACCGATTTTAGTAAGGCATTTGATTCTGTTAGTCATCAACTTTTGCTTCATAAATTAAACATTATTGGGCTCCCAACTAACCTCCTTTCATGGCTTTCCGAGTACTTGTGTGGCCGTACACAAATAGTTGTTTTTAAATCATCTGTCTCTAAACCAATTTATGTATCATCAGGTGTCCCCCAAGGTATTCACCTTGGGCCTTTATTATTTAATCTCTTTATTAATGATCTTCCTGCAGTAATATCTAACTCGCACGTGTACATGTTTGCGGATGACGTTAAATTATGTTTATCCTATAATGAACCTTCTCTCAGTAACTTACTACAGTCTGATCTTAGTGCACTATCTGATTGGTGCAACTTTAACCAACTTAATTTAAATTGTTCTAAATGTAAAGTAATGTCTTTCTGTAGAAGTACTCCTCATACTGCTCAGTACTTGCTTGATGGCTCAACACTCGATCGCGTATTAGAAATGAAGGATTTGGGTATTATTCTTGACCCAAAATTAAAGTTTGATTCTCATATATCGTGCATGGTAAATGTTTATGCCAAACAGCGGGTATAAAATAACTCCAACTGATCAGCACTGCCATCGCTAGAAACTCACCACAAGCCAAGCTCGCTAGCCGATGGCAGCCCTTAACAGCCTAGCGGCTATTAACATAATAGCATGTAAATTAGTTCAAACTTACAAGTGTACCACGCATGATCGTTTTTTATTCAAGTACAATAAAGTTACAGTTTTTAAATATAACCTAAACGCGAAACGTGTGTTTAATTCTTCAATTTCAATTAAAACTACAAGTGCAGCGCCCCCGACAAAACATTGGTCCTTCGAGCCGGATTTGTGAAAATAGAAACCAACGACATCCAGCTCAGTTTTCGGCAGCACTTGAAGGAGAAGAAGATAAGTACAAAGTTCAAGAATACATACTGGTACACTTACCGCCATTTAATTCTCCGTCCGCCATATTATTCCAAGCGAAAAGAAAAGTTTATTTTTCCTTCTTTCGCAATCCATGCTTAGCTTTGCAGCTAAAATCACTTCCTTCCGACAAGATTCCGATCAGCTTAAGAAAAAATATATACAGAATTCCGTGTACATTATTTTTTTAAATTTTCCATATATGTACGTGTATATACTTACAACGAAATCCACTTGTCGTCCGAGTTCCACTCATTAAAAGTGTTCCAGAACTGTGTGCGTGCGATTCCTACGTAAAAATAAATCCATTTAATACATTTATGTTAACTTTGTACATACATACTTACGTGCACTTACAAGCTGCCATCGAATTGCATTTGTTATGTGCGCAAGCGTCCACGCACAGTTATTAAAAATATAAACATTTAATTACATACACAACTGCAATCATCCATACACAAAGCATTAAAAGCACGTAATATTACTTTTACATTTATATACATACATACATATATATTTACGCATGCACACAACCCTTCACCATCCAACATATTTACACATACATATATATACGTACATCACTATTGTACATCCCGCAACCAAACAAATACATACAATTTATTTGTCTGAACATTTATGTTCACACACATTCTCACGCGCACTAACTACAAGTGTATTAATTCCAACACTTGCCAAATCACCGGCATACGCATTACCAAAAGTACACAAGTGCAATATAACACATTCACAAACGATAAACTAAACACTGGCCGAGCATCACAAAGTGATTAAAGTATAAATAAAAGCTTTTATTCCATTTCATATTGTTCCATTTTGTTCCAAGTGGGTGGAGAATACAAGTAATTTACAAATATCCTTTTATAAATTATTTGTCCACTCCAGTATCGGGTTTCGAGTTTTGTAAATATTCTTTTACAAACTTTTTTGGCCTAATTCCATTCGTTCCGTTTTTGTGCAATTTATAAATATCCTTTTATAAATTAGTTGGCCACTCCAGCATCGTTTTTCGAGTTTTGTAAATATTCTTTTACAAACTTTCTTGGCCCAATTCCATTCGTTCCAATTTTGTGCAATTTATAAATATCCTTTTATAAATCATTCGTCATTCAGCAGCGGGTTTCGATTTGTAAATATTCTTTTACAATTCGTTCTGACCCAATTCCTTTTGTTCTGACCTTTTAAATAGCCTCTTACAAAGGCCATTCGTCGTTCCGCCACGGGTGTTAAACTTGTAAGAATCCTTTTACAAGTTTCTCTGACCCACTTTCCAGTGTGTTCCACTCTTCCAGTTTGACCCACACTACAAAGAAGTTATATTTCCAAATCCGTGAGAACGGACTATGTCAACAGGGTCAAAACAAAGGGGATAAGGGTTCCGAAAAGGTTGAGCGAAAAATCATACCGTACGTACCGACGCGAGGTGGTAGTCCCTTTTACACGTTACAAGCCTAACTCAAGAAGTTGTCCTTCTCCAAACCTTTCAATAAAAGATCGACCTCAGTTGACCAAGCAAGGGGACCATCAAAAACTTACAAATAACCTGAGCCCGTCGAGCCTAAAAAATAATTAAGTCGACATATGGCCGAAAATTAAACGATTTACATATTCGCCGTCACTGACAGAGTCAGCCACTTCCAGGCAAAAATCTCAATCAGCCGTTCCGACACCATTCCGTCAATTACAAACATTGAAAATTCGACTTGACCAAATCGGATCCTTGTGGGAGAAGGTCGAGGCGGAAAATGTAGCGACAGTCGCTTTCGAATCATGGGTAACCGGCTTGAGAGTCACGACGATGCCGTTGTGATGCAAGCTAAATACGACTATTGCTATTCGGTGTATGAGACATGCGCGGCTCAATTGAGTGAGCAACTTGACCTTGCATCCGCACTAATGAGGCAACCCGCAGTTCCAGTGGTCCCTGTATCTCGTGGCTGTAGTCTCCCACCTGTAGATACTGAGGTGTTCTTTGGAGACTACCTAAAATGGCCAACTTTCCGAGATCTTTTCACAGCTATCTATATTGACAACCCACGACTAACTCCAGTCGAGAAATTGTTCCACGTCAACTCCAAAACGGGAGGTGAAGCTAAGGCAATTGTCGCCAAGTCCCCGCTCACCCATGAGGGTTTCGACTCCGCCTGGCAAGCGTTATATGAGCGTTTCCAAAACAAACGACTCTTGGTGAACAGCCAGCTGAAAATCCTTTTCAGTCTTCCGAATGTCAATGTAGAGACCGGTTCCGCTCTTAAAGAGATTCAAACCACGATCAAAAGCTGCCTCACAGCTTTGGAACATTCCGGTATTTCTGTCGAAAATTGGGATTGCCTCCTAGTCTTTCTGTGCTCTTCCAAATTGCCGAAGGGGACATTGTCTCTGTGGGAACAATCCTTGTCAGATAAATCTGCCATTCGCAGATGGGAGGACTTAAACAGTTTTCTGAGCGAGCGTTACCGGACGCTTGAAGCGATTGAGGATATAAGGCCGAGCTCCAGCATTCAAGGCTATCCGAGGCCGTCCAAGCCCCAATCAGCGTCCCGAAACGTTCAGACCTTTGAAGCCAAGGTTACTTCCAAACCAAAAGCGTGCAATGTGTGCTCAAAGGAAAACCATCCTATCCGGTTATGTCCTAAATTCCTTCAGATGTCAGTTTCTGACAGGGCTAACCTCGTTAAGCAGCGGAGTCTATGTTGGAATTGCTTTGCCAAAAACCACCAACTAAAAGATTGCACCAGTTCTCACAACTGTTTCACGTGCAAGGGCCGCCATAATACACTCCTTCACAAAGGTGGCCCCTCCGCAGTTACCACTGCATCAGTTCCTCAAACGCAAAATATTTCGGACTCTCCAGATCAAATACAGTCCACTTCACACCAACCTAGCGTTCAGAATTATTTTGCAACTGATACGAGAGGTGTGCTCTTAAGTACCGCCCTCATTAACGTGCTTCATCAAGGCACGAAATTCACGGCAAAAGCACTTATCGACTCAGGTTCCGAAGCCTCCTTCATTTCCAAGCGGCTGTTTGATAAAATCAAACTGCCATTCCAGCAAGTCCAGGTCATCGTTTCAGGGCTGAATCAAGCGGTTGCAGCCCAACCACGAAAGTTGTGCCAGTTTCTCATTGGGTCTCCAGTTAGGCCGATGCTTCATATTGAAACTTCGGCATATGTTCTTCCATCATTGTCCGGAAACTTACCCTCTTACACCATTCCTCCAAGTGTACTACAGGATCTACCAAACTTCCAATTGGCAGATCCGACCTTTTTCCAAAGTTCGCAAATAGATTTGCTCCTAGGGGCGGATATCCTTCCGTCCATTCTTTTGGGTGGCTCCCGCCCCAACGTCTGTGGTAGTCTACTGGGTCAAGAGACCGGCCCGATATCTAAGCCCCCATCCAACTCAATCTCGTCCTTTTCCACACGCATCTCTGCTCAGGCAGAAGTGCGTTTAGAGCAGCTTCTCACAAAGTTTTAGGAGGTGGAGGATTTGCCAGCTAAGCCGGTTAAAGAGTCCAATTCCTTTTGTGAGAAGAATTTCGCCCAAACAACCACAAGGAATGAGAACGGCAGATATGTAGTCACGCTTCCATTTCGCGATGAGAACCACAGTGCGTTAGGCCACTCAAGATCCATGGCGCTCGCTCAATTCTTAAGAAATGAGAGCCGTCTCAAGAGAGACACTTCCCTCAAAGCCCAGTATGACTCAGTTATCCAAGAGTATCTGGACTTAGGTCACATGGAGCAAGTCTCTCAAAATGACCATGGCAACAACTTCTATTTGCCACACCATGCTGTTTTCAAACCCGACAGCACCACGACCAAGGTTCGTGTCGTGTTTAACGCCTCCAATCCTTCGTCGAACGGTCGCAGCCTGAATGATATCCTTCATCCGGGGCCCATCCTGCAATCCGACTTGACCGTTCAAATCCTTAAATGGCGCTTCTTTTAATTCGTTTTTAATGCCGACATAACCAAAATGTATCGGCAAATCCTGGTCCATCCAAAGCACACACCTTTCCAACGGATTCTCTTTCGCGATGTGAATGAGAATCTTTGTGACTACGAACTCAAAACAGTCACGTTTGGTGTGAATTGTGCCCCCTTCTTAGCCATTCGGGTCCTACAGCAACTAGCTAAAGATGTCAAGAATGACTATCCACTCGCCAGCGACATCATCAGCAAGTTCATGTATGTCGATGACGTCCTAGCTGGGGCACATTCCAAGCGAGAAGCCGTGGCAGCCATTTCAGAGCTACGTTCCGCTCTTGGAAGTGCCGGTTTTCCTCTTCGAAAATGGACATCCAACTCGAAAGAAGTGCTCAAGGATATACCAAAGGATCACCTACTGCGCGAAGATTTCTTGGAGATCGATGATGCGAGTACGGCCAAGACTCTAGATATCCGCTGGCAAGCCACCACTGATGACTTCTTTTCACTCCAGCTCCACTGCCATCAAATGAAACCTGTACCAAGCGGGAAGTACTGTCCCAAACAGCGAAACTGTTCGATCCCGCCGGGTGGCTTGCACCCTTTATCGTGCGTGCCAAAATCTTTATTCAAGAGATTTGGCTTCGCGACCTCAGTTGGGATGAAGCACTGCCAAAGGATCTTCTCCTAAAATGGCAGGATTTCCTACTGACTTATCCTGATTTGCGTGAAATTCGTATTCCTAGATGGATCCATTTTCATGCGCAATCCACCATAGAGTTTCACGGTTTTTGCGACGCGTCTCAACGCGCTTATGGTGCTGTATACGCTCGTGTTGAAAGCCACCAAGGCGTTTCCGTTTTCCTTGTCACTGCCAAAACTAGGTCGGCTCCTGTAAAGACCATATCCGTGCCACGATTGGAGCTGTGCGGAGCAGTACTGTTGTCAGAGTTGGCGTCAGTGCTGCTTCCACAACTACCTGCCAAGCAATATGTTACATATTATTGGACAGATTCCACGATCGTGTTGGCATGGTTGAGCAAACCTCCTTGCAACTACCTTGGTGGCAAACAGAGTCGCAAAAAATCACGCAATCTGTTGACGTCAAACAATGGTCCCATGTATGTTCCGAGCAGAACCCAGCCGACTTGGCCAGTAGAGGCGTTTCCCCAAAAGATCTGGTCAACAGCACCTTGTGGTGGAATGGCCCAGAGTGGTTAGCTCAGCCCAGGGATCAATGGCCAACCCCAGTCGAGTGCACGCATGACACGGTTGTAGAACAACGTGTTATCAAATGCAATTTAGGGAAAATTGGGCAGTCGCTTACCTTCCTCGATCGTTTTTCTACCTTCCCCAAAGCTATCCGAGTTACTGCCTACGTACTGAGGTTTTTTCAGCGCAGTAAGAAGAGGTTTGCGCTACCCAATTGAGCTCAGCAGCAAAGAGCTTACCGAATCCCAAGAAAGCTCATTATCCTCACACAGCAAACTGTGTATTCCCAAGAGTATTGCGCTCTTCTTAAAAAGAAGCAGATACCACGATCATGCAGCACAAACAATCTGAATCCATATCTTGATCAAAAGGGAATAATGAGAGCATGTGGCCGACTAAGCCAATCCGAAGCACTGACCTATGACGAGCGTCTTCCATCCTCCTACCATATGAGTGTAGATTTTCACGCCTTTTGGTGCAATTCACCCACCTCATTTCCCTTCATAGTGGGAACCAATCCACGATGCGCCTTATCCGCTGCAAATACTGGATACCCAAACTCAGGACACTAGTTAAATCCATTATCACCTCCTGTAAGGTCTGTATAATCCATAGGAAAAACCTCCAAACGCAGCTTATGGGAGACTTGCCCGTCGAAAGAGCCACATTTTCCAGGCCATTCACCCACACAGGCATAGATTTCGCAGGCCCCTTTGAGATCAAGAATTATACTGGCAGAGCCTGTCTTATCACTAAGGGGTATGTGTGCGTCTATGTGTGTTTCTGCACGAGAGCGATCCATCTCGAAGCCACTAGTGATCTCACTTCAGAGAAGTTTCTAGCTGCCTTCTCGAGATTCGCGTCCCGCGGTGGCTGTCGTTTGCATCTATATTCCGACAATGGGAAAACCTTTGTCGGAGCTTCGAGAACGCTCTCAAAGGAATGCGCAGAAGTTGCCAAAGATGCAATCTTGGCTAAGTACAGCCATACCGGCCTATCCTGGCATTTCAATCCACCAAGTGCGCCGCACATGGATGGGGTCTGGGAGGCGGGTGTAAAAAGCTTCAAGACCCTATTTTACAAATCCACTTCTTCAACAAAGTATACATTCGAGGAGTTTTCCACTCTGCTGTCTAAGGTTGAAGCGTGTCTTAACTCAAGACCTATTTCGCCCATGTCAGAAGATCCAAGCGATCTTCTCGCCCTCACGCCGGGCCACTTTCTGACAGGCGGGCCTCTTCTCTCAATATCCGAGCCAGAAATTAATGAAACGGCATCTTCCATTATTAATCGATAGCAACGCTTGAAGGCCCTAAACCAACAGTTTTGCAAGCGCTGGAGAGAAGAGTACTTGAAGGAACTCCACAAACGCAACAAGTGGCAATTTCCAACACGCGATCTTCAACTTAACGATATGGTCATCATATCATCATCATATCATCATCATCATATCATCATCAAGAAAGATCTTCCAACCAAGGAACGGCGTCTAGGACGCGTCCTAAAAAGGCTTATCAGCCGGGTGTAAGAAGGACGCACGCTACCGACACTCCCGCTCTGACCTCGTATGTCCGAATCTTCATCTCCGCATCACTGAGGATTTCTCCCTGTATGTAGGTACGATTTTAATAAAAGATGGTACAGACGGGGAGTTCCTTACAATTGAACAATAGGCCAGTGTGCCCAGACTCTGTCGAAAGCCTGTTTAACGTCCAGTAGGACAGCTGAACAATATTGCCTCTCCTGCCTGGATTCTTTCTAAACGGTGGCACTGTTCAGGAGTTCCATGGCAGCGTCTAAGCCCAGGTGGTGGTGTGGCAGCGACTGTTGTCTTCCATTATTGACATTATTATTGTCAGATGGCTGATCGATATGACGCAGGTTCCTTGTCTGGTTTGCCGGGCTTCGGAATTAGATGGCTTCAGCGCATTTCCATTGTGTTGGGAAGTGCCCTATTCAACGCGTTGACGATTTGTGCCAGCAGGGGTGATGCAGTTTGCCATTGGCACGCCGCTTCACCGCCTTGTTTCCCGATGCCAATCATAGTCAGGAGATTTTGTTAAAGTTCTGAAGACGAGGCAACCTCATCCAGCACCCTCATCAGAAGCCCACCTCAGGGATGGTTGCAGCAAAGAACATTCGCCTTGTCTTTGTCGGTCACACCATGTGCCTGCTGCATTTTCACCCGGGGCATGACCTAAAAAGGACCAGGACGGACCTGGTGGCGTTTCAAATGTTGTGGTATGGATCACCTGGTTTAGCCTTCTCTGGGAAATTATCCAAACTTTGCCCTTTCAGACGAAATTCGAGCATCTCCTTCAGCTCCTTAACCACGCTCTGTTGAGTGCTGTTTGTCCCAGGGAGTTTCCAGCTGTATGCCACACTCTTCTGAGCCGCCACCACGCCACTTTTTCAGCCACAGCCCTCGACCAAAGAAATTTGTCCCCTGCTGGGGGTGTTTGGCACTGACATACTGGCGTCCCAAAGTGCTAGCAGCTTCACAATTACCCTGTCAGGTACTCAACCACCTCGTCAACATCCTCCCTCGATTTGGCGCCCAATCGGT